>JAXCMG010000109.1:853305-884418 GCA_034642415.1 Podarcis siculus
TTGTTTGGATGGGGGGGGGGGCTTTTATCCATTTCTACAGTCACACAATCAATCAATCAGTAGCTGAACTGAGTTCCACACAGTCACAAAAACAAATTAACCGAAAAAGCCACAAAAACGCAAAATAAATAGCAAAAACAAAAGTGCCAAACTTAATCCGTTCCAGAAGTCTGTCTGACTTCTGAAATGTTCAAAAACCAGAGCACAGCTTCTGATTGGTGCAGGTGCCCCGGAAACAATAGCCAACAGCCGCATTGGACGTCCGGCTTCCGAAAAACATTAAAAAACCGGAATACTTACTTCCGGGTTTCCGGCATTTGAGAACCAAAGTATGTACATCTGCAAATTTAAATCAAGTCTCTGCCCCGAGGAATTTCCAGTGGGAAAGGGAGGGGGAAAGGCAAGCTAATGGTAATGGAGGACAGATGCAATTGCACTCGTTTAATTATAGTTTGGCTTGGCGGGTGAGGCCTAAGAGGTTATTCTTCAAGAGCTGGCTGGGCCACTCCTTACTCTCTCTCTCTCTCTCGATTGCGTTCTCTGTAGGCTTTTGGTGCCGTAGAGGCCATTTCTGACCGGGTTTGCATCCACACCAACACCAAAGTGAACGTGGAGATCTCTGCAGAAGACCTGCTCTCTTGCTGCGGCTTTGAATGTGGAATGGGGTAAGTTCTTTTCCCGTGTCTTCCACCTTTCAGAACAGCCACACCCAAGCTCCCCCTGTATCCCGACTTTCCAGAATAGCAACCCAAGCCCTTCCTCTGTTTGAGAAGCTGCCCCATTCGGGAATACAGTTGTACCTTGGTTTTCGAACAGCTTCGTTCTCAGAACGTTTTGGCTCCCGAATGCCACAAACCCGGAAGTCAGTGTTCCGGTTTGCGAATTGATTTTGGAAGCCAAACGTTCTCCGCGGCTTCCGATTGGCTGCAGGAGGTTCCTTCAGCCAATCAGAAGCTGCACTTTGGTTTTCAGAGTCAAACGGACTCCTGGAATGGATTCCATTCAACTTCCAATGTACGGCTGTAGACCTGCCCAACATTAGCTCATAGTACCTCTGATCCACAAGGGACGCGGGTGGTGCTGTGGGTTAAACCACAGAGCCTAGGACTTGCCTATCAGAAGGTCGGCAGTTCAGATCCCCATGACGGGGTGAGCTCCCGTTGGTCGGTCCCAGCTCCTGCCAACCTAGCAGTTCGAAAGCACGTCAAAGTGCAAGTAGATAAATAGGTACCACTGCGGCGGGAAGGTAAACAGCGTTTCCGTGCGCTGCTCTGGTTCGCCAGAAGTGGCTTAGTCATGCTGGCCACTGTACACTGGCTCCCTCGGCCAGTAAAGCAAGATGAGTGCTGCAACCCCAGAGTCTGCCACGACTGGACCTAATGGCCAGGGGTCCCTTTACCTTTACCTTTACTTACCTCTGATCCACCGTACGTCAAATAATTTAAGTATGGGGAAATGGATAATTAACTTTAAGTGTCTCTGGGTGTGGGACATCAGAATACATCTCTGGGGGCCCACACAGCCCCCAGGATGAGACAAATCTCTCTGGGCATCTTCCTGGTGTTGCACAGCTCTGGGACGTCCACAAATCATCAGTCCCGGGGCGCTCCAGCGACACATAGCAGATGCCTATGTGCACACACACTCAGCAGAGATAAGCAGAAATGAAGTGGAGATTGGTGTGGTCATTCTAAGCCAGGGGTCAGCAAACTTTTTCAGCAACGGGCCGGTCCACTATCCCTCAGACTGGACTATATTTTGTGGGTAGCCGGACTGTATTTTGAGGGGGAAAATATGAACAAATTCCTATGTCCCACAAATAACCCAGTGATGCATTTTAAATAAAAGGACACATTCTACTCGTGTAAAAACATGCTGATTCCTGGACTGTCCGCGGGCCAGATTTAGAAGGCGATTGGGCCGGATCCATCCCCGGGGCCTTAGTTTCCCTACCCATGTTCTAAGCCAGCCTTTCTCAACCTGGGGGTCCCCAGATGTTGTTGAACTACAACTCCTGTCAACCCTAGCTAGCAAGGCCAGAGCTCAGGGATAATGGGAGTTGTACTCCAACAACATCTGGGGACCCACAGGTTGAGAAGTGCTGGTTTTATTAAGCAGTATATACAGGACAAAGTGATGTCCTCTCTCTTCAGCTCCAAGAGAGAACAGAAAGTTAAAAAGTACAAAAACACAACAGAGCGGAAGAGATAAGGCTAGCTTCCATTCTCAGGCTTCCCAAGCCTAGAAAGTACAGTGGTACCTCAGGTTACATACGCTTCAGGTTACATACGCTTCAGGTTACAGACTCCTCTAACCCAGAAATAGTGCTGCAGGTTAAGAACTTTGCTTCAGGATGAGAACATAAATCGTGCTCCAGCGGCGCGGCAGCAGCAGGAGGCCCCATTAGCTAAAGTGGTGCTTCAGGTTAAGAACAGTTTCAGGTTAAGAACGGACCTCCGGAACGAATTAAGTACTTAACCCGAGGTACCACTGTAATCGCAGACATGTGATACAACAGTCACACATCAGCAACGGTGGAGTGAAATGCTAACATGGGATGGGAACTGGCGTGCTGTCAATGGCTGCTGCAAAAGAGTCTGTTATCCACCAACCTGGTCCTGCAGTCTTTTGAAAGGCTCACCTACGTTGGTTTGCTCTGCAGACCTCCAGTTAAAACCACCCCTGCCTTTATTTCCCCCACGGATCTTCGCGATAGCATTGCATAAATCGTTGCTTCCTTGCAGGTGTAACGGAGGCTATCCTTCAGCCGCCTGGAAATATTGGACGGAGAAGGGTCTGGTGTCTGGTGGCCTTTACGACTCCCACGTGGGTGAGTTTGTCTCCCGTAGCAAAACAGAAACTGCAGCAACCCTCCACCCCACCTAGTGGTTTTATCTTTGTCCTACACCTGTGTGTGGGCACACACACACACATGCCCACTTGTAAATCAGAGGCACGCTGCCTCCATCCACTGGAAGCAGTAAACTGGGTTTAATGCTGCCAGGGAGTTTACGGTGGACCAGAAGTTCAATTTGCAGTAGATGGTTTGCTTGGGATTCCCTGTGTTGGGGTGGATGGTTGAGAGTTTTGTATGTGGAACAAAATTTAAAAATTCTTTCCAGTAGCATCTTAGACACCAACTAAGTTTGTTATTGGTATGAGCTTTCGTGTGCACGCACACTTCTTCAGATACGTGGAAGAGATTGTGAAGGGTGTTTTTGGAAGGTTATGCTTATTGACTTATTTATTTCTGAAAAGTTAAACATGGCTTGCTTGTAATAAAAACATCTGCAATGCAAAGCTGTTGACAAAGAGAATGGGATTATATTGTGTCATCGGTAGAAAGAATCCTCTAAGAAACTTTCAGAAGATAAAAGTCAGCAATAAACTAGAAGCAGATTATAAAACAGAGCATCTGCCCCCTTGTGGCTTTCTGCCCAGCTGCTAAAACATTCCTGTTCAGGATGGATTTTGGAGACATCTGTGGCTTTTAAGTTCCTGTTTACAGCCTTGTGTGGAAACTGTTCCTCTGGTATAAGAGTGATTTAAATGCATGGGGTGGAAATGGCCATGGTTTCATTTCCCTTTTAATTTGCAATTGGCTACTTAAAAAAAAAAAAATCAGGAAGGCAGGGGATATGCATGCCTTAAAGGAAATAGTTCTGTTCTGCCGTTTCCTGCAAAAAAAAAGTCACATTGGGGTCTGAATTTTGGAGCGGGAACAAAATTCTGCAGATATGCATGTTTTATTTTTGACTGGAGGATATGTTGGTGTCCCAGCTGCAGGGTCTCTGGCCCTATGACCTCCTGGATGGAATTTGACTTTTGTATTTTTGCTCCTGTCCCAACAGGCTGCAGGCCATACTCTATCCCTCCTTGTGAGCACCACACCAACGGAACCCGACCCCACTGCACCGGGGAAGGGGGCGAAACCCCAGAGTGCACGAAAAAATGCGAAGATGGCTATTCTCCATCCTACAAAGAAGACAAGCACTACGGTAACAGCATTGCTTCTTGGCAAAGGCCAGCAATAACGATGCAGTTCTTTGTCCCCAGGTTTGAAATATAAAAGACACAGCACAGAAGGAAAAAGGTATGGGGAGGGTAGAGGAAGGAACACGAAGGTCAGGCACCACTCGTTCGTGGTTAATAAGAGTTCTTGTTGGTGGAATAGAACGAATTAAAGGAAGAACAAATTTAAAGTGCTTGTGTTTCAGCAGAGGCAACAAAGCAGCCCTGCTTCCCTTTGGCGCAGCCTGATGGAATCTTTAAAAGGCTGTTTGCATTGCATGCTCAGGGCTGCAAGCTTTAAAGGGCTGCAATTTAACTTTGTATCTCATTTTAGAATCCAGGGCAGCCTGTTTGAAATAGCAGCCCTAGAAAAGCAATCTGATTAATGTGGACAGGTTTTTAATTATGACAGAGCCTGCAGTCTTAGGACTTGACATTTAATCTAGTGCTTAAAATATGTCCCCTTTGGGGATGCAATTCTGCCGTAACGGTAAAGGGACCCCTGACCGTTGGGTCCAGTCGCGGACGACTCTGGGGTTGCGGCGCTCATCTCGCTTTACTGGCCGAGGAAGCCGGCGTACAGCTTCCGGGTCATGTGGCCAGCGTGACTAATCTGCTTCTGGCGAACCAGAGCAGCGCACAGAAACGCTGTTTCCCTTCCCGCTGGAGCGGTACCTATTTATCTACTTGCACTTTGATGTGCTTTCGAACTGCTAGGTGGGCAGGAGCTGGGACCGAGCAATGGGAGCTCACTCAGTCGCAGGGATTCAAACCGCCGACCTTCCGATCGGCAAGCCCTAGGCTCTGTGGTTTAGACCACAGCGCCACCCGCGTCTGCCATGGAGAGCAGCTATTCCTAAAGGCAGTTCATAGACCAGGGTTGTTACTTCATCATCCCTGGCATCATTGGCTACGCTGGTTAGGACTGACAAGCAGGGGAGGTTGTAGTCTTGGCATCCTGTCCTTTTCTTCAAAGTGTGTTTCTAGTCCCTATGATTTAAACAAGTCCTGAGGATGCCTCCTCAGGAAACTACAGCTATTGTGACTCGAATCCCAGCTGGGCACCTGGGGTCAATCAAAGGGAAGGTGGGAACTCTACAAATCTGATTTTGATTTTTTTAAAAATGCTTTGAATTCTTGCTGATTTGGAGGTTACCTCCTCTTATCTCCACAGGCGTGACTTCCTATGGTGTGCCCCCCAACGAGGATATGATAAAGGCTGAAATTTACAAGAACGGGCCGGTGGAAGGAGCATTCGTCGTTTACGCAGACTTCCTCATGTACAAGTCAGGTAAGACTATTTTTTTAAAAAAAATATTTCTGAATAAATTGCCTGGCGCTTTAACTCTTACAGCAGGGGTAGGCGCTAGATGTGGCCCTTTGGACCTCTCTGCCTGGCCCCTGGGAGTCTGTTCAGGCCACACCTCTTCCCTAGAAGAAAAGGCGAACGAGTAAACCCTCCACAAATATGGAGTGAAGTCCTTAAGGTGGTTGGATGGTGCCTTGCACACCTCCTTCTGGAAACTCCTCAAACCAAACCATAGCTGTCAACCTTCCCTTTTTTTCGGGAAATTCCCTTATTCCAGCGCCGTTTCCCGCTGCTATCCCGGATTGTTAGATATCCCATAGACTGTTGATCCCTTATTTTCAAACCTGAAAGTTGATAGCTATGCTTTGCTTTCCTTTGTACCATATCAGCGAGGCCGAGCGGGTGGGTCTTGTTGTCTGGGTAGCCCAGGACCTCCATACACACTGCCCAGGCTTGCACCCCAGGGTGCTGCTAACACAGCAGTTTGACTTCACCCCTGGAGGCGCGCTCCATTGTCTTTTGAGACGGACGGATGCCAACATCAACAACATCTGTCGAGTTGCTCCATCCCACGTCCCTTGCTCATTTTGGTTTTTAGATGTAGTTACAGTCTATGCTGGTCCCATGGGTTACCCGAGAGGCAAGGTCCAAGTCCGGTCCGTGGACAAAGGTGCAACATGGAGGCAGTCTGTAGTAGCTGAAGCTGGGTGCAGGGCAGGGAGTCGGGTGAAGTCAGGAACAGGCTTGCAAGCAGTGAGCCAGGGCTGGTCAGGAGCTCAGGCAGGAAAGCAGGACAGGGTTCAGGCAGGAACTAGCAACCAACAATGTTGCTCCCGCAACTTGGGACTGGGGCTGGCCGGCTTTTATCTGCCCCGAGGCATAGGGCGGCCCCGATCCTCTGGTGACTCTCCTCTCCTGGCCTGGAGGTGAGCACTCCTCCTGCAGGAACTTAGTTTCATCCGTCTCTCTGCCCTGAGCCTCTGTAGCTCAGGAGAGGCTGGAGGGTTATCGGACCCAGAGGCAACCTCAGCTTCCTCTGACGGGGCTGAGAGTGGAGCACCTGCAGGCAATGGGTCCTCCATCACCTCAGGAGCCAGAGCAGACTCGGCTGGTGCCTGCACCTGAGGATCCAGCACAGGTGAGGACCCTTCAGGCTCATGCCCCATCCCCAGCTCAGCTGGCTCTGGAGGCGGGGAATCCTGTGCAGGCTGGGATCCCTCAGGTTCAGCATCTGAGTCTGAATCCCAGGCCATCACACAGTCACTTTCTTCCATTATTGCAGGCGTATATCAGCATGTCTCTGGAGAGCAAGTTGGCGGCCACGCGATCCGAATCCTCGGCTGGGGCGTTGACAACGGCACTCCCTACTGGCTGGCTGCAAACTCCTGGAACACTGACTGGGGTGAAAATGGTAGGTGGGCAACTTGCGGGGCCCTGGCTTGTTCAGGTGGTAACTTGCTGAGTGGCTGGGCTGTGTCTTTGCAGGAGAAAAAGCGTCTTTCATTTCTTTGTATACTGTTCAGTGCCAAGGCTGTCGTGAAAACATCTGACACTCAGCTTGATTTCAAAGAGTAGCCTGTGTTTTTTTTATTATTAAAAACAATGCCTAATACCTGTAGTGATTTGCATAAGTCAATGAGAGTATCTGGAACAAGACCCAATCAATGAGCTATTCCTTGTCTTATGCCAGGGGTGTCCAAACTTTTTTCAAAGAGGGCCAGATTTGATGAAATGAAGGGCCATGAGGGCCGACTGAAGTTGTTGACTTTTTTTTAAGATTGAAGTTGTTGGGGTTTTTTTAGGATTTTACACCAGGAAATAGAAATAAACTGCCACTGAAGAGCAACTGTAATGAACTGTAATTTACGCTAGTAGGACTACAAGAAGTTTTGTAAGGAGAAATATTGCAAAGAAGAGAGACATTAGTTATGATGTTTAAATGTAACAGTGAAAGTAGGAAATGTAAATTAAGTGAAAAGATTGGAAAATTTCCGGATGTGATTGATGGAAGTCAAAAAAAAATTGTATAAGATATAAAAGTATGTTTAATAATTGTTGAAAATGTCATGTTAAAACACACACACACACACACACACATATGAGAAATAAACTGCCACGGGGGCCAGATTAAACCGACCAGCGGGCTGGTTTA
The DNA here is from genome assembly GCA_034642415.1 of Podarcis siculus. Classification (NCBI taxonomy): domain Eukaryota; kingdom Metazoa; phylum Chordata; class Lepidosauria; order Squamata; family Lacertidae; genus Podarcis; species Podarcis siculus. Next base: position 860,778 of record JAXCMG010000109.1, read on the forward strand.
GGCCCCCGAAACAGACTTTGGACATGCCTGACTTATGCAAATCATAGCAGTCAGGAATTGCTAAAAGGCAGCTTCTGTGTCCCATCTCACTTGCACAAAAACGCTCCAGGGTTTAAAAGGTTGCTTCTCTTTGCCTAGCTGAGAACTCTCAGGCTTGGAGACACTTAACTAAGGCATTCCTCTGCGTTCCTCCTAGGCTTCTTCAGAATTCTCCGCGGGGAGGACCACTGTGGAATCGAATCTGAGATCGTCGCTGGCATCCCTCGGACCAGCCAGTACTGGAAACAGCTGTAAAACTGCTTTTCTTGAATCCAGCCAGTTAGCCCTTCTGCAAATAATCAGTTGATCGTACCTGTGGAGAAAATAAGCTGACGGGGTTGTGAAAGTTTCATGCAAGACATTTTAGACTTTGGCTTTTTTATTTTTATTATTAAAGCTTTCGGATAATTTTTGGTTTTTAATTGTGTTGCGCTGCTCCCTCTGGCAAAGTCTGCCTTTGAGCCGAGAGGCATGTAGCTTGGGTTCGACACAAAGCCTTCCTGGGCTGCCAGCGACAGACAATTTGCAGAGCTGAATTTGGGGAGTCTTCCAGTACAAGTGGAAGTGAATGCAACCCCCATTCATTCTTTCACCACCTCACTGATGATAATCTGAAACTACTTCTTCCAAGCCTTAATTGCAACAATCCTCTGGAATTTCTCTTGAGTTGCTGCAGAGCCAATACAGTTGATCCAACGGCCTTGGCTGCTGTATCCCAGTGCCAAGAAGTTAAAAGGGTATGTTTCCCCACCTGCCTTCCTCCATCTCAACATGCCCCTAAATTGGGTAGGGGGAACAGTGAGGTTTCAGAGGCCCCATGGCCTTATTTCTGAACCGACCCAGCCCCAAAAATGCAACAGACAGCCAAGCGCTCCTCCTCCTCTGTTGCAATCTCCATATGAAATGTTGTTTGATTTATTTTAATCTGGCTTTATCGGATTGCCACGCCATCATGTTCGCTGGTGCCTGAAAGCCAGCTTGCAATTATAATTGCATTTAACAGTGGCAGGAGGGACGGACTCTGCCTTTGTTTCGTTTTTAAATTCACATGTTAAGTGATGACACTCAATTTTTTAAAATCGCCTATTCTGTTAGGAGAGCTGGGCTTGTGCATGAGCAGCTGGTAGTTACGTAAAGAACAAACCTATTTTTGCTATTTCAAATTACCAAGTTGTGTTTTTACGGAAATGAACTAAAGCATGCAGCCAGCAGTTGGGAATAAGACCGATACACTCATCTTCATTATTTCACTAGCTTCCAACTCGAAATTACCACCCCACCCTTTTTGCATTTGACAAGAACCATGTATTACAATTGGCTGCTGTTTCAATCACAGGATTTGTCAATTTGTCTCTTCTCTCTACAATAAAGGCCTCATTACCTGGCTATATAGTAAGTTCTTAATTCTTCCCCCTGGTGGCCAGAAATGGTTTTGTGTTTTCCTGGGAAGCGGTATGTATTACACAGTAGTTCTGGGGTAAAAGTTTCAGGCTTCCTGGTCTTGTGTGCATGCCTGCCTGCCTGTTTAGCTGCTGCTGGTGGAGAAACTGGCATGATGATAAACCCTAACCTTACTATAGAGCTCCATATACAAAGTGCTGAAATCACATTCATACCCTCAAGGAATTCTGGGTGTTGTAGTTCGTTGCAGGTAGCTGGGGACTGTAGCTCTGTAGGAGCCGAACTACAGTGCCCAGAATTCTTTGAGAGTAAGAACGTGCTTCAGGGTTGTGCCTGAATATTAGAGCTGCTATTTTGGGAGGGGGAGGCTGCATACATTCTCAGGCTTTTGAACCACATTGCACTCGGAAGGGTAGAGTCTGTTTTGTACACCAGTGCAAGTAGATGAATAGGTACCACTGTGGCAGGCAGGTAAACTGCGTTTCCGTGCACTCTGGCTTCCATCAGTGTCCCGTTGCACTAGTAGCGGTTTAGTCCTGCTGGCCACTTGACCTGAAAAGCTGTCTGTGGACAAACTCCGGTTCTCTTGGCCTGAAAGCGAGATGAACGCTGCAACTCCATATAACCGTCCAGGGGTACTTTATCTTTACCTTATACAGTACAGTGGTACCTCGGGTTAAGTAATTAATTCGTTCCGGAGGTCCGTTCTTAACCTGAAGCACCACTTTAGCTAATGGGGCCTCCTGCTGCTACTGCGCCGCTGCCACACTATTCCAGTTCTCATCCTGAAGCAAAGTTCTTAACCTGAGGTACTATTTTGGGTTAGCGGAGTTTGTAACCTGAAGCGTATGCAACCTGAGGTACCACTGTATAAGGTTTGGGGAGAAGAGAGAGTGGGGTGTGTGGAAATCTTCTATTTTAACCCTTGCTGGATCCAGGAATTAGAAGGCACTCTGGCACATGCAGCCCAACCCACACAGAGACACAAACTCTCTCAACACTAGAAAAAGCTTATAGCATTGTAGAGCTGGAAGGGACCCAAGCGGTCAAATAGTCAAAAACCCCTGCCATAAGAAGGTTGGTCTTCCACCAAAGGTATTTTAGTGGCTCCTTACTGCATGCTTCAAATGTAGAAAGCAAAGCAGAGACTCTCCTCTTTAAAGACAAGCTGTCGTTTCCCCTTTTTTGGTCCGTGTGTTGTGGATGCTAACACAGCCACAACCCATGCCCAAGAGAGGAGCCCATAGGAGGCTTGTGGGGCAAACACAGGAATTTGCTTTTATGTACGGTCAGAGCAATTTGGTCCATCTGGCGAAGTGTTGCACACACGGGTTTTCTGCATGTGAAGTAGATGCTTTATCACTACTTAAGAGGTAGGGTTAGAAAGCTGGAAATAGGTGGGGGTTTTGTGTTTTTTTAACAAAGATCTCTAGCACCCGTGGAATTACTAGATGGGTGTGAACAGCATCTCCCCAGCACTGCAACATTTTGTTGCAGGTGCAGCTTAGCCTGGATATGCTACAAACGGAGGTGCCCTGTTGGAAAAGTTCAGTGTTTGCCTGATTCAGCAATCTTCGCGCAGACAAGACAGTCAACAAACTCTTTACTCCGAAGGTTAAATTTCTTGGCCTCCCTCTGCCCTTCCCGGGAGATATTAATTCAAGGCCTGAGCTGCAAGATGTTCAAAGGGCAACCTGATGTCATCAAGTGACTGGTTCTTGCAAGATCTATGTAACACAGCAACTTTTTTCCCCCCTCATGAAATGCTTGAGTTCTACACTATTCAAGAATATAGAGTATTTGGCAAACTAATCAGAGCACTCTCAAGGGAAGCTGCAGCCTTCCAAGTTTTGTCAAAAACCAAAGATCGAGGGGGTCCACATTTTGCAGAAACTCAAGGTCTGGAAAAGCAGCCAAGGGAGTTTGACAAACTGAATTTTTCTTTTGGGAAGTTGCTCCAATGGGTCTCCCCCCCCCCCAATGGAAAACACATGCACACAAACACCACCATTAAGCATAAAATGGATCAGAGCCAGGATAGATATGGTTCAGAGTACTGAAAGAGGGCTTCCTCTAGAGTAGGCCTGGGGCACCTGTGACCGGCAATGCTGCTGGCTTACAAGCCTCAAGTGGCCATGTTGGCAGGTGCAGATAGGAGCTGGGAGTCTGTAGCTAGGCCACAGGTTTGCCAGGTCTACTCTGGAACAGCCTTCCCTAACCTGGTGCGTTCCAGATGTTGTGAATGGCAATACCATCAGTGCCAGCCAGGGCAGCTGCAATCTGAAACATCTGGCATGGACCAGGCTAGGGAAGGCCGCTCTAGAGGAAATGGGCCAGGAAGTGAAGATGCAAAGCAGAAGTGCTCAAACTCTAGTTGCGGAATAACCAAGACTATCTATACTCTGTGCTGCTTTTTTTAAAAAAATAAATTGAGGCTGTTTTGACCAGACGTACTGAACAGAAAGGGATGGGGGTGGCTCTGTGGGTTAAACCACAGAGCCTAGGACTTGCTGATCAGAAGGTCGGAGGTTCGAATCCTCGGGACAGGGTGAGCTCCCGTTGCTCGGTCCCTGCTCCTGTCCCCCTAGCAGTTCGAAAGCACGTCAAAGTGCAAGTAGATCAATAGGTACTGCTCCGGCGGTAAGGTAAACGGAGTTTCCATGCACTGCTCTGGTTTGCCAGAAGCGGCTTAGTCATGCTGACCACATGACCCGGAAGCTGTATGCCGGCTCCCTCGGCCAATAAAGTGAGATGAGCGCCACAACCCCAGAGTCGTCCGTGACTGGACCTAATGGTCAGGGGTCCCTTTACCTTTACTGAACAGAAAAAAAGCCCCTTGCCTAGGAACGATGATGCATTCTACTGATTGTCCCCAAGATATTTTCGTTAAAGGGCCCCAACTCAGCAGCCTGGCCTCAGACCTTTTTGAGAACATACACAATAGACATTCTTCTTCAAATAAGAGATTGAGAAAGACTGATCTAAAGCATTCTCTACCTTGGTCTCTCAGATGTTGTTGGACTACCGCTCCCATCATCCATGACTGCTGCCTCTGCTGGCTATGGATAATGGGAGTTGTAGTCCAACAACGCCTGGGAACCTCGAGCATCTTAGAACAAAGCCAGTCGCAGGATTGAAAGCGAGTGAGCCTGCTTCTCAAATGCTGAGCTGACCCTCAAACTCTATAGGCTTTTGCACCAACCAGAAGCAAAGAACTTGCCTGTCAGTTGTGGGCATTTTGCAATCCACTTTCCACATCAAAGAATCCTGTAAAAACAGATTCCCACTGTGAAAACAAGGCTGCCACCCACATATGTGTTTTGTTACTACCACAAAAAGCTTAGCTTTTTACAATATAGAAATCTAACCTTTAAGGTTTGCCAGAGGGGTCTGTGGTGGGAGAAACATGTCAAAGGTCTACTAATTTATTATTGAGTGATTGATTGATTGCTGGCCTCGGCTCAGTATACCTGAAGGAGCGTCTCCACCCCCATCATTCTCCCCAGACGCTGAGGTCCAGCCCCGAAGGCCTTCTGGCGGTTCCCTCATTGCGAGAAGCAAAACTACAGGGAACCAGGCAGAGGGCCTTCTTGGTAGTGGTGCCAGCCCTATGGAACACCCTCCCATCAGATGTCAAAGATATAAACAACTACCTGACATTTAGAAGACATCTGAAGGCAGCCCTGTTCAGGGAAGTTTTTAATGTGTGACATTTTAATGGATTTTTAATCTTTGTTGGAAGCCACCCAAAGTGCCTGGAGAAACCCAGCCAAATGGGCAGGGTACAAATAATAAATTTGTTATTATTATTATTCATTCAATTGATATACCGCCCTATACCCGGAGGTCTCAGGGTGGTTTACAAACAAGACCACAACATATAAAATCAAACCAAAAACAATAACCCAATAACACCCTTCCAGAAAAGAACCACATTCTAAAAGGGTGTTGGATGTCAGTAAGATCAACCAAAGGCCTGGTTAAAAAGGAATGTTTTTGCCTGGCACCTAAAGGTGTATAATGAAGGCGCCAGGCCAACTTCCCTGGGAAAACATTCCATAGACGGGGAGTCACTGCAGAGAAGGCCCTGTTCTAAAACGAGCCGGGGTAAATCCTTGGTAAATATTAGAACTTGCTGTGATTTCTAAATAAGCCCGACTTAAGATAACTACATCATGGACTCTTGTGTTGCTTTGGTTGCTGAATTTGAACAACTTGAATAAAAACAGAAGAAAAAGAGACCAGGAGGCTTCATCGCAGTATTTTTTTTCTTTCCCTTTTTACTGTCAAAATTCACAAGCAACAAAGAGGAACCTTCAAACACTCTAGTTAAAAAACACTCTATGTCAAAAACACACAAAAAAGACGCAGATCCAAACGGGTCTGCAGGAAAGAAATGGAAGGAAAAATATATTAAGACAGACTCCAATGACAGACTTGCCTGTAACCAGTTCCTCCAAAAGAGGAAGGAAAAAAATTAGAGGTCTGGAAACTGCAATTTGTTAGACGCTTCAAAGCTAGCAAATAATTGCTTTCTAGGTGAAATCTTCTGGCTCCAACTTTAGCTTGCAAGATTCCAAGCCCTTCTCCAACAGTCCTGGGACATCTATGAGTTCTCCCGTTCCCAAAGGGCAAGGAAGAAATAACAGCAGCATATTCCATCCCACTTCGAAGGGCGTGGCATCCTGGGAAATCTGCTCTCAGTTCTCGCCTGTATGGACGTATTCCTCTGCGGCTTTCGAGACGGTGCTCAGGTACTGCCAGCTCAGTGCAGCTAAGAGCATCACGCAGGACAGGTAGATGGGAGAGTAATGGGTCCGAGAGACCAGGGCGCTGCTGGGTAGGCTAACGGATCGGACAGAGGCAATGATCTGTTGTATCTTGCTGGAGGAAGGATCTGTACTTGGGATCTTCTGATGGATCTGCGGGAGAGAAGAACCAGCTTTCACTAAGGCAGCATTCATCCAAACAGCTCTGCTGTTATTTATTGTTTAATAACAGCAACACACCAGAAGTGAAGTGGCCGCGTTTTATTGCCTTAACACACCAGAAGCAAAGTAAAGGTAAAGGTAAAGGTAAAGGGACCCCTGACCGTCAGGTTCAGCCGTGGCCGACTCTGGAGTTGCAGTGCTCATCTCGCTTTATTGGCCGAGGGAGCCGGCGTACAGCTTCCGGGTCATGTGGCCAGCATGACTAAGCCGCTTCTGGTGAACCAGAACAGCCACTTACCTTCTCACCGGAGCGGTACCTATTTATCTACTTGCACTTTGACGTGCTTTTGACCTGCTAGGTGGGCAGGAGCAGGGACCGAGCAACAGGAGCTCACCCCGTCAGGGGGATTCGAACTGCCAACCTTCTGATCGGCAAGTCCTAGGCTCTGTGGTTTAACCCACAGCACCACCCGCATCCCAAGAGTAAGGTATGCACAGCAAAAAGCCATGAGAATTTCACCCAAGATTTTCTACCGCTTTCATAATTTCAGAAAGCAATTTCTGTCCCCATTCACCTTCCTTACCTTACCTTTCCCCATTTACCTAAACGCCATTTACCTTCCCGCCGGAGCAGTACCTATTTATCTACTTGCACTTTGACTGCTAGGTTGGCAGGAGCAGGGACCGAGCAACAGGAGCTCACCCCGTCGTGGGGAATCGAACCACCGACCTTCTGATTGGCAAGTCCTAGGCTCTGTGGTTTAGACCACAGTGCCACCCGCGTCCCAGAAGCAAAGTAGCCTTGTCTTATTACAGCAACAAACCAGTAGCAAATTCACCTCAAAACAAATAAAGCAGGCAACCACCAAGTTTGTCTGCCCTTAATTTCTAGCCCCACCAGTAAATCAACTGACTGAGGTTTGCCAATCTCAAGTTTATAACTGCACTATGCAACTTTTAGAAGACGTGTGGTCTTTTTTTGCCCTGTTGATGTTTGTTTAAGTTGGGTTCGGTTTTGTAACTTACTTTGAAATGTTGCTATATTTTATTCTGTATGGTGGCGTAAGACGCTTTGAGAATGGTTCTACCATGGAAAAGAGGCACCGAAACAAAACCTATGGCGATCATGAACTCACCTCTTCCACATACTGGTACATGATGGCTTTAACAGCCTGCATGTTTGTTGCGTCCATCATCAGAGTGACGGCTTGTCCCTTCCGAATCTTCACCACTCCCCGGAAGACTTGCTGGTTGTTGTAGCAGGCAGCCAACGTGGCGATGGCCATCACCTGGGGACCAGGAGTGGAGGGGGGAGAAGAAGAGAAGTCACAAAAACAACCCTGCTTGATTCTGGGCTATCAAAGGTCATTAGATACATGTGACCTTGACTTCCATTCATCCCCTTCTGTTATCAGAACTTCATGTGAAGCTTTTGGTGTTTCGGTTTGCTGTTATTGTTTTGGTTGGTTTGTTTGTTGTGTTTTGTTTTTGCTTGGTTTTGTAAAATGTATTGTATGTATTGTTCTAATAAAGGGTGGGTGTGTGATTAGATACAAATAAATCCAGAGCAATGTACAGCACTCTGCAAAAGAAAACTTACTATCACTTCCTGCCGAACCAGGTGATTTACAAAGCCCTGAACAACGTAGGTCCAGAGTACCGCATGGACTTCTTAAACCCTTGCATCCAGGGTGGACATAAATCAATGTTTTATATATATATATATATATATATATATATATGCTTTCGTAGATTTTCACGGGTACAGGAATGCAGGTTTTGGTGTCCTCGGGTGTCTTCCCGTGTAAAAGTTGGGGTGTCTAGGCGACGTTTCGACGAGGTCTCACTCGTCATCTTCAGGCTGGTGCTTTCGGCTTCTTGTTACTGGAACGGGTTATTTCCAGGTTTTGGCGCTTGCGCATGTGCAAAAGCACTAAATCGTGCTTTGTGCATGCACAGTAACGCCGAATCGCAACCCGCAGACGCGGTGCTGCGGGTTTCGAACGCTGCGGGTTGTGAATGTGGATCACGTTCACAACCCGAGGTTCCACTGCATAGGGAACATTCTGCATGGACTGGTTGCACAGCAACATGTGCAAATGGCTTTAGATACCTATTAGGTCCATAAATTACCATATACCAAAAACAAAGCCCATCCAGTGCTGGATTTACATATAAGCTATAAACAAGCTATAACTTAGGGCCCCACTCTCTTGGGGGCCCCCAAAAAATTTAAATGAAAAAAATAACTGGATGTACATTTCCAAAATATAAGATTAAAAAATAAATAAAATAAAACCTACAGACAGCAACAGTGTTTTGTAGGCTCCTATGATGTAAGCCTGCTAGCCTGCTCCCGAAAATATCACTGGTTTGCTCCTTTCTATACATAGGTTGCCTACATTCTGCATGAACTGGTTTCATGGCAACATGTGCAAATGGCTTTGGATACCTATTAGGTCCATAAATTACCATATAGCATGAATTCAACACAAAAAACAGTGACAATTTGTTGTTGACAAAGGACAGCTGGACATATAAAGGGCCCCATTACCTTCAGTAGCTTAGGGCCTCATCAAACCTGAATCCGGCCCTGTTAACAGGAGATTAGGGGAAACAGAAGAGCGCCTCTGAAGCGGGAGACAGCTTTGCAAGCCAAGCGCCCCTACCCACCTGCGGAATAGCACAGAAGTTGAAGACGCTCTGGTTCTTCAGGCGGGACAAATATGTCAAGACGTCAGGGACGTGGTGCAAGGCGTTGGTGATGAGCTCGTTCATGCACTGAACGGCCTTGTCGATGTTCTCCGGCTTGGTCAGGTCAGACAGCTTCTTCACGTACTTGCTCCAAACCTGGGAGACACCGAGAGGCTATCAGAGTCATACAACTGGAAAGGAACCCAACGGCCATCTAGTCTGACCCCCGTCGATGCAGGATGTGAACTGAGAGTGGCTATGCAGCCCTGCCCTGAGAATTTCCTCTTCCCACTAGCTCTTTGCTTATGTATTTAAGCTTGTGTGGTGTCTGTCTGTTCGTTTGCAACTTTCATTTTATTCCAGTTTTGTGAAATGATTGGTTTCTATCCGACTCGATACATTTTGTCCCCATTTATTATATATTTATTTCGTAAAATCCACACACCACTTTCTTTGTTTTGTTTTAAAAAAGCAAGCCTCAAAGGGGTTTACAAAGAGAACAAAACAATACAATTATCGGTAAAAACAAAACAAACAAAAAACCCAGCCGAAAGGAACTATTTAAAACGTTGCAGGGGTGGGGAATTAAATAAATTCGGCAATAAACTAGAAGCAGATAAAAATACCCAGCAACAGCCTACATATCTAGTTCCTTGTGGGGAGGAGGCTTACTGTATATATATTTATTACTTTTATTTACTTATTAAATTTCTGTACTGCCTGTCACCCGAAGGCAGCCCTGTTTAGGGAAGTTTTTAATGACTGATTTTATTATTATTATTTTTAGATATGTTTTAAACAGCCCAGGGTGGCTGGGAAAACCCAGCCAGATGGGCGGGGTATAAAAATTATTATTATTATTATTATTAATTATTTTATAAAAACCACAAAAATACATACTATAGTATCATAGCCCTTTTTAGGGAAGTTTTTAATATTTGATGTTGTTGCTTTTTTATCACTGATATTGGTGCTCTGTTGGGAGCCACCCAGAGTGGCTGGGGAAAGCCAGCCAGATGGGCAGGGTATAAATTATATATCATCATCATCATCATCATCATCATCATCATCATCATCATCATCAAATAAAGACAATACCCTGCCACACACATAAGAGTTTAAAAGGCCATAGGTTGTTTAATTAAGCAAAGGCCTGGGAGAAGAGGAATGTTTTTGCCTGGCATCTAAAGATATGCCAGGCGAGTCTCTCCACAAGTGGGGAGCCACCGCGGAAAAGGCCCATTTCTCGTGTTCCATCAAAACAGGTGGTCTCCATGCCCTGGACCAGATGTCACAGCTTTCCCTCTCTTCTCTATTGTCACCCCTTGCTTTACCTCTTTGGGCCAAAACTCCCGGCCTTCGAGCTCATCCTCCAAGTAGTCCCGGATGATGTTGACTTTCTGCAGGAAAACCCCCAGGGAGTTGGCCAGCTCCGTGTCCTGCCCGACGATGGCGTCTTCCAGCTTCGACGCAGAAAAGAGCTGGGACAGGCCGATGCCCACCAGGCCAGCGACGTAATGGCAATACTAGAGAGAGGTTTTGAAATAAATAAATAAATACATCCTAGCTATAGCGTGGTGTTTTTTGTTTAATCTACTTATTAAAAGAACTGCAGGACTTGAGGCTTTCCATCTCCCTCCTTTGTCTGGCACACGGTAAGGGAGGGTTTGCATAAGCACAAACATGACTGCCAGTTGTGCACATCAATGAAAAGAAAACATTAGGGCGTAAATCTCAAAATAATTTCTTATTGTTTTGCTTTTGCTATTTATTTTGCGTTTTTGTTTTTGAGGCCTTTTCAGTTCATTTGTTTTTGTGACTGTGTGGAACGCAGGTCAGCTACTTGTGTGATTGTGTGACTGACTTCAGATGTCTTTTAAAAATAGGATAGCTGCCTATTTCCTTGACATCCGATGGGAGGGCATTCCACAGGGCGGGCGCCACCACCGAGAAGGCCCTCTGCCTGGTTCCCTGTAACCTCACTTCTCGCAATGAGGGAACCGCCAACAGCAATTGGAACAGGACGACGCAATAAAGAATAAGAAACACCCCGAGAAGCAAGGAGCGCATGATTTTGCCTGCCAACTGCTAAACCTATGAAGGACATCCCATAGTGCAAGTTGGATCCATTTTGGCACATTTCCTGAACACACAGGTTTCAGCCCCAAGTAGATTCCCCGGGGACCCCTTCCCAAGTCTGCTCACCTGGTCCCACTCCTTCTCAGAATCCACCTTCTTCTCCAAAAACTCGGCCATCCCCAGACCCATCTTGTGGCAGATGTCAGCAATCACATCTCGGTATATCTTTGCCAGGTTGCGGAACTCCAAGGAGATCTAAGGCGATAAACACAAGTGACAGGAGGAAACGAAATGAGCCAATTCAAAACAAGGGTAAGGATGAAGTTTCTGCATTTAAGGGAAACGGACCTATACACCTCTTTCTAGGGCCAAAGTGTAACCAGTTTAACAAAGGGTAACCAGTTTGATAGTAGGCACAGGTCTACTCAGAAGTCAAATCCCATCCAGTTCAGTGAAGGTTGCTCCCGGGAAAGCGGTTATGGGATTGCAGCCAAAGAGCACAGGAATTATAGCAACTTGGAAGGCAGGGGTGGAGAACCTACAGTAGTGGACTACAACTCCCATCATCTCTCATCACTCACTAGGACTGATGGGAACTGGAATCTATAATATCTAGAGGGCCAGAGTCTCCCTCGCCCCTTGGTTCAGGACCAGATTATTGTCCAGCCACAAATTTAAGGATGTCATAACTTTTTCAAGACACCAATCGTCAAATCTTGCCTTTGCACTAATAGGGAACCAGCAGCTTTGTCTCTGACATTGCTCAGAAATTCTAAGAAACCCAAAATGTCAGTGCGTTTTTGAAACCAGTGGTTAAAATCAGGTCAGTTGTGAAAGATCCAGCTCACCATCTTGATGGGACCCAACTAGAAGAATGGCAAACCAAGCAAATGGACTATGCCGAAATGGCAAAGTTGACTGGAAAACTTGGGAATCAAGAAGATAAAAACTTTACAAAACAATGGGGAAAATTTATAAGCTATTTAAAAAGACTACTGGAAGCAGATGGAAACACTGGAAGGATTTTGATTTCACTTGTAGTGCAACAATCACTATGGAAAATATGGATTGATATAATAGAGTATGGAAGAAGATGCAGTTTTAATTGATTAAAATAGGACTCCAGGGAGGGGGAGTCCTGAGATTCTGGGGAATCTCTGTATATGGTTATGTTTTTCAATTTTTAAAATATTTTTGTATTGTAAAATCAAATAAAAATGATTAAAAACAAACAAAACAGAACAAAATTTGCACATCTCAAAATGGCACCCAACTGCATCCAAACACAGATGGAAACCTGCTCTTCATTCTCAGGAACTGTCATGCAAAAATTTAGTTATATCTCAAGAGGCGTCCAAATACTTAGCAATCAGGCAAGCAACTTCCCAGAACGTGCAGTAGTTAGACCAGTCTAAGATCTGTGTTTATCCCTTGAAGACTGAAGCATCCTTGGAGGCACTTAATTGAATTCGGGGGCCACACTGTTATTCCCCCCCCTTAAAAGTGCTGCTAAACCCCCTTGAGAAGAGATGGCTCAGAAAGAGACCATCATAAAACCAACCTCCTATCTGCTGCTAGCAAGCGCCCATTTTGCAGATACCAAGAGCTATAGCAAACTGGCCATGTCAGGATTTGCACAGCCAACTTAAAAAGACCGCACGAACGCAGGACTGGCCAAATTGCTCACCGTCGGGAAGTCTTCCAAAACTTGCTTGTCCTTCTCATGGCTGTCCATGTATTTCCAGTCCGGCTGATACAGGTAGGAGTGGAAGTTGTGGAGCATGGGGACCTTGGTTTCCAGGTTGATCGTCATGTCGTCCTCGATCGTGTCCAAGGCTCGGAGCACCAGGTAGAAGATGCACACGGCATGGCTGAGGACGAGGAGGAAAGAGGTCTGAGCTGAAGGACTCTCCTAGCACAGGGGGTGGAACACACCTTGCAAGCAGCTGGCTTCCCACGTTCGAACCCTGGCATCTCCAGAAAAGGCTGGGAAAGTCCTGCTTGAGAGCTAATAGAATAATAAAATTGGAAATGACCCTAAGAGTCATCTAGTCCAACCCCCTGCTGCCAGTCAGTGTGGGGAGAACTGAGTTGGATGGAACGATGGTGTGACTCAGTACAGGGCAGCTTCCTATGTCTCCATAGGTCCTAAAGAGACAGGATATTATTTAGGGCAGTGTTTCCCAACCTTTTTTGGGCAAAGGCACACTTGTTTGATGAAAAAAATCTTGAGGCACACCACCATTACAGCCCCGTGACGTCAGCGCGCAGCGTCACGCCGGGAGGGACGCACGAAAGTGTAACTTTCAATTTTTTTCCCTCCCCCTTGCCGGGGAACCTCCAAGCTTTGGGGGTGGGGGGGGGAGGAGGCAGCAAAGCGAGGGACTGAGGGACTCCTCCAACGACAAGGGTTGGGGAAGAAGAGAAAGGGCTATTCCGCTCCAGTCACGGGAGGGGAATATGTACTGGCCCAACTGGTGTGCAGTCTTTGGAAAGTGGGGTGCGGGAAGGAAGCCTAGGCTCGGGGTCCACCGACCTCAGCGGAGAAAGGCAACAACCGGAGCCGATGACGAGCCGGCGCGTGCGTGCAGCGGCTGGCCTCGAGCTCGGGAAGCTGCGCGCGGCGATGTTGACGCGGGGCGCGCGAGAGCCTGGGGGCGGGGCGGGAGAGAGAGAGAAAGAGTTGGCAGCACCAGGCGCTGTTACTTATTGCGCTGCGGACGCTGCCAGCAACTGCGGTGGTTGTGCGGCGGCCGCCGCCGCAGAACGTCCTCGTCAGTCAGCTGAGCTGCCTGGCGGCGTAGGGAGCCGAGGGGCGGGGCTTCCTTTCTGAAGGAGCTGAGGGTGGGGGTCCTCCGGCGCCTTCGGCGAAACGGCGCCGGCCCAGAGCGCTTCTAGGAGGCTGCCTTTGTGCGTGACGTAAAGCCCTCTTTCCCTCCCTCCAGCCCCGTGTCACATGTGGAAAAGGGGGCTGGATCCAGTGACGCAACTCAGAAAACTGTTAGGGAAGCCAGAGCAGGAAAGTGAGTGGGAGGCGGCGTCGCCGCTTTAACCCACGTTTCCTTTTTGAAAGAGAAACCAGTGTTTCCCAACCTTTTTTTGGACTCGCTCGCGGCACACCAGGCAACATCTCACGGCACACTAGTGTGCCGCGGAACACCGGTTGGGAAACACTGATTTAGGGCTACCTATGAGACTGTTTTAGGGACGCGGGTGGCGCTGTGGGTTAAACCACAGAGCCTAGGACTTGCCAATCAGAAGGTCGGCGGTTCGAATCCCCGCGACGCGGTGAGCTCCCGTTACTCGGTCCCTGCTCCTGCCAACCTAGCAGTTCGAAAGCACGTCAAAGTGCAAGTAGATAAATAGGTACCGCTCCGGCGGGAAGGTAAACGGCGTTTCTGTGACTGCTCTGGTTCACCAGAAGCGGTTTAGTCATGCTGGCCACATGACCCAGAAGCTGTACGCCGGCTCCCTCAGCCAATAAAGCGAGATGAGCGCTGCAACTCCAGAGTCGGCCACGACTGGACCTAATGGTCAGGGGTCCCTTTAACTTTACCTGAGACTGTTTGGTAGCCATCTATCCACCCACAACACAGAATACTCTACTCTGACCGGCAGCAGCTCTTTCCTGCCACCTGGCCCTTTCTACCTGGAGATGGAACCTGGCTTCTTCTGCACACAAAGCAGGTGCCTGGACTACGGAGCGAGGTCCCTTCTCCCCAAAGCATGTGCTCCTAAGAGGTTACTCCTCCCCACAAACCAGGCCTTAGATTGGCCTGTGAAATGACGGGAAGGCAAAGAGGAGAGAAAGAGAACATTGTGTTTGGCAACTTCAGCCAGAGTGAAAGCTCTGTGGATAATTCGTTTCTATTAGGAGGGATTGCAGCACACAGCTGCAAATAAAGGAACAGAGTATCGGCTCCAGATTAGCCTCCTGGTGCAACTCAAGAGTGCCAGCATCAACCTTGCAGAGCCTAAGGAGAGCTGCATCAGCCCATCTAGTCTGGGCATCCTGTCCCCTACAGGGAAGCCAAGAGACCATCCAAGAGACCATCATGACTGCAGCATAATAGTAATAATAATAATAATAATAATAATAATAATAATAATAATAAATATTTATACCCCACCCTCCCCATCCAGAGCCAGGCTCAGGGAGGCTAACAACAGTAAAAATTACAGTAAAAACATAAGGGCGGGGGGGGGGGGGGGGGAGAACCAATTTAAAAAACAGGTTAAAATGCAATCTCATTTTAAAAGTAGCCGATAGATCAAAACCATAAGGGGAGGGAAACATAAGGGTTAGACTGAGTCCAAACCAAAGGCCTGGTGGAACAGCTCTGTCTTGGAGGCCCTGCGGAAAGATGTCAAGTCCCGCAGGGCCCTAGTCGCTTGTGACAGTGTGTTCCACCAAGTTGGTGCCACTACTGAAAAGGCCCTGGCCCTAGTTGAGACCAATCTAACCACCTGGCGACTTGGGACCTCCAAAATGTTGTCATTTGTGGACCTTAAGGTCCTCCGCGGGGCATACCAGGAGAGGCGGTCCCGTAGGTACGTGGGTCCTAGGCCCACCCATGCCACCCATTTGCAGTTTCCACAACTGGAACTCTGCAGCGCACAGGGCTGGCTGATATGTGGGTTTCAACATCATGATCCATAACCAGCTAAACATCATAATATACCAATATATCACCAGGTCTGCAATAAGGATGGACCTATGTAGAGGCATTGGCTGGCTTCATGGTTTTTCCTGTATTGTGACTTTTGCCAAGAGCTGCTCTTGTGATTTGCTGCCCCCCTGCAGGAGGCAGGGGAGAGCTATGAGCCGACAGAGTTAACAGAGGCTGCAGGAACCAAGAGAAACATTGGATGGCTTCATGGTTTTTCCCGCATGGTGATTTTTAAACGCACACATTATGATTCGCAATACAGTGGTACCTTGGTTCTTGAACTTAATTTTAAACAAAGATGCGGCCTCTGATTGGTTGCAGTTGGTTGCAGAAGCTTCCTGCACGCAAGTGGAAGCTGCGTCAAACATTTGGCTTCCAAAAAAACGCTCACAAACTGGAACACTTACTTCCGGGTTTGCAGCGTTTGGGAGCCGATTTGTTCGGGAGGCAAGCCGTTCAAGTACCAAGCTGTTTGAATACCAAGGTGCCACTGTATATTGCCAGGTCAATAACTGATATCACGATATGGACTTCAAACCGGTTTTGGACAATATATTCTTATCTTATTTAACTTTCCAAAATTCAGTCCAGTTCTTTGCTATTACGATTACAGATCAGCCCCACTTTCCTGGAAGAAACACTTCATTTTGATATATTTAACTGCGCCAGTTTGTTAAATGGGCAGCAAGACTGGGTCACCCTCTGCAGCCTGGCTGAAGCAATTGGCAGAAAACCTCCTGCATTTTTTTACCCCACGCAGACACACACACATTCCGTTATGTATAGGGAACGGAGTCATTGTCTGCACTTCGCCTTTCATTCTTTCTCAGAGGCAGCTGAATTAAAGTTAATTGCTCTGGAGTAAACCCATGTGTTCCCATAAAACAGGGTGGTGGAGGAGGACTGTTTGCGGTGATGCAAAGGGCAGCTCAGAGAATATCTTGAACTTGCTAAGATGCAACAGGTGTGCGCTGTGCCAGAATAGGCTGTGAAAGACACAGGCCCAGAGCAACTAACAGCAAACGTTCAGAATTCAAATAGACAAAATGCAGAGCATGTCAGGGAAGTCCAAGAGGTCTAAAGCCAACGATTTAACATAATCAATTCAATATTTACAGCAACAAAAAAGCAATCTAGATTTCAGTAGGGGCTAGACTGCATGCTGCTGGCTCCCATATCCTTACTCCAGAGGAGACTGGCATTGCACCAGCAAAAGGCAATTGTGAAAGCAGAATGCTGGACTAGGTGAGCCGCTGGCTTATTGAGCAAGCTGTTCTTACGCTCTTAAGAAAGGTTGATGCTGGAAGTTTGAGAATTGCACCAGGAGGCTAAGCCAGATGCAATTCCTTCCTGGAATTGTGTTTTCACCGCCTCCTAATAAATGGACCTCGGATCCTTTTAAGTCGGTGGAAGCTGCCAAACCACAATGTTCTCTTGATTTCACAGGCCAACCCAAAACCTTGTTTGTGGGAGGAGCTGCCTGGTCAGCAAGCAGAGCGCATGCTCTGGGACCTCCCTCCATGCTAAGGGCACTGCTGTTTGGCATGCAGAAGGACCCAGGCGCAACACCCACCATCTTCTGGGGAGAGCCATTGCTGGTCAGAGCTGACAGCCCTGGGCCGTAAACGGAGAAAACAGCCCAACCAGGCAGAGGCTGCCTTACACAGAACCAGAGAGCTGGAAGGAACCCCTAAGGGTGATCTAGTCCAACCCCCTGCAATGCAGGAACTGCAATGACAAAACCTCTACTTAAAAATTTAATAAATAATAATAAATAAAAACCTCTGTCCGTTCTATATATTTCCAAGCGTCCCTGGATTTACAGAAAGTCCCGGGTTTCTGATTTGATCCTTTCCTTAGCGTGTCCCTATCATAGCTGTCAATGTTTTCCTTTTTTTAAGGGAAATTCCCTTATTCTGAATAGGATTCCTCGCAAGAAAAGGGAAAAGTTGATAGCTATGGTCTCTATTTTCATCGGAGAAATGTTAGAGGGTATGGGGTTAGCCAACCCCTAAGCCATCTGAAGACAGCCCTGTGTAGGGAAGTTTAATGCTTTATTATGTTTTTATATATGTTGGAAGCTGCCAAGAGTGGCTGGGGTACATTCATTATTATTATTATTATTATTATTATTCATAATAATAATATTCCGCTCATCTGCACGGCTTCCAACAGAATATTAAAATACAGTAATGCATCAAACATTTAAAGCTTTCCTGAACAAGGCTGCCTTCAGAAGTCTTCTAACAGTCTGGTAGTTGTTGTTCTCTTTCACATCTGGTGGGAGGGCATTCCAGAGGGCGGGCGCCACTACCGAGAAGGCCCTCTGCCTGGTTCCCTGTAACTTGGCTTCTCGCAGGGAGGGAACCGCCAGAAGGCCCTCGGCGCTGGACCTCAGTGTCTGGGTAGAACGATGGGGCTCATTCAGATATACTGGATGGAGGATGTTTAGGGCTTTAAAGGTCAGCACCAACGCATTGAATTGTGCTCATCAGAGAAATGTTGGAGGGTACAGTATTACAAGCCAGCCTTTCTGAACCTTGTGCCTCCGGAAGAGTTTGGGACTCTCTCAGCTCCCCAGTCAGCATGTTCAGCACCTGGGGGCTGATGGGAGTTGTAGTCTAGCAAGAGGTCGCCAGATTGCAGAACCATTCCACGCTTTGCAGCGCTGAAACTTCCAGGCTCCAGCCCCGCAGGCGGTGCCAAGCGGAGCACAGGAGCAAAACTTCTTTTTTTCGCGATCACTCGGAGCGCACTGCCTGGCACAGGACTTCGATTCGGATTTCACTCCTCCCCCAGGGGGTGGGGAAAAAAACCACTTGCAACCAAAACAAAACCCGTGCGCGCGCACGGCTAACCCTTTCCTTGCCAGACCAACGCAGTTAACCCCTTCCATCCTTAGCCAGCGTGCAAGCTTGCCCGCCCCTCGCTCCCCGCGCCCCGCACCCGCCCGGGCCCCAGGGAACTCACCGCAACTCCCCGTCGAGGGCTTGGATGACGGCGGCGAAGCTCCGGCTGGTCTGGTTCAAGTACTGGTAGCAGCGGCGGAGGCTGTCGCTGAGCGAGTCCTGCAACAAGAGCACAGAGGGCGGCGGCGCGCTCAGGAAACGGGTCCCCCGGGAAGCCAGCGGCGGCGGAGCCTGGGGCTGCTGGAGGCGGTGCGGGCCGGACGCCGAGCGCACCCGGCCCCCGGCCCAGCAGCAGCTGCTGCAGCCGCCGCCCGGCCCCGATCCTCCTGCTGCTCCTCCAGCACGGGGCGGGGAAAGGGCCAAAGTACGCTTGAAAAGGGAGGTTGCGGCTTTGGAGGGGCCGCTGGCCATGGAGAGGGAACGAGGGGCGCGCCCGGGCGCACGGCTCAGCGGGCCAGCAACGCGGCCCCCGCCTGGCCCCGTGCCATGGGCGCGGGGGAAAGGATCCGGGGCGCGCACAGCCAGAGGGGAAGCGGACACACCCACCGCCCCTTCCCTCGGCGGGGAGGGAAGGCAGCCGAGGCCGGCCCGCCTCCTTCCCTCCCCGGGCGCAGCGCCGCGCCTGGCCGACTTAACCAACCCGGAGCGCTCCCTGCAGGCTCTGTGCAAAAGCGCCCTGGGCGAAACAAACTCCAGCTTTTCATTTCCTTCTTTCCCTTCATTCAAGGGGAAAGAGATCCCCCCACCCCATGCCACGAAAGCGCAGCGGGATCCACAGCGCGATCCTAGGCGTTTTTAAATTGCCATCTCATTTCTCGCACCTTTCCCCAACAGCCAAAGGTTCCTCTCCTGCTCCCCGCGTTATCCTCGCAACCAACAACCCTGCGAGGTGGGTCAGGTTCCGAGTGGCGGGAGGCTGCGTGCGGATCTGAACCCGGGTCTCATGCGGTCGGGGTCCTAGTCCGACGCCTTAACCACTATACAGCACTTGGGCTTTACCGTTTGCGCGTCTTGGAGCGCATGGAGACTCCTGCGCAACCGAACGGCACTGCTTTTATTATTTCGATTGTTACTTGCTAAATTTCTATGCTGTCCTTCCTCTTAGGATCAGGGGGCAGTTTTCAATATAAAAAAATCACAAAAAGACACAACAAACGATTTTCTCCCCCCACACCCATGCCGAATTTGAAACGTCCTAGTTTGCTTAATTAGCCAAAGGCCTTGGATAAGAGGTATGGTTTTGCCTGGAGCATTAGGTACGTATTGCGTATGCGGCTAATAACAAAAACAGCCTTATAAAACTTTTTGCTTGACTTAAACTGAGTATCGCCTTTTATCCAAATAGTAGCCTAGAAGTTATTTGGTTGTTGCTTTGTATGCATTGCTTGAAGACCAGCTTCTGGGAGTAGGGTGGGATGGTTCATTAGTTGTTATGTGCTGAAATAATTTAATAACATTTATTTAAAGATTGTGCCTTTGCTGAGAAGCAAGTCCCTCTGAGCTTCCTGGCACTTACTTTCCTAGGACTTAAGTCCCCTGCTGGCTTTTCCTACTTGCCAAGTTAGTGCCAGAGCTGTTTAGTGATGCTGTCTTCAGAGTCAAGATGCCAACTGCTGCACTTTAGATGTTGGCGTCTCATGAACCCAGTGTTGGGGGGGAGGAAATCTGTGATTTGGGCCTTCAACTCCCATCATTGTGCACGCACACACAAATACACACACCACCTGCAGTGATCAGGGATGACGAGAGAGGTAGCCCAACAAAGACCTAGTGGAGAGGATTCAGTAGGGCTGACATCTGCACCCTGGGGGCATTCCCGGGCTCCAATACCTCTCCCCGTATGAACTGCCCTGGACCCCGCAATCATCATCTGAACCCCTTCTTTGTGTGCCTCCTCCATGAGATCTGGAGGGTGGCAACACAAGAATGGGCCTTTTCTGTGGTGGCTCCCTGCTTGTGGGATGCTCTCCTCAGGGAAGTTTGCCCAGCACCTTCATTGCATATCTTTAGGTGCCCAGGGGAAAACATTCCTCTTCTTCCAGGACTCTGGCTAATTAAACCATCTATGGCCTTTAAAGAGGGTGTGTGTGTGTTATTGTTTGTTACTATTTTTGTATTTTTATGTTCTAAACCGCCCTGTGATCCTCAGATGAAGGAAGCTCCCAAACCCGCTGTCTGGCAGCAGTGGCTGGGTCCACAAAGTCACACTCACAGAGTTTTAAATTTCCTACAAGATCCCAGAGCACCCGATGGGGCGTCACCTTGGAGCATTGTGGGAAAAGGACATGATGGTGGGTCCCCAGTCTCAGCTGCTCGCACCAGGATGCACAGACTGGCAAGTTGCCAGGGAACCCTGCAGACACAGAGCCAGCCCTGGGACTCAGCCACACCTCGGCCAGCTAACTCTTTGCACTAAAAGCAGGGCTGGGGAACCTCAGACCCCGGAGTGTGTGTGCTAAACGTGGCTCTCAGTCTGGCCCCCAAGGCTCTCCCCAGCCAGTGGGCCCACTCCACCCAAGGTTGTGTTCCTTTTCGGTCTGGCCAAAACCTCCTTTGACTTGCGTGGATGAAGGATGCAGAGTGGCCTGTGAAATGTGCCTGTAAAAGTTGCTTACCATGCAAAGGGGGAAATTATATTTGTTGCGTCTGCCCCCACCCACCACTGGCATTTGGGCCTCCCCCCGGAATGGGAATGTGGCCCTGCACTAAAGGAAACGGGTGTGTGGATACTCTGCACACCCTAGGAGCAGAAGGGGAACAAACAATTCCTGCCTTTTCTCTTTTAATTAAATCTTCTGCTCTGGAATCAGAAAGAACTAGCAGCAGGAGGGTTGGGTGTTGGGCAAGGACCTGGGAGACCAGGGTTCAAATACCCACTCAGCCATGAAACTCACTGGGTGACCTTGGGCCAGTCACTGCTTCTCAGCCTAACCTACACTGCAGGGTTGTTGTGGAGATTAAGCTCCTTGGAGGAAAAGGCTTCGATAAAAATGCAATAAATAAGTGCAGCAGATAAATAATAAATAAAGATGACCACAAGGGTTTTACTTAATTGCCTTTCATTTTCTTGGAGAATTTGGGGCAATGTGAAACAGCAATGAGGTGAGGGAGCTGTGCAGGAAAGCTTGGATCCCACCTCACTGCACCTGGCATTCAAAGTAGCCCCCCACCCAGCTGCTTCTACAAGAAGAAATTTGCATCAAGTGCTCCAAAACAGCAGTTCCAGCATAGTGCGATTTGGCCCAAGATCCTGCTGAAGATATCTGGTGGAGGGAAAGGGCTTTTCACTTTAAAGAAGAGAGAAAGGAAGAGAAAGGAAGAAAACGGAACAAAACCATTTGTCCAGAGGACAGGCAAGTTGACTGCACATATAAAGTCATAATAAAGAAATATAATTGATACCTTTCATAAAATCTGACAGGCAGCAATTCATAATTAAGGTGCAAGAGTGCTTCGTCATATCATGAGACAATAGTGATGGTCCAATTTAAGACCTGTCTAGCACTGTAATTTCACAATAAAGAATTTGATTGCTATAAATTAATATTTTTTTTCCAAGTATTTCTTTCTGTCTTTGTTCCTGCCTTCCCTGCTCCAAATCCTGCATGACTGACATTATATTGTGGACTTTGGGAAACAGTATGAATCCATTGTCTCTGGCTAAACGGCTGCAATTAATAGACTAACAGGTCTGAAAATAATTTACAGATTTCAGAGTCTCTCCAGCCCCACACCCCCTTCTGAAACCATGATTTCTTCTCTCACTTCCTTGACAAGGTAGAAGCATGGAGCAGGAAAAAACAGAACGGGAAAAGAGAAAATAAGACATACACACCATACAACAACTCCTCATCTCCATCTTTTTCTATTACCGGTCTATTTTATCTATTAAAAAAATATTTTTATTCTGCTTTTGTGCCTGAACATGAGCGACTCGAGGAGAGTCACAACCAATCCAATAAAAAACATGGAAGCTAAATAGAGCTTCCATGTTCAGAGGCAGGCTATCATTTAATACGCCAGTTGCTGGGGGACAGGGAAACCACTGTGGGAATGCAATTTCCTTAATGGCTTGATAGTGGGCTTCCTGGAAGTGTCTGTCTGGCCGCTATGAGGTCTTTTGGCCCTATGAGGTCTTTTGGCCGCTGGGAGCAACAAGATACTGAACCATCAGAGACTGGCAGTGCTCTCCAGAGTTTCAGACGGGAACATTTCCAGTCCTGCTTAAGAGAACTAAGGGAACATTTCCAGTCCTGCTTAAGAGACACTGAGCATCGACCCTGGGACACTTCAGGCACTGTAACCACCGAGCTAAGGGCCTTCCTAGCCAGCAAAATTAAAAACCAGGGAACAAGCAAATTAAAAACCAGGGAACAAGACAACCCATTCTTTCCACACCCATTCAACACAGTGCACTGTCACTCACCTGGTCCATCTTGGGCATCACCGTCTTGTAGCCTCCCATCTTAAACTTCACCAGGTTGTAGAGCTCCTCTGGGTGGCCCAGCCATTTCTTGAACAGCTCCATCAGCTTCCAGTCTCACCTGTCAATTTGTGGGTGTGCAGAGCGATGAGATTTCATGAGGCCCTGCCCAGCCTTCTCCCCAAATCCCTCTTTTGTTTCTCCACCCTTTGGAATCAACAATTTCATTTTCTCCTTTAATTTTTCTTTCCTCTCATACTCCCAATTTCTTATTCCTCCTCCTCCTCCACCTGGCTTCATTCCCCTACCCTTTTCTTTCCTTTTTACCCACTCTTCCTCCCACCCACCTGTCTCCTGAATTAATTCACCCCTTCTAGATCCCAACCCACCCTTAGCCTCCCTCTCCCTGGTTTCTAGTTCCTTTGATGTCATCCCATTCCCATTCCCTCCCTACCTATGATCCTGCTGTGTTCCTCTTTCCCACCTGCCTTAATT
>JAXCMG010000109.1:885262-896231 GCA_034642415.1 Podarcis siculus
TAATAATAATAATAATAATAATAATAATAATAATAATAATAATAATATCTTTATTGTCATTGCCCCCTCTCGGGGACAACGAAATTACTTGACTGCTCCATAAAAACACTAATTAAAACAATACAGTATAAAATACGCCTGCTTCTTGGGAGAAAAGCAATGAGAAACTTAGACAGCATCTTAAAAAGCAGAGACATCACCTTGCCAACAAACGTCCGTATAGTTAAAGCTATGGTTTTCCCAGTAGTGATGTATGGAAGTGAGAGCTGGACCATAAAGAAGGCTGTTCGCTAAGAATTGATGCTTTTGAATTCTGGTGCTGGAGGAGACTCTTGAGAGTCCCATGGACTGCAAGAAGATCAAATCTCTCCATTCTGAAGGAAATCAGCCCTGAGTGCTCACTGGAAGGACAGATCCTGAAGCTGAGGCTCCAAGACTTTGGCCATCTCATGAGAAGAGAAGACTCCCTGGAAAAGACCCTGATGTTGGGAAAGATGGAGGGCACAAGGAGAAGGGGACAACAGAGGACGAGATGGCGGGACAGTGTTCTCAAAGCTACCAGCATGAGTTTGACCAAACTGCGGGAGGCAGTGGAAGACAGGAGTGCCTGGTGTGCTCTGGTCCATGGGGTCACGAAGAGTCGGACACGACTAAATGACTAAACAACAACAACTGCATATGCGATATCGCTATTATTATGATCACCATTGTGAAAAGGGAACTATAATGTGCAATACTGAGAGGATGCAATGCTATAGGATGGCCCATGTTTTACGGCCAGGGGTGCCAACTTGAATAAAATATTGCCGCGGAGGTAAACTCCACTCTGCATATAATTGATAACATGAAGTTCCAGACATGTCCTGGTTTTTGGGTGTAAAAACGTCAGGAAAGTTTGGGTGTATGGCAACGCGATGGGAAAAGCAATTCCAAATCACTGTTTTCGGGTTAGGATTCTGGGGAAAAAACTCAGCAATTTGCGTTTGTTTACCCCAAAAAACTTAACAATCTTGGTGGGGGTTTTTAGCAGGTGTCAGGAATTTTACTTTTTGAAATATGGCAACCCTAGGGGATGTCCCCTTCAAATATTTGATTGGAGGCTCCTAGGAGTTGGCTCTTATCCTGATGGCCTTGCAGCAATTTTCCTGGTGGCCCACTGTCGTCTTCTTGTTTGGCGATCCCTTGTAGCTGAGTAAGATTGTCTTCCATAAACACGGTTTTAACAATGAGTCCGTAAGTGACTGTGGAGGCCAATTATGGATCACACGTCCTTCCACAGTGGTGACATTGGTTCCGGGGTGGGAGTTGATCACGGTCTGGATTTGCCAAGCGTGCCTTCCTCCTAGCACGTTTCTCCCTTGCGTCCTGAGTTTGAGTGCCTTCAAAGCCCATGACACCTCTGGTAAAGGCTGTTCTCCAACTGGAGCGCTCACAGGCCAGTGTTTCCCAGTTGTCAGTGTTTATACTACTTTTTTTTTTATTTGCCTTGAGACAGTCTTTAAACCTCTTTTGTTGACCACCATCATTATGCTTTCCAAAATGACCTGTCCAACCAAGTTGATGTTGAAGAATCATTGCTTCAACACTGGTGATCTTTGCTTCATCCAGTACACTGATATTAGTGGCCCACTGTAATGCGGAGCTAACCAGGGCTATCAGCTGCCTGGTTCCAAAGCACCCTCCCTGTTTGCATGGAACCTGGATGGCCCCCTATTTCCCCCAGAGCTGAGGGTGATGAAACAATTGCTGAGATGGCTAGAGTGCTGGTGGCGAAAAACTCACCCTGAAGCAGACTGAACACAGGTTAGAGCTCAACATGGAGCCTGCCGAGCGGTGACAGTGATGGTGAAGAGGACCTTCTTTGCCGACTCTAATGCATCTGAAGAAAACAGTACCAGGAGACTCTTTTAGATGGTTCATAGTCTTTCTTTTCCCCAAAAATTTTTTTAATTGTTTTTTTCACAAAAAACACACACAGACGACTAGACAAACAAACATAAATCATAACCTTATTAAAACTAATCTAATTAACATTGTTAAGTGACTTCCTTGTATCCCCCGGTTAGATTTCAGTGTATCTCATTATAACAGTTTTCCAAATCGATATTCTTATAAAATTAACTTAATCACTTAACATCTTTCTTTCTTTCCAGTTCAGCATTAAACATATTAATTCATCACATTACATATTTAAATCCTGAGCCTATCCAGTATTTGCAAGCTTTTTCTAATTAATTTAACTTAACCTATTTAACTAAGTAGTCATTAAATTTCGTCCATTCTTCCTGGTACTCTTCCTGGTACTAGATGGTTCATAGTCTTAACAGAACCACCTTTGCCAAGATCTCCTGCAAGATCTCCTGCAATGATTTTGCAAGGGGTTTTTTTTTGCAGATAAAGTCACTCAGATTCGGAAAGAGCTACACTACACCATGGGAGCTGGGCTGAAGCGGGAGAGTGCTGGAGTCCTGTCTGGTCGAGTTGCATGGGATCAATTCCAACCTGTTACCTCCGAGGATGTGGACAGGCTGCTTGGACAAGTGAAACCGACTGCCTGTCTCCTTGATCCTTGCCCATCCTGGCTCATAAAAACAAGCCAGGCAAGGCTAGGCAATGGACTTTGTGGGGTAGTGAATGCTTCCTCTGTGAGTCTTCCCAGTCACCTTTATTAAACCGGTTCTTAACAAAACCATTTTTGGATCTGGCCATCATGGCCAACTATTGCCCAGACTCAAAATTTCCGTTCCAGGGCCAGGTGATTGAGCAAGTGGTCGCTGGCTGAGAGAAAGAAGTCTTGTTGTCTTGGCAGCCCAGGACCTCAAGCACATTGCCCAGGCTTGTGCCTCGGGGAGGTCACATCAGTGCAGCAAATGCAACAGTTTCACTTCACCCCCAGCGGCATACTCCATTGTCTCTCAGATGCCAACAACAGTAGCCACTCTGGCTGGGGTTGATGGGAGTTGTAACCCATTTTCCATTTAAGGGGAGGTTGCTATGGTTCTTCCTGGAGGATTAACACCGGCCAGCACTGCAGGAACAGTTGGCTATGCTCAATCCCCTCTTAGCCAGCACATAATGGGGAAAGGGTCCCTCTGCCCAAGAGTCCTGCACTTTAGACACACATTTTCTTATTGGACCTGCTGGGTCACATTTTTTTTTTTTTGCCCCATAGATAAACGTTTGCTTATTGGACCTGCGGGGGCACTTTTTTTTTTTTTTTTGCACCATAGATAAACGCTTGTAAGCTTGCAACACCCTGGTTTCAACAGAATTACTTTTATTTACCTCTTCTAATCGCCAAAGTAGGTTGCGAGTTTTCTGCACGCAAAGCAGCCTGGCCTCTTTGTATTTAACAGATGGGTGGTGGTGATATTATTATTATTATTATTATTATTATTATTAAAGAAAAAAATAGTCTACACAACAGGATTGTTAAGAACTGAAGCTACAACTCTGCGGAGTCAAGTTAAAGTTCTGTTCTACGACAAGAGCATATTGGGTTGCTGCAACTAACTTTTACTCATAGTGTTCCTGTTGATATTAACGGCCCTAAGATAATTGTGGCTGCTAACTTCAATTAGTCTGCTGTGACAAAAAGTTAAGTGCAACCTTCAGGCTTCAGAGAGAGCACAGAACAAGTTGTGCAGTTCCAGGGAGTTTCCTAAATTTCAAACTTGCTGAGCTCCTCTTGCAGATAAAAAGATTATGCAAGCATCTTTCAAAAACCTTTCTCTTCTTTTTTTAAATATTGGAGTCTCAAGACCACCATTTGGGGATTTTTCTTTTTAAAACAACAGGGAATATGCCCTCAAGACAGAGAAAAACTAGAACCCTTGAGGCATCTGAATATAGACTGCATTTTAATCAAGGCTTATATTGGCTTATATTTTGATCAGGTTCCTAAATTCTAAAAATGGGCTTAAATTCACAAATGTTTCATGCCAGGCAGGAACTAGGCTGGCTAAGTACTTTGGCAAGATGTTTATCCTCCTGGACAAGGGGCCCCCTGATTTATAGCAGAAAACAATTCTCAAAGTCGTAAAAAGGGAATTACAGGCTGAGAGCAAGGTTACACTGACCCTACATAATTAAGAGTTGGTAAATAGTAAAATAAAACCATTAAACTTGAGCCACATCTTCCTAAGGTTAAAGGCCAAGAGCAAATGGAAAAGAAAGCAGCTGGCTAGGGAAAGGGGGACTTCTCTCTAAAGAAAGTGTTTTTAAGTTTTTTCTTACTGTGAAAATGTCTTTGCTTATAAAAAACTATATATGTTATGTATGAAATATGCTGGCTTAAATGTAATTATGCAAAGGATCTAGAAAGAAAGAAATGTTAAATTCTTATTTCATAGAGTCATATTGCTGTAGGAGACCAGAGGGGCAAACGAGCCCAGCCCCCCTGCCAGACAGGAGACGCCAATCGAGCACTCCTGACAAATGGTTGTCAGGCCTTTGTTTAAAGACCTCCAAAAGGAGATCTTTCATTGATGATGCATGAGAATGTGAACCCAAGGTCTCTGACATCTGTTCAAGATAAAAATTTAAAATTATTAACCATCTGTTTTGGAGGGCAATAGGGCAAGGAGGGCAAGAGGTGAGCTGGTAATTAAGGATCCTTGTTGAGACAAATGTAAGATATATGACTACTTATTTGTCATTTATAGATAGAAGAATATATAGCTTTCTGTATCCCATAAAAGGCAATAGGAAATGGGTGTATCTTTTACGATTGGTCATAGCAATCAGCCAATAGGAATTTCAACCAGGCTGATTGGACAGAGGCAGCCAAAGGAGGAGCAAGGGAGCTGGGCTGAGGGAATATAAGTGCTGGCCATAATGGCAGGAGGCCAGGCCAGAGCTTGGTAACCATATACCACTGTGCCTCTCATTTATTTGTCTGACAAATAAATTATTATTTTAATTTCTCTATTGCTGCGTTGAATATTTCATTCCAGCTAAGCGTTAACCACAAGCAGGGTGCTACACCCTGGCAACAAAAGAGAGCACGAACAAATTGTTCCTGCTTTTGACATTTTACAGGTGTTTAGTGATCAGCATGTGCCCTGCAGTGCGCATTACAACCTAGAACTAAACACAGGTTGTGTTCTTAGGAGCAGTGATATTTTTCCAGAAGGTGCCAGAGCTCACCGGGAACTTTTCCTTCATTCTCTTAGAATGGTAATGGTGCCCACCTGAGAGGGTCAGCTCCAGCTAAAGGAAGAGCTGTCCAGAAGTGAACATAATGTTGCATGCCACCTCAGTCTCCCAAGTGGTGCAAGATTCTAGGGCAGTGGTGGCGAACCTTTTTGAGATTGAATGCCCAAACTGCAACCCAAAACCCATTTATTTATCACAGAGTTGTTGAGTGTTTTTGGGAGGATTGACCAAAGTTGTTGACCTTTTTGAGGGGATTACATACCAAACTTGATCTTTTTTTTGGGGAAAGGACCCAGGTTTTTCCCCACCCGCGGCAGAGTTGGGTGGTGGGGACCGCTGCCAACATATTGCGCCCTGCAGAGGGGAGCAACGCATAAACGAAACACCTGATTGGTGGGCCCATATCTCAACCAAGCACCACTGTGGGCAGAGCACAATCAAGGAAGCGTTACCAACTCAAAGCTGCGTCAGAGACTCAAGAAGAAGAAGAAGAAGAAGAAGAAGAAGAAGAAGAAGAATGTATTATTTATACCCCGCCCATCTGGCAGGGTTTCCCCAGCCACTCTGGGTGGCTTCCAACATAATATTAAAATACAATAGTCTATTAAACATTAAAAACTTCCCTAAGCCGGGCTGCCTTCAGATGTCTTCTAAAAGTCTGGTAGTTGTTTTTCTCTTTGACATCTGGTGGGAGGGCATTCCACAGGGCGGGTGCCACTACCGAGAAGGCCCTCTGCCTGGTTTCCTGTAACTTGGCTTCTCGCAGCGAGGGAACTGCCAGAAGGCCCTCAGCACTGGACCTCAGTGTCCAGGCAGAACTGTAGGGGGCATTTGACCAATGGTGTGTGTGCCAACAGAGAGGGCTCTGAGTGCCCACTCGGGCACGCTTGCCATAGGTTCACCACCACTGTTCTAGAGGTTCCAGGTGCTCAGCTGAAGTCCTTGTTACCTTTTGGCACAGTAGAGACAGTGGGATCTTTATGATATAAGGTAAAGGTAACAGACCCCGGAAGCTCTCCCCAGCCACTCTGGGCAGCTCCCAACATATTAAAAACATGATAAAAGATCAAACATTAAAAACTTCCTTGAACAGGGCTGCTTTCAGATGTCTTCTAAAAGTCAAATAGTTGTTATAGTAGTTATGCTTCTCTCTCCCCCCCCCCCTATCTTGCAGAGGAACTCATCTGACTAGTTCCACCAGCAAAATTCTCCATTAGATTTTAACCCCTACCGCATTGGAAAGGGACTCAGGGTGCTGTAGCTCTGGAGTAGGGAAGGATTTTCAACCCCATTCATAGCTGTCAACCATCCCTTATTTGGTAGGAAACTCCCTTATCCCAGTGCCGTGTCCCACTGCTGTCCCTTATTGATGATGTCCCTTAAATTTCCCGGGTTTCATGCT
Source organism: Podarcis siculus (assembly GCA_034642415.1). Lineage (NCBI taxonomy): Eukaryota > Metazoa > Chordata > Lepidosauria > Squamata > Lacertidae > Podarcis > Podarcis siculus. The sequence goes on from JAXCMG010000109.1 coordinate 891,822, forward strand.
TGCCCGGCTCGGGAGGGAAGCAGTGTCTCAGGGTCCTCCGCCGCGAGAAAGAGCGTGTGCACGAGCTGCCTCATCTCCATCTCTCCCTTTTCGCCCTCAGGGACGCGTCGTGAGGAGACGGCCACCCTGCAACCACCTCATGCCGGGCTCATGGGCGGCGTGGGCGAGAGTCTCCCTCCCTCTCGGGCGGGGAAGGGCCGATGGAACTCCTCGCGCCAGGAGGACGGCAGCCCCAACTGCTGTTTAGCATACCCTCCAACCACTGCAGCATCTTAACGTAGTGATTTCCCCCTCTGCATCCCTTTCATAACTCTATTTTTATAAATCATTTGTCCATCCATAGTTCAAATTTTTACTACAAGTTTTCTGCCAATCCTACCAAGGTATGTAACTCTTTACAATAGCTTTTCAACTAAATTATAAACTTTCCCCATTCTTTATTAAAGAGGTCCTCTTCCTGGTTTCTAATTCTGCCAGTAAGCTTTGCCATCTCAAAGTCATTCATCAGTTTTGTCTGCCACTCTTCTTTGGTCGGAGTTGTAGACCCTTAGAATCATCTAGTCCGACCCCCTGCATAACACAGTCAGTCGCAGCAAAAGCAGCATGGCTCCATCAGTGGCGGATTTATGTATGTCAAGCAAAATCCCTTATTTTGGCTGCTGATCCCTTATTTTCGAGGCTGCTGGTCCTTTATTTTCAAATCTGTAAGTTGACAGCTATGACCCCGTTCCTTCCTGAGCAACTTTCCGAGGGCGGCATGCCAGCGGCAGTTGGCATCAGAGGCCAAGCCAGATGGAACAGTAAGCACAGCTTTTTAGCTTTGCGCAGGTGGTAGGTTGCAACACAAGTTCAACTTCAAACACCCCTCCCTGTTCTTTGCATAGGTGAGCAGAGGACAGTGCCAGCTACACCCGCCTGTGGTGTGGGGCAGAGCAAGTGCGTGGCACAGCTTGCACAGCAAACTTTTGGGTAGCAAAAGAGATGCACAAGCAAATTTTGGAAGACTTCCTGATGATGCACGATTTGGCAGATCCCATTTATTGATTTATTTCATTAAGAATCTAACCGCGAGCTAAAGGAAAAATATATAGAATGCATAAAGACATTTTAAAAGGTAGAGGGAAACAAGAAGAACAATATGATCTGTTCAATAACAACAACAACAACAATAATAATATATTAAATATACCCCACCCATCTGGCTGGTACTGAAGTCTCATATCGAATATAACTGACCTGCAGAAAGGACTTTATGATATGAAAGTAGAGGCGATGTATGTACTTCCGTAACCCAGGAAAATCTTTAATAAAAACAATTGGGAAAAACAACAACAATATGATCTGTCACTGATGCTTTAGATGAGATTCCTGCATCGCAGAGGGATGGACCAGACTGGAGTCCCTTCCAACTTTACCATTCTACGTTTCTATGATTCTATATGACAACAAAATATAATTAAGATTACAGAACTATGTAACATATATGTAGATGGATGAACTTATTGTTTCCCTCAAATAGACATTGATGCATGACTCACGATGGTTTCAATAAATAGGTTCATTAAATTTGTCCATGCATAATCTTTCTCCAAAAGCAATCCGTTCATGGGTTGCAAGAATTCCCATGTCATCTATCCATCAATCAAAAGAGATCATCTTTTTGTCCTTCCAATGTATCAGTATCAATCGTTTTGCAGATGTACAGGGTGTGTAGACTGCTTATAAACTAGAAAACTCTCTTAAGCGGTCTGTGTCATCCATTCTTGGCTTTGCAAAGTCCTAGGTAGATCTCGTTGCAACAGAAGAACCTCCTCCCTGCTTTGCCTGGGCTGAACAGGACATCTTGAGCTCTCTCACACACACAAACCCAACCACCCACATTCTTCTTTTAAGAACAAAGTTTGACAAAGCCCTTGGTTTTTTTCCATGTAGCTCAAGCCTTCAGCATTTCCTTACATCCTGATACAATCACAAAATCTCAATTCTTCAAACCATTCGACCTTTCGCTGGGCAGCAAGTTCTGCTCCGTACATCATGAGGTCTTCCTTCTTCCTTCTTATGTTACACCAGGGTTAGTTGGTCCACAGTCCCTAGAAATTGGGCGGCCCTTAGGAATTTGGTGGCTACATATGTGTGTATTATTATTATTATTACTACAGTCATACCTCGGGTTACAGACGCTTCAGGTTGCGTGTTTCGGATTGCGCACTGCGGCGCCAAACCCGGAAGTACCGGAATGGGTTACTTCCGGGTTTCAGTGGTCACGCATGCGCAGAAGCACTAAATCATGCTTTGCGCATGTGCAGAAGTGCCGAATCGCGACCCGTGCGTGCACAGACGCGGCGCTGCGGGTTGCGAACATGCATCCCACACGGATCATGTTCACAACCTGAGCGTCCACTGTATTATTATTATTTATTAAATCCGTAGGCCCCCCCCCCAAACCCGCAGGTCTCAGGGTGGCTCACGGGATAAAATCGCAATATAGAAACGCCAAATGCACAATCCAAATTAAAACAAGAACCACCCAATTATTCCCCCGTCCCCGACACATTTTAAAAGGGCATTGAATGTCAGTCAACCAAAGGCCTGGTTAAAGAGGAACCCTTATACATGCTTAAAGGTGTATAATGAAGGCGCCAGGCAAACTTCCTTGGGGAGAGCATCCCACAAATGGGGAGCCACATGTATGTGCATTGCATTGCAGGGGGTTGGACTAGATGATCCTTGAGGTCCCTTCCAACTCTACAATTCTCTGTTTCTACAATTTTGTTCTGTGAGATCCGCATACCCACCCACACAAAATGTCTCCCTTCTCCTAGGGTTTTGTTTGGTCTGCTGATTGAGGACGAGGAATAAGGTTGTCTCTGCACTGTGAACTCACATCAGGGCATTTTATTCTTATTATCATTAAAAAATAATAATATGTCAAGGAGATAATTGCACAACTTTTAGAAGGCATCTGAAGGCAGCCCTGTACCAGGAGGTTTTCAATGCCAGCCAGAGTGGTGGGGAATAATTAATAATAATAATAATAATAATAATAATAATAATAATAATAATAATAATAAATGACACTTGAAAGGCCATGGCTTCCCCTCAAACGAGCTTGAGAACTGCAGTCTGCTCACTTGCAGTGAAACTCTTTTAACACAGAGCCTTAGCCACAGCCCCCTGACCCTTGGAAGAAATACGCATGAGAAACATTTCCGTCAAGGAACGAATAAAACTTTAATACAGAAACCAGGAACTTCTCAACATCTATATGGGGCTCTCATTCTCCAAAGAGGCAGAATGCTAAACTTCTGCTGTCTATTGCAACAGCCTTGGCTGCTACACTAACTGAAAAATCTGTCTTTCAGACTGAGAAACTCAAAGTTCGACAGCCGTCTCCATCTTCGTTAGCCCAACATCTTACACTGAACTGTGGTCCGGCTCACGCTTAACGTGGCCCAAGGCCACGTTTGAAACAACAACCACACCCCACCATCACCCAAGCGAGGACTGGGGACATGAATGCCACAATACGATGAGGACTAGCCGCTTGGTAAGTACTCAACAGTATTAAAGCCAGGGTGGAAATGGTTGGGGTTTGGGTGGCATCTCCGTAGCAATCGTGGGCATGTGCCCACCCACCCCGCCCTGCTCTCTCTTCAAATTTTAGCACCCTAGCACAATCCAACCAGGGGCAGAGAGGCTTAACCCTTCAGCTGCCGCGAGTAGAAAGGTCCTCATCCTCTTCCTGAGGAACTTGTGGCTGGCACTGGGGACACCACCAGGTAAGTCTTCTCAGTCCATCCGGAGGACCAAAGGCTTCTTTCCTCACCTGGTGCCCTTCAGGGCATCTCTCTTTCTGGTAGATCTGCCAGTGTTGCCTCCCTCGCTGCTGCTTGTTGATGAACCACTCCGAGGTGAAGCGAACAGCATGGTCAAGCAGGGATCTGAGTTCTGGGAGTGGCAGGAGGGATCCGAGGGAGAGCGGATGGATCTTCGCTAGGTACAGGGCCTCGTTCTTAATGATATTCCCTGGGATGAAATGTTTAAAACAGGGCATTTAACAACATCAAAACTTGCTAAAATGTATAGGACAAGATCTAGTGAGTGTTGGAAATGTAAAGAAAAGGAAGGTATCTTTTACCGTATGTGGTGGTCTTGTAAAGAGGTAAAGGCTTTCTGGGAAATGATATACAGTGGTACCTCGGGTTACAGACGCTTCAGGTTACAGACTCCGCTAACCCAGAAATAGTACCTCGGGTTAAGAACTTTGCTTCAGGATTAGAACAGAAACCGTGCGGCGGCAGCAGCGGGAGGCCTCATTAGCTAAAGTGGTACTTCAGGTTAAGAACAGTTTCAGGTTAAGAACGGACCACCAGAATGAATTAAGTTCTTAACCCGAGGTACCACTGTATA
>JAXCMG010000109.1:897257-928864 GCA_034642415.1 Podarcis siculus
CAATGTGTTAGCCGCCATCCATCCTCCAACTGCCTCCAGACACTCACACAGGACCTTCACCACTGTTCTTAACCTGAAACTGTTCTTAACCTGAGGTACCACTTTAGCTAACGGGGCCTCCTGCTGCTGCCACGCGATTTCTGTTCTCATCCTGAAGCAAAGTTCTTAACCCGAGGTACTATTTCTGGGTTAGCGGAGTCTGTAACCTGAAGCATCTATAATGTGAAGCATCTGTAACCCCAGGTACCACTGTACATTTTTTTATTGCTTTCATTTTATGGATCAATGGTCTCCTTAGATAGTAAAATTCATGTCAAATTGTTTTAGGGGTTGTTTTTAACAGTCTGGAACAGATTAATCCATTTGGCATTACTTTCTATGGGAAAGCTCGCCTTGGTTTTGGAATGCTTTGGTTTTGGAACGGACTTCCAGAACGGATTATGTTTGAGAACCAAGGTACCACTGTACTGGGAAGAAAACTAAAGAGATACTGTACAACCCAATACATACCAAGCCCTGAGAAATATCTTTGGTCCAGGAGGGTGTGGCACACAGGTACAGCTTTGCACAGGGCCCCCAAAGCGCGTTCCTGATCAAACTCCAAGCTCAGGATGTCAGTAGCCGGCTCAGCGGTAGGAGAAGAACAGCTATGGATCCGGCAGTTATAGAAGACAAGGAAGCCCCCTCCATCAAAATGCAGAACCAGCCTGAAAGTTGAACGAAGAATATCTTACTGTCTTAGAACGGGGTGGGGAACCATTTTGGTCTCTATGATCCAGAGTCTTATTGTGATCCGGCCAAATCTGAGAAGCAGGGACCACCTGTATGTCAATCAAATGGTGTCAGATGATTGACAGGTGGGTGGCTCCACTCATCTTTCCAAATTCCACGTGCAGGGTCTGAAAGCATCAGGCAGACACGGGCTGTTGGTAGTCCTTCTACTGTTTGCAAAGGGGTTTTAAACCAGTTCCCCCTGCTCTGCTGTCTGCGTCAAAGGGGACCTATCTGAAACCCCTTTGCAAAAGCACTCTTTGAAGCAATGTGCTCAGCAATGTTTAGAATAGGGCTTTGCAAAACTGCAGACTGAAGCATCCTCCCCTCAACTCCACCCCGCCCAGCCAATGTTTGAAAGAGGTGGGAAGACTGCTTCTAAGGGCCTTCAGAGGTTCAAAACAGAGCCCAGGGACTCTTAAAGAGCTCCACAAAAGCGCTCTTTGAAGCAGCTGCACAGGAGAGAGGACTCTCCTGCAACAGGAGAGAGGACACACTGTACAGACACCTCTGAATCTGGCCCACCTACTTGCTTAAATTAGAAGTCCAAGCCAGACGGGGCGGATTTTGGTAATATGGCACCCTGAGCAAGGAGGAAATTTAGTGCCCCCATCCCTAAATATTTCCTATTTACACAATAATTCTTTTTGGTAAAGTTACACTTTTGTGGATCTTCTCAGTAGGTACTCATATAAATGTTGTTGTTGTTCTGTGCCCTCTTAGCTTGATGCCCGGTACGGGGAACCGCCTGCACAACCCTAAATGTGGCCCTGACCCAGCCAATCAGCTGGTGGGCAGCTGGACGTGTTTTTGCAAAAAGATCAGCCCGTGAACCAAAGGTTCTGTACCTCTGGTTTAGAAAAAGTGTAAGCTGCTGCCTTGGTCTATTTGCCAGTGCTTGAAATCCATTTCACTGTAGGCTAACACTTGCATTAGGACCAGCTGAGACTTATGACAGTTTTTGCTCACAACTCTGTGCAAACAGGAAGCTACCTGGGCCTATTTTTTTGTGGCATCTGCACAGCGTAGTAATTATCAAATTCGTACCTGGGAACCGGATCTTTCCAGTCCCCTCTTTTATTAGCCTTGTTGGCCCTTGCAAACCCATTGGCACGGACGCTCCCATAGAGCCAAAAGTGGAACCGTAGCCATTTCCAAGGGGATCCGGCAGCGTAGTCCATAAATGACGGCAAAGCAGCTTCATGCTTCTCCTGCAGGGGGCGCCGCGGACCCCCGGAGTTGGCCTTGCCTGCTTCCCAACTCTGGAGAATGGGACTGCCTCTGTAAAGGCCCATCCCTTGGCTGCTTGACCCGGGTTCGGAAGGTTCTGTAGACGAGCCCTCGCTGCTGGGCGCTGCTTCCTGAACTCCACCAAAAGCCAGGAACAAATTCTTCCCATGGACCTGAAAAAAAACCGGGGATATCAGAAGGCATCGTTTTCTGTTCCACACTGTATTCATCATAGAGATGTAAAATTTCAGAAGCTGCGCCTTGGTTTTCAAACGTTTTGGAAGTCAAACGGACTTCCGGAACAGATTAAGTTTGGCGCTTTTGTTTTCGCTAATTATTTTGGGGTTTTGTTTCCGAGGCTTTTTTGGTTAATTTGTGACTGTGTGGATGATAATTTTTATCATCTGCAATAATGCCTTATTTATTTTATAGAAGAAGAAGAGTGTGGATTTGATATCCCGCTTTATCACTACCCGAAGAAGTCTCAAAGCGGCTAACAGTCTCCTTTCCCTTCCTCCCCCACAACAAACACTCTGTGAGGTGAGTGAGGCTGAGAGACTTCAGAGAAGTGTGACTGGCCCAAGGTCACGCAGCAGCTGCATGTGGAGGAGCGGAGACGCGAACCCGGTTCCCCAGATTACGAGACTACCACTCTTAACCACTACACCACACTGGCTCTAGTACAGTACATTGATTATTGCTTTCATTTTATGGATCAATTTAAGTAAAAAAAGGTAAGGTAAAGGACCCCTGGACGGTTAAGTCCGGTCAAAGGCAACTATGGGGTTGCGGCGCTCATCTCGCTTTCAGGCCTGGGAGCCGGCGTTTGTTATGTTGAAATTCTTAATACAAATTATTTTTTAAAAAAAAGAAAGGGAAAAAAATAATAATATTGCTGTAAGTTGGTGGGCACTAGACTTGACCTAAATATCTGGAATCAAGTGGGTGCTAGAATTTAATTAATGCTTGGAGTATTAAAACTAGGTTGGCACACCCAATGTGTTTTTAAGCTGTTGGGCACGTCAGCAGCTACTAAAGAAAAACTGCTTTGACATTTGTATTGGATGTTTCTAAATCCTCTGAAATTAGCATGTACTGTATTAAGTTTTAATTAGGCCAAGCTCAAGATGATGCTTTGAGTGATGTAAAGGTAAAGGGACCCCTGGCCATTAGGTCCAGTCCTGGCTGACTCTGGTGAACCAGAGCAGCGCACGGAAACGCCGTTCACCTTCCCGCCGGAATTGCTTCAGGTTGTGATTCAGGTTGAGCGTTTTCAGGTTACGCTCCGCGGGTTGCGTTCCTTTCAGGTTGCGAACAGGCCTCCGGAACGGATCCCGTTCGCATCCAGAGGTACCACTGTACACAAGGTGTTTAGGGGAGCCAAATGGATGCGAAACTCACCTGAGTGTCCTGCAGCACCAGCCCTTTCAGATCATCCGGGTTCATCTGCTTCGTGCTTCCCCCTACTTTGGTCACGGCCTGCCCCACAAATGGGGAGCACTGAAGCTGGAACCTCTTCACAGTCGGGCCCTCGGGCATCGCTGCAGGAGAGGGGGGTGGCAGCCGAGTCCCTGAAGCTGAAAGGGGCCAAGTTAAGCACTCAAAGACACAGCTCTTGTGCAACTGACTTTCCACCGACAGGGCCAACTCCAAGCCTGTACTTTTTCAGCAAAAATTTTCAGTAGGGGGCCAGTCCACTGTCCCTCAGACCTTGTGGGGGGCCGGACTATATATTTTTTGGGGGAGGGGAGGAATGAATGGATTCCGATCCCCCACAAATAACCCAGAGATGCATTTTAAATAAAAGTACAAATTCTACTCATGTAAAACACCAGGCAGGCCCCACAAGTAACCCAGAGATGCATTTTAAATAAAGGGGCACATTCTACTCATGTAAAAACACGCTGATTCCTGGACCGTCCGCGGGCCGGATTGAGAAGGCGATTGGGCCGGATCTGGCCCCCGGGCCTTAGTTTGCCTACCCATGATGTACAGGCACAAAAAATTGTGGAATATAAAGAATAATAGAATTGCAGAATCATAGAGTTGGAAGGGGACCATGGGTCATCTAGTCCAACCCCCGCAATGCAGGAACCTCAGCTAAAGCGTCCATGACAGATGGCCATCCAACCTCTGTTTAAAAACTTGCAAGGAAGGAGAGTCCACAACCTCCCGAGGGAGACAGTTCCTGTTGAACAGCTCTTGCCCTCAGAAAGTTCTTCCGGACGTTTAGTCGGAATATCCCTTCTTGTAACTTCAATCTATTGGTTCGGGTCCTACCCTCCAGAGCAGGAGAAAGAAAACTTGATCCATCCTCCATATGAAAGCTGTTTAGATCAGGGATAGGCAACACTCTGACAGGTGCAAACTGTTTCACATTTGCAAGAAATCTGCCTTTTGGTGCAACAGCGCCTACACTTTGGAACTCCTTGCTGATTGATAACAGGCAGGTGGCTTCACTGTACTCTGTTCAGCAGTTGTTAAAACCATTTTGGTTTCCAGAAGACTACCCAGGTACAGTGGTACCTCAGGTTAAGTACTTAATTCGTTCCAGAGGTCCGTTCTTAACCTGAAACTGTTCTTAACCTGAAGCACCACTTTAGCTAATGGGGCCTCCTGCTGCTGCCACACGATTTCTGTTCTCATCCTGAAGCAAAGTTCTTAAACCGAAGCACTATTTCTGGGTTAGCGGAGTGCGTAACCTGAAGCGTATGTAACCTGAAGCGTATGTAACCCGAGGTACCACTGTATCTGGAATGTTGATGTGGTGTCTCAATCTGCTTTAAGTTTATCACTTTTTAAACGTTGATTTTAACCATTTCATTCCTTTTGCAACTGACACTCTGACAGGTGCAACCTGTTTCACCTTTGCAAAAAATCTACCTTTTGGTGCAGCAGCGCCTACACTTTTGTTGTTGAGTTTTTAAAAAACAATTAAACGGTGAAGCTCGTGCGGCTGACAACGCCAAGGTTGCAGGTTCAAGCCCCTTATGGGACAGCTGCATATTCCTGTATTGCAGGGGGTTGGACTGTAAATGATCCTCAGGGTCCCTTCTAACACTGCAATTCTATGATCCTATCATCTCCTCCGATTTCGTAATCAAGGTCTGGCACGGATAGTACGTCCGGAAAGGTTCCACGTCCAACACGTGTACGTGTTCACATCCCTCCACGATTGCAGAGGTCAGATAACACCCCCACCCCCACCCCCGCGAACACAATGCTTTGCCGAAGGAAGCCGTGCACACGTGTACCCCGCGCGTCAGAGCCGCCACGCGCATAAGCGGGAAGCAACTGAACGTGTGAACGCTCCGTGTGCTTAGCCAACCTTGTTTCTCTCTGGCTCTCTCTCTCTTTTTTTAGGCTTCTGCGCTCTGATCATGGGATTTTTTGGGGGGGAGGAATCCGGACTCGATACCTTTCCAGGGATGCGAAACTAACTTTCTCAAAGCAGCTGCTCCGGCAGACCCACTCAGCAGAGCACCGAACTGCGCGTCTCTGGAGCAATCGATGTCAGAGCGCCCTGCCCTCCCCGTCCTGCCCCACCTCTTTTGGGCTACGCTCTTTCCTTGCAGCTGTTCATGGTGATGTCTCTCTGAGCAGCTGATTTCTCCCAAAATGCCACCTAGAGGTCAGGACAAGTCCCTTCAGGGCTGTTGTCCTCTTGGTTTTTTGTTGTTGTTTTTTAAAACCACTTTAGTACTTACCTTGCCAACAAAGGTCCGTATAGTTAAAGCTATGGTTTTCCCAGTAGTGATGTATGGAAGTGAGAGCAGGACCATAAAGAAGGCTGATCGCCAAGAATGGATGCTTTTGAATTCTGGTGCTGGAGGAGACTCTTGAGAGTCCCATGGACTGCAAGAAGACCAAACCTCTCCATTCTGAAGCAAATCAGCCCTGAGTGCTCACTGGAAGGACAGATCCTGAAGCTGAGGCTCCAAGACTTTGGCCACCTCATGAGAAGAGAAGACTCCCTGGAAAAGACCCTGATGTTGGGAAAGACTGAGGGCACAAGGAGAAGGGGACGACAGAGGACGAGATGGTTGGACAGTGTTCTCGAAGCTACCAGCATGAGTTTGACTAAACTGCAGGAGGCAGTGGAAGACAGGAGTGCCTGGCGTGCTCTGGTCCATGGGGTCACGAAGAGGCAGACACAACTAAACGACTAAACAACACTTTTGCACTTTGGGCTTTGTGCCTCTGAGCATGCACAGAGCGTTCCCCTCGCCCTGCATGGGAGAAAGGTGCTTTTAAAAATACCCAATGGATTCTGAGCATGTGCAAATTGCTTTTTTTTAATAGAAAAGAACTTTTAAGGGAATGTGATGAGAGAGGTTTTCCTGAACATGTGCAGAGTGCAAAACAACCAAAACTGCTCACCCCTTTTGTCTGCCTTCCTCTCCTTTACATCCTCCTGTTCTGGAAGTTTTGCCCAGACCATAAAACTTTGCCCCTTGGAGAATCTTTGATTCATGTCCCCTACGGCTCACCTGCTCTCCACAAGCTCAGCTTCTGAATTCCTTCAACTGGTTCATTTCTAAAGCAGGAATGGGGGAACCTCAGACCTGGTGGCCAAATGTGGCCCCTGTCTCCCTCCTATCTGGCCCTCAGTATGCTCCCCTAGCTATACACCCCCAAGCTGCAGCCCTCATTGGGCTTGGCCATTCCCTCCTCAAATCCTGTTGTGACCAGCTGGAATGTAGCCTATTGCACAAAGTCAAGTCGAAGATGTTTCCCCGCCCACTTTTGCATCTAGGCCCTGCCCATCACTGTCCTGTGGCCCCTGGTAAGTTTCCAGGAGGGAATCCGGCCCCTGAGCTAATCCCACCACTTTTCATGAATGAGGTCATGCAAAATAGCCAGAATGATTTGTATGAAGAGAGCGAATGTGGCGTAGTAGTGAAGACCTGGGAGATACGGCAGTACGGCCTAACGGGAGAGGGAATGGCGGTGACGGGCAGAGGGGAGGCCCCAGGCAGAGACGCCCAGTTCAGCAGCCGCAAGGAGGAGGACGGCAGAAGGGCCCGAGGCTCCTGCCAGTCCCGGCGGGGAGGGGCTCCCGGGGGCCGAGGCTGGTGAGAGGTGGCTGGAGGGGGGCGGGCCGGGCAGCCAAGCAACACACTTGGAGCCTCCTTCCTCCCTGGCCGGCAGGGAGGGAGGGAGAGGAGCTGCTTTCTTTGAAACCCGGGAAATTTAAGGGACATCCATCAATAAGGGACAGCAGCAGGACATGGCGCTGGGATAAGGGACTGTCCCTCCAAATAAGGGACGCTTGACAACTATGATCCTCATCGCTGCAACAAAGACATTTTGAGAAGCGAAAGGACGAAGAAGGAAGACTTTCTCGATTTGGAAATGAATGCCTGTCCATTTATTTCCATTCATTCTAACAGGTGAAGTCAGTATGCAGATCGGTAGTCATATTGCATCATAATATAGAGAGAGATATTCACACGTATATATTATAACTTTAAATAATCTTAAACTTGTTCAGGCTCCTGCCTCGCCATCGACCATTCAAGCAAGCATCTTCTTAGAACAGCACCTTTCCACAGACTTTTATCACGCTAAAAATACATGGATTGTTTTTTTTATTATTATTAAAGAAATGGTATGAACGTCACTGTAGGTTACCAGCCAGTTTATAGGCCCAAAGATGCTGGTCAATTTCCCTAGCCTAACCATCCAGGGCTGCCAACTAGGGTGAACTACGTTCAAAGAAGTTCAACTTGTAGTTCAAAGTAGTTCAACTTGGAGGTGGTCAACCTGTTACTGGACTCCAGCACTTCCACCTGCAGGTGGGGCTCACATATTCAAATGCTTCAGACTCCCTGCACGTAGAAAACTAGCAAGTCAGGGAGAAACATTCCCATCCAGCCCTCTCCCTTATAAGCTAGTTTTCTAACTGCAGGGGGGTGTCTGTTAACTTATTTATTTACAGCACGGTGGAAGTCTTGTGTAATACGACCTCCCTCCTGTAGCCTGGCGTGGTAAAGGAACAGGTTTGCATCCTCTGCTAAGCTCCAGAATGGGTCAACCTAGAACACATCGAAATTTGGCTGTCACTTCTTTTGTAAAATACATGGAAATTCAACAGGTGTAGCATTTCTTGGCACAGAGTGATGAAAACAACGGGGAGGGTTACATTTGACATTTCTCCAGTGCTGTGCAGCCTACCTGGTTACCTGAGCTTCCGGATTTATTTATCTTTAAGAAAATCCCAATGGAAAGAGTCACAGATTCATAGAAGAGTTGGAAGGGACCCGAAGGGTCATCTAGTCTAACCCCCTGCAATGCCTTACTTATGACATCTAACCCTGGGCATTAATTGAAGCATAGAAAACTGGGGAAGCCAGCTACCAAGTGCTGGAGATCAGGGTGCCTGCTGATTTATACTTAAAAAAAAAAATAATCCACATGGATTTGTTTAAAAGTTAATAAAATTTCATGCAACCCCCCCCCCCAAAAGAGCATTTGCAGAATAGAGAGTACCCAACCTTCTCGTGCAAATGGGAAAGCCAAGTTGAGAATGTCATAAGGTTTGGGGAAACACAGGCAAACAGTAAGGCTGAAGAGCGCAACACATTATTTTGCAGAAGGAAAGAAACTGCCCACAAACCCCTCAGTCACCCTGAGAGTAAGGTAAAAAAAGGTAAAGGGACCAGTGACCATTAGGTCCAGTCGTGGCTGACTCTGGGGTTGCGGCGCTCATCTCGCTTTATTGGCCGAGGGAGCCGGCATACAGCTTCCGGGTCATGTGGCCAGCAGGACTAAGCTGCTTCTGGAGAACCAGAGCAGTGCACAGAAACACTGTTTACCTTCCCGCTGGAGTGGTACCTATTTATCTACTTGCACTTTGATGTGCTTTCGAACTGCTAGGTTGCCAGGAGCAGGGACCGAGCAACGGGAGCTCACCCCGTCATGGGGATTCGAACCGCCGACCTTCTGATCATCAAGTCCTAGGCTCTGTGGTTTAACCCACAGCACCACCCGCATCCCGAGAATAAGGTATGCACAGCAAAAAGCCACGAGAATTTCACCCAAGATTTTCTACCGCTTTCATAATTTCAGAAAGCAATTTCTTTCCCCCTGTAAACTGATGGATGGCCCCTCCATCTGGTGATGGATCAGGTCCCTGCCTGTCTTTTGCCTCCTCACCAGGAGGAGAAGCCACCCCTCTCCCCAGACCAGCTGTCAGAGCAAGGGCAATTCCTGCACCCCATAATAAGCCTCTGGAAATGGCTGGAGGTGGAACACGGGATAAATTTTCAGCGCAGCTGAATTTTAGGGCACACATTTTGAGTAACGTACTACAGTGGTGCCCCGCAAGACGAAAATAATCCGTTCTGCGGGAGCCTTCGTCTTGCAGGGATTTTCGTCTTGCGGAGCTCCGCTATCAGCCGATCAGCTGATAAGCGGTAAAACAGCTGATAAGCGGCTTTTAGCGGCTTTTAGCGCTTATCGGATTAGCGGATAAGCGGCAATTTAGAGATAAGGAGCTTAGCGCCTTTCAGAAAAGGCAAAAAAAAAGGGAGACCACGAAAAAAATTCGTTTTGCGAGTAAGCCCCATAGAAAAAAACGTCTTGCGAAGCAGAAAAATGTCGGAAAGCCCTTTCGTCTTGCGCGTTTTTCGTTTAGCGGGGCATTCGTCTAGCGGGGTACCACTGTATATTAAAAAGAAAAGGGAAAAAACAGCCCTGTGGGATGAAATGCGTGTGCGAGTTCCGTCTCTGCATGCTCCACATATGTACAAACGGAGGCTCCCTTAGTGAAGCATCTGAAAGATACAAAAGATGATTTTTCAAAATGAAAATGCAGCCAAACCCTGGCACTGTCCCCTGGGTTTTGTAACCAATGTGCTCAACTCAAATTAATGCATGGAACGATTAAGACCATAGTGTATGCTGTCCTGCAAGGTTTGACAAGGTCACCTCTGCTCACATTCAAAGGGAGGGCTATCAAACTCTCGGTTCTCCCACTTTCCACCACACTTGTATCATGTGAACCTTTCCAGCAAGGAGACCATGTGGCTTAAGCAATCCATCTTCGTGTTGCTATACAATTAATTTAGGAACTTTCACCATTTTGGAACTAATCTTAAATTTGACTGCCCGTGTTTTCTGACTGCTGTATGGAAAAGCACATGAATCTGACCTTTGAAGAGTTTGTAAGTAAACCATTTTTTGACTTGCCAAATGTGTGGTCTCTTTCTATGCTAAGAGAATTGGGAGGCTTTGGAAGCAACTTAGAAGTGGATATTTTAAAGGCTCCGTTTCCATGCTTGACTTTGTTGCATACTTTTGTGATTTTAAATTTCTGCTGGGGTTCTCTCACCAAAGAGTACTCGCCCCAAACCTGGAGCTAGGCATCCAGGGAATTCTCCTTTCAGTTTACTGTATCTATATTTTATTCTTTTCTTTTAACCGAAAGACAACATACCGACAGGTTTATAAGTCTTAATTCCAATCCAAAAATGACAGCCAATGTTCTGCTGGACATTTGGGTTGAAGTGTAGAGGTTTGAAGGTTGGTCTTCCCCTTTTTGTTACAAGGTGCTTGCACATGTAAATAATTTGCAGCCTCCCCAGCTGCTACAGTTCCTGGAATGTTTAGCGCGGAAGAAGTTACACCATAACTTCTTCCTTGCAAGTGTGACAGCCGCAGAGGCTGCAAAGGCTATTTTTTTCACGTTAGAGGTAAGGAACAACAGCCCTCAGCAACGTAAAAGCTTAATGCCCCTCACAAATGCCTACCATCCACACAAACATGGCAGAAAAACGACTGTTTCTTTCAGGGAAGGGGAATGAGCTGCATGAAACTGGCACGCAGGGTTTGGCAGAGATTTTACAAAAGCTGCGATGTGTTTTAGTTAATGTTCATTTGGTGGCAGAAGGGGATCAGGTCTTGGGACTCCCTAGCACCTGAAATATTGGAGAAAATGTAAAGCAAAAAGCAAAGGTCTGCCTTCGAAAAACGTTCTTGAAGGAAAGCCCCAAGCCACCATGTTCTCGTTTCAGTGCTGGGCACAAACAGATCCAACTTGTGCCTTGCTAACCAAACACTGCCTTCAGATTGACGGGAGCGCCACTGAGGAAGAACGCCAGCCAGGGTTCGGCTGGGCGAGTCGCACAAGGTTTGCAGCCTCAGTTAAACGTCCAAACCGTGGAGCCAGACGAAAGTTCTCTTCGAGGCAGAACTGAAGACTATAACTGGAAAGGTGTTTATGTCCATCTAGATTAGTATTGTCTGATGGGCGGCAGCTCTCTAGGGCAGCGTTTGCCAAGGTGGTGCCCTCCGGTGGCTGATGGGAGTTGTAGTCCAAAGACGTTGATCCAGTGACTCTCAAATCTTCTCTATACCTTGCCATCTGATTCAGTTAACTAGCCATGCTGGGGACCAAATCTGGCTTCTTCTGTATGCAAAATGCGCCCTTTATGACTGAACCACTTTAATCTAAAGCTGAACCATCTTCTCCATCAATTGATTACAGTCTGGAGCCTGTAAGATTTGCAAAGGAGGGCCAAATCGAACGAGGTCAAGTGTAAAATGCACCGAAAAGCTTTGAGGATTAAGCTTAATAAAGCCATTCTGTTTGCTTTCAGATAGGCAAGGCTGGGCTTGCTTTTGTTTAAATCGGCTCAAGCGCTTTATAGCTCCTTGATGTTTGCAGGAGTGGGAATGCCAGCGTTAAACAGCAGCTTTGCAATATTGTTTTTAAACATGCCAGGATTAGCATTGGTTAAATGATGGTAATCGTTGTGTCCAAACAAAGCTGATCACCGATCAAGCGAGCTGCTGTTTAAGGACTGCGCCACCTGTGACCCACCCTTCACCTCTTCCTTTCAAAAAAGCAAGGGCGTTTTGTGTGAGAATGAAAGAGAATTTAATTTGGGGAGGCCACAGCACAAGGAGTGAGCATTTGCCTTGCATGCAGAAGGGCCAAGGCTCAATCAAGGTTCAAAGTCTAGTGTCCAGATCAAGGGAAGTCATAGTACCACGCTATTCTGCCAGACCACATCTGGAATACTGCGTCCAATTCTGGGCTCCACAATTTAAGAAGAATGTTGACAAGCTGGAACTTGTGCAGAGGAGAGTGACCAAGATGATCAAGGGTCTGGAAACTATGCCTTATGAGGAACGGTCGAAGGAGCTGGGTATGTTTAGCCTGGAGAAGAGGAGACTGAGATATGAGAGCCACCTTCAGATATTTAAAGAGCTGTCACACGGAAGAGGGAACAAGCTTGTTTTCTCCTGCTCTGGAGGGCAGGACTCAATGGCTTCAAGTTAGAAGAAAGGAGATTCCGACTAAACATTCGGAAAAACCTTTCTGGCAGTCAGAGCTGTTTGGGAGTGGAACAGACTCCCACCAGAGGTGGTGGGCTCTCCTTCCTTGGAGATTTTTAAGCCGAGGTTGGGTGGCCATCTGTCATGGATGCTTTAGCTGAGATTCCTGCATTGCAGGGGGTTGGACTAGATTAACCTTGTGTCCCTTCCAACTCTTAAGATTCTATGAATCCCCAGCATCTCCAGATAGGGCTGGTCGAGACCCCAGTCTGCAGATCCTGGAGAGCGGCTGCCAGTCCGTGTCAACAGTACTGAGATAGATGGAGCGGCGGTCTAACTCAGGTCCTGTGTTCCTAAGGGCGGTAGGAAGTTCCTCTTTCGGATCCATTCCTGGTGGAAACCCTGGCACAGCTGCTTTGAAAATAATAATAATAATAATAAAGATTTATTGATAGCAACGGGTGGGGAGAGGAGGAAGAGGAGGAGGCATAATCAAGATGTCAGAAAAGCAATTAAATTAACACTGGCACAGTTCAGGTAGTTGCAAAACTGCTGGATGCACGAGATTCCTCTTGCGACAGTCACTAGCCATGGTATCCAGAACCCGATAATTCTGTCCCATGCTTTTCAAAACAGCTCTCGTGTCTTTTTCCAGACCCTAAAGTCTCCCACTTAGTGTTTTTATCTGTGGCATTTGCTGTACAATGCACCTCCCTTTCCATCCTGGCTTATTATGGGATTGCAGTCCTCCATTCAGGGAAGGAGAAAACCCCAAATAAATCTTAAGTATTCATTCGGCGTTGCAGTCGTCGGCGACGGTAACTAGAGCGTCCTGCCCAGCAACATGTGCTCTTTTGCGTTGTGGGTGGGGACATTTTGACAATCGAACGGGGGACATGAAGGGATAACGCCCCAACTAGACCCCCGTGAGTCTGCTCACCCCTCGTTTCAAAGAATCGACTGCTGGCAACTGAGTGGGCAAGTACCACCACTGAGAGGAGCCAGATTTGTGCAGGGGGGCCGCCAGCCGCTGACCGTCCCCCCATCACTCGTAAGTATTGGGGTATAGTTTGGTCCACATATTCTCTCTTCTCCTCCCGCCTTCGCACAATTCACGTCCATCGCTTTGCTTTTTCAGGATTCGATCATTAAGCTGTGTGGGAAAACCTGGTTGCCTTTCCAGGGACATTGGGCAAGGTGAAAGATCCGTCGGAGGGGATAGATCTGTTGACAGCTCAGACACATAATCTTGCAGGTATCTGACCTTGGGTATTTCAATGAGGATCAGATGTCTGGAAAACACATTCACACAGCCAATGCCTGCCCCAGGAATCATCTTGGAAATGATGCATTGCCGGGGGTCATTTCTGCATTGCCGGGGGTTAGACTAGATGAAGCTTTGGGGTCCCAACTCTAAAATTCTCTGGTTCTAGAATTTTCTCTCCTCCTGCTGGGCCAGAGCGGGGAATTTAATAGCAAAAGCCAACAAGGGTTCTGTCAAAGACTGCAGGGCCAGATGTGTCCACGTGTATACATACTTTTAACTGGAGTTTCTGCCAGCTTTTCTGAAGGCAGTTGTCATTCGAGGCTCTGAAGCGACTGAAGACCTCGTTCGTTCCAAGCGTGGCGGCAACTTCACCAAAGTCTTTTTCAAAGCAAGCCCCCAAACAAAGCCTTTTGACGGCACGATCTGGAACGGTTGTGTACACTTCAATCACCTCTGAAGCACATTCATCCCCCTCAAAGAATTCTGGGTATTGTAGTTTGCCAAAGGTTGCTGGGAATCCTGACTCTGTGAGGGGCGAACCACAGTACCCAGAATCCTTTGCGAGAAATAATGCACTTTGGAGAGGCTTTCAAGGGATAGCGTGCCCTCGGATCGGGATCTACAGCCCTCAGGAAAGTGGCCAGAAAAAGCAAGCAAAAGGAAACGAAGAAAGCACCCTGGTGTTGTCTGATGGTGGAAAGGAGCCTTCGTATCCCGAGCCTGAAGCTGCGGCGCAGAGACAGTTATGCCGTGATAATGTCTCCGTGGCTTTCGCCCAGAACCAGACTGTTCCAGGAGTCTTGCTTGGAGCTGGGCTGCGGAGACTGGCTCATAGATACTGGGTAGCTCTGTGGGGAAAGTTTGAGGCTTGGCATTGGAGAGTGAAGAGCAGGTCCATGTCCAGACATGGCAGCGACTGAGAATGCCTGGTTTTGGAATGGAGAAAGAGAGAAAAACAGATTATCAATGGAAGCACAGGGGAAGGAAGTAATTAACAGCAGCAACTCGCAATTATACACAATAATATGCTTAATAGAGATGAATTATACCCTAGTGCAAGGGACGCAGGTGGTGCTGTGGTCTAAACCACAGAGCCTAGGACTTGCCGATCCGAAGGTCGGCAGTTCGAATCCCCGTGATGGGGTGAGCTCCCGTTGCTCGGTCCCTGCTCCTGCCAACGTAGCAGTTCGAAAGCACACCAGTGCAAGTAGATAAATAGGTACTGCTGCAGCAGGAAGGTAAACAGCGTTTTTGTGCGCTCTGGTTCGCCAGAAGCAGCTTAGTCATGCTGGCCACATGACCCGGAAGCTGTACGCCGACTCCCTCAGCCAATAAAGTGAGATGAGCGCCACAACCCCAGAGTCAGTCACGACTGGACCTAATGGTCAGGTACCTTTACCTTTACCTACATTCTGCATGTGCAAATGGCTTGAGATCCCTATTAGGTCCATAAATTACCACATAGCATATATTCAACACAAAAAACGGTGGCAATTTGTTGTTGACAAAGGACAGCTGGACATATAAAGGGCCCCATTACCTTCAGTAGCTGAGGGCCACATCAAAGCTGAATCTGGCCCTGTGAGTCCATCAGGGAATCTTTAGGTGCGATTCCCACATTGCAGGAATGACCCGCAGGGTCCCCTCTAATTCTACAGCTCTACGATTCTATAATCGCCCCACAATCTTTCCCTTTTGCCCCGTTCCTCCTGCGGCGGTTCCTTCCTTCCTCACCTGTGGAATGGGCGCCGGGTGCCCGTAATGAGAGGAGATCCCCGGTTCCATTTTGATGGGGTGCATTTTTTCCATGGCAGTTGTGGTGGTTGTCGTGCTGGTGCAGGGGGCAGAGCTGACGGACGAGGGGAGGCTGTCGCTACTGGCAGACCCTGGGCATGGCAGAAGAGAAGGGAGAAGACAACAATGCGTTAAACTAGGTCTGTCTTGAGACTGTGCCAGATTCTGTTGTGGTCAATTTTTTCATCCGGGGGGGCCTTCCGTTTTTTTGCAAAGATAATGAACTGGGCATCTGTTGGCTCTCCCTTGGGCTTTTAGCACTGCAGCTCAAGTCCTCTGGAATCAGCTGAAATTACATAAATTGCAATGTTTTTTATGGATTATTTATGGAATATTAATTGTGTGGCACAATGGGTTTTGCTGTTAACCAGAAGGTTGGTGGTTCGAATTTTCTGTTTTACAATTTAGAATACTCATTTAAACATCCTTAAAATATCAATGACTTCTCTTCTTCTCTTTCCATGGCTGATTTTGCATGTCATAGATCCCTGTGCATTTTACATAAACTAAACCATTCAGTATTCCATTATTACATCCATCAAAACTTATTCACATGGTTGACTTTATCTAAATGCTGCCAACCTTTTTCAAGTGTACACAATTTCTCCCCATATATTCAATAAACATTTTCCAATCTTCTCTAAATGTATGCTCTTCTTTTTGACGTTTAGAAAACATCTCAAGGCAGCCCTGTTTAGGGAAGTTTTTAATGACTGACGTTTTAATGTATTTTTAATCTTTTGTTGGAAGTCGCCCAGAGTGGCTTTGTTAATTTCATTGTGCACAGGTTATATATTGACAATAAAGGTATTATTATCATCATCATCATCAGATGGGTGGGGTATAAATAATAAACTATTATTATTGGTATATTATTATATGTTGAGTCGGCAAGTTGCGCATATTCCATCAGCTTAAATTGCCATTCTTCTTTACAGTGGTACCTCTGGTTGCGAACGGGATCCGTTCCGGAGGCCCGTTCACAAGAGGAAAATAGCAGCTGCGTGTCTGCGTATTTGCGGGTTGCGATTCGCCGCTTCTGCGCATGCGCGTGACGTCATTTTGCGCTTCTGCACATGCACGAGCGGCGAAACCCGGAAGTAACCCTTTCCGGTACTTCCGGGTCGCCGCGGGACGTAATGTGAAAGAACGTAACACGAAGCGGACGTAACATGTAGCTGGGACTAAAATTCTATGGTTCTGTGATCTGTACAAATTGTTTCATTATTTCTGACTTGGGCTGTGAAGCGATATATACATTTTGCGAAACAAGCAATGCTGCCGTCACCTGTTGGCGCCTTGGATTTGTTTAAATTCTTCGGTTTCCGCTTCCTGGTCTGGATTCCTTCCTTCCGCATTGCTAAAGGCCTTGGGACCTAAGGAGACACCAATCTTTTAGGGCATGCACAAAAACCCAGGAACATGAACCCCTCCCAATATTACAACGGTCCATGGCTAATGGGAGCTGGACTGCAAATCCAGGAACTGAGGCAGAACTGTTTCGTAGCAGGTTTTCATCTCACTGCAAGGAAGACAAGCTAAGAACATCTGAATGTAAAAAGTGCTTGCAGGATCCGGCCATGGGCTCATCTAGTCCAGCATTCTTTTCCCACAAGGGCCAACCAGATGCCTGTGGGAAACCCACAAGCAGGATTCGAACACAGGAGCCTTTTCCCCTCCTGTAGTTTTCAAGCAACTGGTATTAAGGAGCATTGCTGCTTCAAACTGTGAATTGCAGAGCATGGTCACCATGTCTAGTAGCCATCAACAGCCCTCTCCTCTGTGAATTTTGTCTAATCCTCTTTCAAAGCCATCCAGTTTGATGACCATCCTGTGGCAGGGAGTTCCACAGCATTACCGTATTTTTCGCTCTATAGGACGCACTTTTTCCCCTCCAAAAATGAAGGGGAAATGTGTGTGCGTCCTATGGAGCGAATGCAGGCTTTCAGGCAGCTGTCCGCAAGCCTTCGGAGCGCTCTGAAGGCTTGCGGATAGCAGCCTGAAGCCTGAAGCCAACTGCCGCTGCGCTCCCCGGGCTTCAGGCAGCTATCCGCAAGCCTTCCGAGTGCAGCAGGAACTCCTGCTATGCTCAGAAGGCTTGTGGATACCTGCCTGTTTTGGGGGCTGGGGTCGGGGGAAGCTCGGGCTTCCCCTGCCCCAGCCCCACGGCTAAAAACAAAGCCACGTGCAGCCTCTCCCGGCTGGAGAGGTTGCGCGTGGCTAAAGAGGAAGCCAAGACAGCCAGCGGGATGGATCCTGCTCACTGTCTTGGCTTCTTTGCTCTTTGGGGCTGGGAATAAAAAAATTTTTCTTTATTCCCCCCCCTAAAAACTAGGTGTGCCCTATGGTCTGGTGCGCCCTATGGAGCGAAAAACTGTGCACTAATTGAATAAGTGTTTTCTTTTCATTTTATGGCCGAACAAAATCAAATAGTTCCACAACGCATGTCACGCCACAGAGGAAAGCCAAGCACGGGCAGTAGTTCCATGGTGCCATGTACACTACATATTCCATGTTCCAGAGAGACTGCAAGACGTATGTTCTTCTTTGGTGTGTCGCTCTTAGCTCGTGGAGGGAGGGTGAGGAAACAAATGGAAGGACTGAACAAAATAAAATGGTTCCTCAACGTGCAGGAAAAGCCATTTTCGTACACTACATAGCCCATGCTCCAGAGAGACTACAAAATGAATGCTCTGCTTTGGCACATTGCTCTTACCCCATGGAGCTTCATGTATAAACCGCAGGCGTTACAGACCGGCTCGCCTTCTGCATTCCGGCGCCACAGCGTGGTTGTAGTGGTATGGCAATTGGCGCATGAGAGCCCGATCCGACGGGAAGCCGACTGCGGGAACAAGGGTCGGAAGCGAGAACAAATGGCTGTTAACTCACCAGTGGTCTTGGGCAAACCATTCTTATTTAAGAAAACCCAAAGTCTGCAGAGGTCGAGTTCCTGGCTGTGGTCACCTCTAGATCTAACACAACCCCTAAAACAGCTGCTGGTTTGTTTCTGGGCCCAATTTGAGATGCTCACGGTTTGGGTTCAAAGCCCGAAACGACTCGGGCCCTAAGCATTTGAGAGACCAGCTCCTTCCCTACATATCCCCTCAGGTATTAAGATCCGCAGAGGTCGTTCCTTCACCCTCAGAAGCTCAGCCGGAGTGGCCTAGGACAGGGCCTTCTCTGCAGTGGCCCCTAAGTTGTGGAATTCCCTCCCCACAGAGGTGCCTCTGGCTTCTTTGCTACACAGCTTTCGCGAATGCTGAAGATGCAACCTGGATAGCTCAGTTGGTTAGAGCATGGTGCTGATAACGCCAAGGTTGCAGGTTCAATCCCCTTACGGGACAGCTGCATATTAATGCATTGCAGGGGGCTGGACTAGATGATCCTCAGGGTCCCTTCTACCCTAACCTTGGATATCTGAGACATGCGTTTTCAGGGCCCACCCTATTCCTGTCCCTGCAACCCCTTACAAATGGCGTTATTCAGAATGTCAGTTTGCAGTAACCATAAATTGCACGTTCCTCCAAAATCCAATGAAATCTAGTTTAATTAATTCAACAAAACTGATGAACTTGATTCAGGGATGTTCAGAGTCTGATAGTCATTTACATCTCCAGCAACCGCCTACTGTCTTTTTTACTTTACTTTTAACCATCTTCAAGCATCTTAGCACCTCCTAGGTAATCCCACTGCCATTAGGGGGCGCTACTGCCCACTCTGGGAACCTTTGTATTAAATCGGGTCCTCCCTTAAAGAGGGTACGTATTGCGGTGAGACCTGGACAACCGACTCCCTGTGTTGTGGGTGGGTACGATTGGTCAGCCACAACACCCGATTGGTAGGTCCCTTGAAGCTGGGTGCAATCTGGCCAATGGGACGCAGTCCAAACGGTTCGAGGGACCTATTTATACCCATGCACGTGACCCAGAGCTTCCTCTTTCGGCGCGTGCATTTGGAACACCCGCCCATCTCTCCCTACTTTTAGGGCTTTGCGCTTGACCTTGCTATGCTGTCGTGTGTCGTCTGTCGTTGGGACAGGGGCACGGCAGGAATTTCCCCCACTTGGCTGATTGGCTGGTGCCATGTGGGTTTTGCCTGCCGCGTAGCAAATCGTCACAACTTGTAAGGTTGCGGATAGGCTCTGGTTCAGGTGATAGGGATGGGAGAACGCTCTCGCCATCCCTATGTGAAGGGTATTCCGTTAAAGGAATCCAGGGACTCGATGGTTTGGTCAACCCCTGAGAGGGGGTTGTGCCCATGCCTGAGTCCAGGGGGGCATTTGTGTGGCGGAGAAAGCCTGCTCCCAGCTTTCTGCTTATCCAGGTGTTCACCCTAGGCTGACCTATGCTGGAACCCTGGGTCAGCGCTACCTACATGGCAGGGAGCTAGTCGAACCAGAGCCTATGCAACCAGTCACTTTCTGTAATCAATAAAGTTGTGGCCTAAATTCTGCCAAGAACCAAAATTTGAGTCAAGTGTGAATTTATTTAGGGGGGAGGTTTCTGGGTCTGAATATGCAAAAATATGACAAGCAATGATGCAATATCATAAACTAAAGGTAAAGGTAAAGAAAGGGACCCCTGACCATTAGGTCTGGTAGTGGCCGACTCTGGGGTTGTGGTGCTCATCTCACTTTATTGGCCGAGGGAGCCGGCGTACAGCTTCCGTGTCATGTGGCCAGCATGACTAAGCCGCTTCTGGCGAACCAGAGCAGCGCACAGAAATGGCGTTTACATTCCCGCTGGAGCCGTACCTATTTATCTACTTGCACTTTGACGTGCTTTCGAACTGGTAGGTTGGCAGGAGCAGGGACCGAGCAATGGGAGCTCCCCCCGTCACGGGGATTCGACCTGCCGACCTTCTGATCAGCAAGTCCTAGGCTCTGTGGTTTAACCCACAGCGCCACCCGCGTCTCTAATATAAACTAGAGAATGGAAATTTCTAATTGGCCGCCAGCAACTGAGATCGTGCTTCTGGGCTGAGTTCAGAGACAGCATCCTAGGTTGGCGCAGGCATTTCCTTACCAGCCTCCTCTGGGGTTTGATCAGCGGTCGGTTAATGCCGTTTATCTTGTGGTAGAGACCGCAAGCGTTGCACAGGTAATGGCCGGTCCCGTCTCTCCGCCACAGCGGGGTGGACATCGCTCCGCAGTTGACGCATTCCCGGCCTTCGGAGTAATCATCATAAAAATCTGCAGGAGCAAGAGAGAAAGGGGGAGAGAAAGAAGAAACAAAAGTTGGTCTCGCAAAATCATAGAGTTGTGGCATTGCAAGGAACCCCCTGCGATGCAGGAATACAGTGAAAGTATCCCTGACAGATCTAACCTCTGCTTAAAAACTTCCAAGGAGTCCACCACCTCCTGAGGGAGACCGTTCCATGGTCAAACAGCTCTTACTGTGAGAAAGCTTTTTCTGATGTTAAGTCGGAATCTCCTTTCTTGTACAGTGGTACCTTGGTTCTCAAACTTAATCCGTTCCGGAAATCCGTTCCAAAACCAAAGCGTTCCAAAACCAAGACACGCTTTCCCATAGAAAGTAATGCAAAATGGATTAATCTGTCTGCACACACGTGGGTTGCGATTCTGTGCTTCTGCACATGTGCAGGGCACAATTTAGCGCTTCTGCGCATGCGCGACCCTCGAAACCCGGAAGTAACCCATTCCAGTATGCAACATGAAGCATCTGTAACCCGAGGTATGACTGTAATGCAAAATGCATTAATCCGTTCCAGACTTTTAAAAACAATCCTTAAAAAAGCAATTTAACATGAATTTTAGTATCTAACAAGACCATTGAACCATAAAATGAAAGCAATAAAAAATGTACTGCAGTCACACAATCAATCAATCAGTAGCTGAACTGGGTTCCACACAGTCACAAAAACAAAACATAAAGAGCCGCAAAAACCAAGACACAAAATAAATAGCAAAAACAGCCAGACCTCAGCATAAACACTCAAAACGGAAGCGTAACACTCAAAACAGAACACATTCAGCTTCTGAAAAATGTTTGCAAACCATAACACTTACTTCCAGGTTTGCAGTGTTTGGTTTCCAAGTTGTTTGAGTACCAATGCGTTTGAGAACCAAGGTATCACTGTAATTTGAAGCCTTTGGTTCGGGTCCTACCCTCCAGAGATGAAGAAAACAAGCTGGTTCCCTCTTCCATGGGACAGCCCTTAAGATATTTGAAAGGTCCGTATAGTTAAAGCTATGGTTTTCCCAGTAGTGATGTATGGAAGTGAGAGCTGGACCATAAAGAAGGCTGATCGCCAAAGAATGGATGCTTTTGAATTATAGTGATGGAGGAGACTCATGGACTGCAAGAAGATCAAACCTCTCCATTCTGAAGGAAACCAGCCCTGAGTGCTCACTGGAAGGACAGATCCTGAAGCTGAGGCTCCAATACTTTGGCCACCTCATGAGAAGAGAAGACTCCCTGGAAAAGACCCTGATGTTGGGGAAGATGGAGGGCACAAGGAGAAGGGGACGGCAGAGGACAAGGTGGTTGGACAGTGTTCTCGAAGCTACCAGCATGAGTTTGACCAAACTGCGGGAGGCAGTGAAAGACAGGAGTGCCTGGCGTGCTCTGGTCCAGGGGGTCACAAAGAGTCGGACACGACTAAACGACTAAACAACAACAACATCCAATCTTCTCTCAGTTTCCTCTTCTCCAGGGTAAACATACCCAACTCCCTCAACTATTCCTCATAAGGTTTTGTCTGGAAATGCATTTCCAATTCAGGTGATATGCAGAATCATAGGCAAATCTGAGCCAATTGACTCTCCTGCCCTGAGGCCAATCAAGGTTAAGTGCATATAGCTCCAGGAAGGAGGATTCAAAGGGATTACAGTTCTTGATTTCACTTTTCAACGTAAAAATCTATAAGCCACCTTTCTGGACCAGGTGTACCCAAGACAGGGACCAAAATATAGGCATGGAGCGGGGAAGGGACGGGACAGAATTACGATACATATATATTATAAAATGCAACTATAATAAAACTGTATTGATATATTAAAGGTAAAGGGACCCCTGACCATTAGGTTCAGTCGCGGACAACTCTGGGGTTGCGGCACTCATCTCGCTTTATTGGCCGAGGGAGCCGGCGTACAGCTTCCGGTGGCCAGCAGGACTAAGCCGCTTCTGGTGAACCAGAGCAGTGCATGGAAATGCCATTTACCTTCCCACCGGAGCAGTACCTATTTATCTACTTGCACTTTGACGTGCTTTCGAACTGCTAGGTTGGCAGGAGCAGGGACCGAGCAACGGGAGCTCACCCCGTCGTGGGGATTTGAACCGCCGACCTTCTGATCGGCAAGCCCTAGGCTGTGTGGTTTAACTCTGTGGTTGATATATTACAGGAAGATATTGTAAAGGTATTGTGTGGCTGAGTGCCACACAAGACCAGTTCCTACATTATATGGAACGGCTCTCCTGATAAGATGATAGTTGCAGGAGTGCAGATGGGTACAACATGAGATAAATTTCAAAAAAGTGAAAATCAGTTCAGCTTTTTTTGGGGGGGGGGGCAAAATTGTTGCAATTTTGGGGAGTGTTTTTTTGCAGAATCTCCCACCAGAATGAAGTTTCCACCAATTTATTTAGGAAAATTTCCCCACGAAAATCAACACTTCCAATATGGACTGCCACATGCCTGGGTTTTCTCAGGCATTTTAGTCGGTTTTCAAAAATTCCGCCTGAATGCCATTTTCCACAGGGCAAATCCTGGCTACATCCAGGAAACTCTGAATGTATGACAGCCTTATCTTAGGTATCCTAGTCCCAAAGCTATACAGTGGTACCTCGGGTTAAGAACCTAATTCGTTCTGGAGGTCTGCTTTTAACCTGAAACTGTTCTTAACCTGAAGCACCACTTTAGCTAATGGGGCCTCCCGCTGCCACTGCGCTGCCGTTGCACGATTTCTGTTCTCATCCTGAAGCAAAGTTCTTAACCCGAGGCACTATTTCTGGGTTAGCGGAGTCTGTAACCCAAAGCATCTGTAACCTGAAGCATCTGTAACCCAAGGTACCACTGTACAGGACTTCTTTGTGCAGTGCTTCCTCAGGTTAAGAACTTAATTCGTTGTGGAGGTCTGTTCTTGACCTGAAACTGTTCTTAACCTGAAGCACTGCTTTAGCTAATGGGGCCTCCCGCTGCCACTGCACGTTTTTTGTTCTTAACCCGAGGTACTGTTTCTGGGTTAGTGGAGTCTGTAACCTGAAGCGTCTGTAACCCGAGGTACCACTGTATAGAATCACCAGCACAAATTAACTTTGCCTGCTTGCTAACAGTGCAGCCACTAGGGGGAAGCATCATCCCAGTCTAGGTCAGAAGAATGGACAGGGCAAGTTTCATAGAGAATCATAGAATTGTCAGGTTGGCAGGCAACCAGAGGGTCACCTAGCCAAGTGGTGGCAAACCTATGGCACGCGTGCGTCCAAAACCTGCAGCCCTAGTGCCCTAGCGGGCAAGCAAGGGATGTCACTCCCGCCCCCGCCTCCCAGCCAGCTCCACTTCTGAGAGATCCCCGCCGCCACTCCTGCTTGCAGGCAAGGCTCCACACCGTTCGAGCTCTAAGCTGTTCAAAAACTGAGGTACCAGCACGAAAAATAAGTTTTTGAGAGACTGGTGGAGGTTTCCTGCTTAAACAAATGTTTCAGGGGGCAGGAGAAAAGTCTCAAGGGTGTTATTCCCGGGTGCAGATGTGTAAAAAGTCCCCAACCCACCTTTTGTTGTTGTCTTTCTGCATTTATTGGAAAGTTTTCTGGACATAGAAGTTCCTGGTGGTTTTATGCATATTTTTAGGACCCAGCTTATTTCTGCAGTCATAAGTTGCTTTGAAAAAGCTCTTAATACTGAAACTGCGAGAGGGGAGACTGCTCTTGTGCGCCTGTCCTGCTTTCCGCAGGTATTTGGGTTAGTTAATCCCACGCATTGCAGGAATTGCAATTACAAAACTTCTACTTAAAAGCCTCTGTCCGTTCTATCTATTACAAGCGTCCCTGTTTTCCAGGGATAGCCCCTGATTTAGAGAAGCCTCCACGATTTCTGATTTGATTGCAGAATGTCCCGCTTTTCCTTAAAGGTAAAGGTAAATGGACCCCTGACCATTAGGTCCAGTCGTGGCCGACTGGGGTTGCGGCATTCATCTCGCTTTATTGGCTGAGGGAGCCGGCGTACAGCTTCCGGGTCATGTGGCCAGCATGACTAAGCCGCTTCTGGCGAACCAGAGCAGTGCACGGAAACGCCGTTTACCTTCCCGCCGGAGCGGTACCTATTTATCTACTTGCACTTTTTGGGGTGCTTTCGAACTGCTAGGTTGGCAGGAGCTGGGACTGAGCAACGGGAGCTCACTCCGTCGTGCGGATTCGAACCGCCGACCTTCTGATCAGCAAGTCCTAGGCTCTGTGGTCTAGCCCACAGCGCCACCTTCCGCTTTTCCTTAGGACATCCCTATTTTCACTGGAGAAATGTAGGGAGGGTAGGGAGTTATGCGACCCCTGAGCCATGGAGATCTTTAGAAGCCATCTGAAGGCAGCCCAGTAAAGGGAAGCGGCCTTTTAAAAAAAATGTTTAATGTTTTATTAGGTTTTTATATATGTGGGAAGCTGCCCAGAGTGGCTGGGCTAACCCAGTCAGATGGGTGCAGTGCCGGATTTATGTATAAGCTAAACAAGCTTATAGCTTAGGGCCAAAAAATTTAAGGAAAAAAAACATCTGGATGTACATTTCCAAAATATAAGATAAAAAAATACAAATAAAATAAAACCTACATACAGCAAAGTGTTTTGTGTTGTGCAGGCTCCCATGATGTAAGTCATGGGCCCCGCCTGCTAGCCTGCTCCCTAAAATATCACTGGTTTGCTCCTTTCTATATATAGGGTGCCTACGTTCTGCATGGACTGGTTGTATGGCAACACATGCAAATGGCTTGAGATACCTATTAGGTCCATAAATTACCATATAGCATATATTCAACACACACAAAAAGTGACAATTTGTTCTTGACAAAGGAGAGCTGTACATATAAAGGGCCCCATTACCTTCAGTAGCTTAGGGCCTCATCAAACGTAAATCCGGTCCTGGATGGGTGGGGAATAAATAGTACAGTCATACCTCGGGTTGAATGCGCTTCGGGTTGAGCGTGTTCGAGTTGCGCCCCGCGGCAACCCGGAAGTAATGGAGAGTGTTACTTCCGGGTTTCGCCGCTTGCGCATGTGCAGACGCTCAAAATGACATCACATGCATGCACAGAAGTGGTGAAAAGCAACACGCGTGTGCGCAGATGTGCCGTCGCTAGTTACGTTTGCTTCTAGATACGAATGGGGCTCTGGAACAGATCCCGTTCGTATCCAGAGGTACCACTGTACAGTAATGATGATAAAGATAGAATAGGACGTTCCTATTTTCATCAGAGAAATGTTGAGAGGGAAGGGGAAGGGTCTCTGTGGAGGGGGGGCGGGCCCTGCCATCTGATATGCTCTGGATTTATATGTGGCCCAGGATTTATAACCATGCGGTAACAGAGGGCTGTTTGTGCTGCACACTGCAATTCTTAGGAAGAGCATACATAACGTTCAGGCCCAAGCTGATAAGAAACGCATTTCTTCTTTTCTTTGGAAGAAATTCAGCCTCAGTCCTGTGCCAGACAGAAGCTGGAATCACTTGCAAAGCGGGGGGGGGGGGGGAAACTGGCTGTGGAGTGGAACGGTTTAAAAATATCATCTGCAGGCCTTGGAGGCCACAACGCATCAAATCCCGCCTTGCTAATTGTGCTGTTGGAATGGACTCGCTCTCCTTTCCAAGATGGTGCAAAGCAGAAGTTGAGGTCCACCAAACCAAACATTCGCCAGCCCCATGCAAGAGCCAGCCAGTCCCATCTTGCCCAGCATCCTGCTTTCACTGCAACCAGCCAGATGTCTTTGGGAAGCAGGACCTGAGCACAAGAGTCCTCTCCTAGGGCTGCCATATGTCCAGACATAAACAGAAGACATATAATATGTGCATGGAGTCACAAACGAACAAGAAACAAATAAATGTTCCATGAACAGGAATGGCAAGTCACTGTCAAAGATCACTGAAATGGAGGCAGAATGCCTTTCCACACTCAATTATCGTACAAACGTGAGATCATGGGTGCTCCAAATGTCGCAATAGAATGCTCAAAGCACAGCAGCAGACAGTACAGTTCTTCCAGGATAATGAACCGTTTCAATGATAAATCTTCATCAGCAAATTAATAGTCACCAAAGGTACATCAAATGGCCATGGATCAGCTAGCTTTTTAGTGATAGCTGATCCATGGCCATGTACTGTCTGCTGTTCAGAGTGTTTTGTTTTGCAAACGGGATTTTCTTTGGTGTATATGTCCAGACGTAGTTGGGATTTGCCTGTCAAATATAGCGTCCGGGCATCAATCACATAAATTGGTAAAACATCCAGGGAAAACCTGGGTGTGTGGCAACCCATGTCGGAAGTGTTCCTTTTTATTTCCCCCCCAAAATAGCTCAAAAACTCAATTTCTTTTCAGAACTTATGTGTCCGGTTTTCGACTTTATGAAATATGGCATTGCTGCTTCCAACTGTGCAGGTAGAACATAGTAAAGGTAAAGGGACCAGTGACCATTAGGTCCAGTCGTGACAGA
The DNA here is from genome assembly GCA_034642415.1 of Podarcis siculus. Classification (NCBI taxonomy): domain Eukaryota; kingdom Metazoa; phylum Chordata; class Lepidosauria; order Squamata; family Lacertidae; genus Podarcis; species Podarcis siculus. Next base: position 924,252 of record JAXCMG010000109.1, read on the forward strand.
CTCTGGGGTTGCGGTGCTCATCTCGCTTTATTGGCCGAGGGAGCCGGCGTACAGCTTCCGAGTCATGTGGTCAGCATGACTAAGCTGCTTCTGGCGAACCAGAGCAGTGCAACGGAAACGCCGTTTACCTTCCCGCCGGAGCAGTACCTATTTATCTACTTGCACTTTGACGTGCTTTCGAACTGCTAGGTGGGCAGGAGCAGGGACCGAGCAACGGGAGCTCACCCTGTCGTGGGGATTCAAACCGCCGACCTTCTGATCGGCAAGTCCTAGGCTCTGTGGTTTAACCCACAGCGCCACCCGCTGTGGCCATTGCAATTAGTAGATTAATAGATTGTCTAATCTTTGGGGAGGCTCTTCTGATGCCTTGGCCAGCTTCTTCTCCCTTTTGCAAAGCCTGGCTGGGTAAAACTTGGGTAAAACTTTGGTGGGTCCAGGTAATCTCTGCCCCACAGAACCCATCACATGACGTGGCGTACGTGCACTATTTGAATGGCAATGGCGTTCAAATTTGGGGGGGCGGCGGCTCCTGCAGGGACCTCGGTCCCTAGGAGTTGACTCCTATGGCAGCAGGTGAGGATTCTTTTTATGACAGAGGACTCAGGTACATGGGTCAATTAGAACGTTAAAAAATGCATTAGAAAAATGTGACGCCAGAGGGCGCCGCAGATCAGCAGTCCGTGGCCAACGATAAACTGCATTCTTATAGCGTTTTTTCTATAGCGTTTTTCATATCAGCGCAGATCCAGCCACAGCGCCAAACCCCTCACCTGCTTCTTGCAATTTTAAAAGAGGAGGAGCTGCAGAGGCCATTGGACTCAGAAGCCTGTTCTCTGTGCCAAGAGCAGCAGGCAAAGGCGTCTCAATTTATGGCTTTCGGCTTCTGGCACTGGCTCTAAATCCTGTCATTATGAGGCCTCTTGACACCGATTCTTTCCCGTGGGTGTCCCAACAACTTGGAAAGGAAATGCTTATTCAAGGCAGCAAAGGGTCTGGAGAGTTCCTGCCCAGAAACAGAACAATAGCTGCAGCAGGCAATCACATTCCATTCAGAAAAGATTTATGTTGCTCTTGGAGCTTTAAAAAAAACCCTCTTTCTGTCGCAGGGAATATTTGCTCTCCCGCTAATTGATGCTTTTGAATTATGGTGCTGGAGGAGACTCTTGAGAGTCCCATGGACCGCAAGAAGATCAAACCTATCCATTCTTAAGGAAATCAGCCCTGAGTGCTCACTGGAAGGCCAGATCCTGAAGCTGAGGCTCCAAGACTTTGGCCACCTCATGAGAAGATAAGACTCCCTGGAAAAGACCCTGATGTTGGGAAAGATGGAGGGCACAAGGAGAAGGGGATGACAGAGGACGAGATGGTGGGACAGTGTTCTCGAAGCTACCAGCATGAGTCTGACCAAACTGTGGGAGGCAGTGGAAGACAGGAGTGCCTGGCGTGCTCTGGTCCATGGGGTCATGAAGAGTCGGACACGACTAAACCACTAAACAACAACAACAACAACAACAACAACAACAGGAGAGTCAAGAACCTAACACTAAGTTCGTGGAGATCCACGGATGTTGGAAGATTCAGGATGGTTAAAAGAAAGGTCTTCTTCACTCAGCACATAGTTAAATTTTGTCTCTGAAAAGTTTTACACACATAATTTGGGAAGACAGGCGAACTAATGCCAGTGTACTGGAAGAAGGAAAGATCACCAGCGCTGAAGCAATGATTCTTTGACATCAACCTCATCGGACTGGTCGTGTTGTGCGGATGCCTGATTATTGTCTTCCAAAGCAACAACTCTACAGTGGTACCTCGGGTTAAGAACTTAATTCGTTCTGGAGGTCTGTTCTTAACCTGAAACTGTTCTTATCCTGAAGCACCACTTTAGCTAATGGGGCCTCCTCCTGCTGCTGCGCCACCGGAGCATGATTTCTGTTCTCATCCTGAAGCAAAGTTCTTAACCCGAGGTACTATTTCTGGGTTAGCCGAGTCTGTAACCTGAAGCGTCTATAACCCGAGGTACCACTGTATCTGGAACTGAAAAATGGAAAGCGTAATGCTGGTGGTCAACAAAAGAGGTTTAAAGACTCTCTCAAGGCAATTTTTTAAAAAAATGTAGTATAAACACCGACAACTGGGAAAAACTGGCCTGTGAGCGCTCCAGTTGGAGAACAGCCTTGACCAAAGGTGTCGTGGGCTTTGAAGACAGTTGAACTCAGGACGCAAGGGAGAAACACGCTAAGAGGAAGGCACGCTTGGCAAATCCACACTGTGATCAACTCCCGACCGGAAACCAATGTCCCCACTGTGGAAGGACGTGTGGATCCAGAATTGGCCTCCACAGTCACTTACGGACTCACTGTTAAGACTGTGGAAGACAATCTTAGCTACGAGGGATTGCCAAAGAAGAAACTGTGGAACTCCTTCCCACAGGAGACAGTGATGGCCACAAACATGAATGGCTTTAAAAGAGGACTTGACTGATCCATTGATGGCTACTAGCCAGGAGGGCTGTTCAAAGCAGACACCGGAAAGAGCACAGTGAAGGCACCTGCTAAAAAAATATTGCTTAGACAAGCTTACCCAGATGTTTATGAAGTTGATGCAATCTTCTAACTGTATATTATATCTGAAATCTTTGGAATAAATATGTGAATTATTTGAAAACCAATTGTAATCAACAGATTACGCTAGTAGCATTACCAGTTTTGTGAGGAGTAATATATGAAATATTGCAAAGAAGGTTATGAAGAGAGTTATTGGGTAAGATAATTAAAAGTAATAGTGAAATTAAGAAGTGTAAATTAAGTGAAAAAGATTGGAAAATTTTCAGATGTGATTGATGGAAGTAAAAAAAATTGTATAAGATATGAAATTGTGTTAAATGATTGTTGAAAATGATATGTTTAAAACTAATAAAAATATAAAAAAAAATAGAAAGTTGATGCAGGTTTAATAATAATAATAATAATAATAATAATAATATTTATACCCCGCCCATCTCACTGGGTTTCCCTAGCCTCTCTGAGCAGCTTACGGCATATAAAAAACAATTTTAATCTGGTTTTAGCCTTTTTTGTTTTTTTAAAAAACTTTTTTAAAGTTGTCAAAATTATTGTCGTTAATTTTTCTTATGGATGATTTTTATCGTTTTATCTTTTTTGTGTGTGTAAACCGCTTTGAGGTTTTTTTCGTTTGGTTAGTTGGTTGGGTTTTTTTTACAATCCAGCATGGTACAAATGTTACAACATTTGTTAAATAATACAGATTGAATAAATAATAAAATGGTGAAAACGAGAAAAATAAAATAAAAATAAACAGCAGCACTCTGTGTGACAACCGTTTTAATTTGAGGCCCTAATTGCTTTTATTTTCCAATTTCTTCTTAGCCACCCAAGAACCAAAGAGAGAGAGAACGTACCGTATTTTTTGCTCCATAAGACGCACCAGACCACAAGACGCACCTAGTTTTTGGAGGAGGAAAACAAGAAAAATCCCTCTTGCTGTTCTGGCTTCTGGGATAGCTGCGCAGCCTGCATTCGCTCCATAAGACGCACACACATTTCCCCTTACTTTTTAGGAGGGAAAAGGTGAGTCTTATAGAGCAAAAAATATGGTAGATTTTGCACAAAAAAAGGAATCCACAGTCCAGCCACAAGGGGGGGGGGGGTTGGTGAGCTGCCTCCCAGATATCCAGTTCAGGCACTGATGGCTGGAATCTGCCTGTTCCCCCATCAGTTATCTGGACTCCCTTTCATCATCCCAGCTGCTTTCATCTCCAACCTCCTCCCCAATGCCAATGGGCCTTCCTTCATCCTGCCCTTGGCGCTCTGTTTACAGACAGAGGGAAATTTAATATCAACACACCCAGATGGGCAAATCACCTGGGTGGAGGAGGGATTTGTGCTCTCCTTAAGAGGCTCCATCTAAACAGATCTCGAGAGGAGCACTTCCACAGAGTCCTCAAAACCCTGAGAAGCTGCTCTTCCTTCGACAAATTGCTACGATAAGGGGGTGGCCTTGGTGCAATGGTGCCCAGCCCTGCGAAATCCTGCAAAGATGAATGTCAAGCAAGGGGTGGGGGGAAGGGAGAGGAATGTCAAGGTCTTCCTGAAACATGGAAAATCCCCGGCTGCAGAGCATCCAATCTGTGCACACCTGTTCTCTGGCTGTTTTGGGTAACCTCCCCCCCACCCCCAGTTCCTTAGCTATCAGGCCTGGTGTGCAATTAACGAACTCGGTGCTTAAATTCTGCTAAATGTGCATTGCAAAGTGTTGGTTTAAATGAAAAGGACTGGCGTATCAAGTACTGTAGGGCCAAACTAGCAGTGCCGGATTTACATATAAGCTAAATTAGGGCCCCACTCTTTTGGGGGCCCCCCAAAAATTCAAAGGACAAAAAACACCTGGATGTACACTTCCAAAATATAAGATAAAAAACAAATGAAATAAAACCTACATACAGCAACAGTGTTTTGTGTTGTGTAGGCTGCTATGATGTATATACAGTGGTGCCCCGCAAGACGAACGCCTCGCAAGACGGAAAACCCGCTAGACGAAAGGGTTTTCCATTTTGGAGGCGCTTCGCAAAACGAATTTCCCTATGGGCTTCCTTC
>JAXCMG010000109.1:929264-966762 GCA_034642415.1 Podarcis siculus
GTTTCCATAGGAACGCATTGATTGATTTTCAATGCATTCCTATGGGAAACTGTGCTTCGCGAGACGAAAAACTCGCAAGAAGAAAAAACTTGTGGAACGAATTAATTTCGTCTTGCGAGGCACCACTGTACTTTGTTATGTGCAAATGGCTTTAGATATCTATTAGGTTCATAAATTTCCATATAGCATATATTCAACACAAAAAACAGCGACAATTTGTTGTAGACAAAGGACAGCTGGAGATCTAAAGGCCCCATTACCTTCAGTAGCTGAGGGCCTCATCAAACCTAAATCCAGCCCTGTACATAAGGAAGAAGAGGATGAGAGCTGAATCGGGTCAAATTGGGTCCTTCTATTTCAGCATCCGTTCAAACCATCCATTTAAAGCACTGTAGAATTGCAGAGTTGGAAAGGATCATCGAGTCCAAACCATGCAATACAGGAATACTGCAAATAATATAAAGGTAAAGGTAAAAGGACCCCTGACCATTAAGTCCAGTTGTGACTGACTCTGGGGTTGCGGCGCTCATCTCGCTTTACTGGCTGAGGGAGCCGGCGTACAGCTTCCGGGTCATGTGGCCAGCATGACTAAGCCGCTTCTGGCGAACCAGAGCAGCACACAGAAATGCCGTTTACCTTCCTGCCGGAGTGGTACCTATTTATCTACTTGCACTTTGAAGTGCTTTTGAACTGCTAGGTTGGCAGGAGCAGGGACCGAGCAATGGGAGCTCACCTCATTGCGGGGATTCAAACCGCCGACCTTCTGATCGGCAAGTCCTAGGCTCTGTGGTTTAACCCACAGCGCCACCCGTGTCCCTGCAAATAATATAGGAATAATCTAAATAATCCATGACAGATGGTCACCCAACTTCTGTTTAAAAACCTACAATGAAGGGGAATCTGCCACCTTCTGAAGGAGGAGCCCATTCCACTGTCAACGGACTCTTATTGTCAGAAAATTCTTCCTGATCTCCTTTCTTGTGGTTTAAATCCACTGGTTTCAGGTCCTTCCCTCCAGAACAGCCCCCCAAAAGCTTGCAGGCAGAGTAGATAATGGTTTCTCATCATCCTGGGAAAAAGTGAAAAGTGGGGTGCTCTACCTACAAAAAAAGGATGGCTGATAAAGATGATAAACTATGCCGAATTGGCAAAGATGACCGGGAAAATCAGCAACCAAGAGGACAATAAGTCCTCAATAAAGAATGGGGAATTTTTTTAACTTACTTCAAAGAACACTGTGGACAATTGAAAACATTGGCAGGATTTTAAAAACACTTGCAACGAAGCAAGAATTATGATAAAAATTGGGTTTGAAGAAAATGTGGAGAATATGATACGATGCAGTTTGAAAAGAATATCTGGGGAAACTGTGGAGGGAAGTTCAGGGATTCTGAGAATCCTATTTGTAAAATGATTATGATTTATGTATGGTGTCAAATGGTAAAAGTGAAAATGAATTTTAAAAAATCTTTTAATAAAAGAAAAAGAAAAGAGGGGTGCCGCAGGGCTGTGTCCTGGGCTTGTTGTTGTTCAACATCTTTATAAATAACTTGGATGAAGGAGTTGAGGGGGTGCTCGTCAAATTTGCAGATGACACCCAATGAGGAATGGTAGCTAATGCCGCAGAAGGCAAAATCAGAATTCAAAATGACCTTAACAGATTGGAGAAGGTAAAAGGTAAAGGTGAAGGGTAAAGGACCCCTGGACAGTTAAGTCCAGTCGAAGGCGACTATGAGGTTGCGGCGCTCATCTCGCTTTCAGGCCGGCTCATAACTAAACTGCTTCTGGCACAACAGGACACTGTGACGGAAACCAGAGCGCACAGAAATGCTATTTACCTTCCCACCACAGTGGTACCTATTTATCTACTTGCGCTGGCGTGCTTTTGAACTGCTAGGTTGGCAGGAGCTGGGACAGAGGAACGGGAGCTCACCCCGTCACGGGGATTGGAACCACCGACCTTCTGATTACCAAGCCCAAGAGGTCTCAGCGGTTTAGACCACATTGCCTGTGAGGGGAAGCTAACAAAATGGAATTTCAACAGGGACAAAAGCCCCCAAGGAGGATGTGAAGGGTGGGGCTTGGGGGAGAGTTCTGAGGGCCAGAGAAAAAGGTATGGAGGGCCGGATCCAGCTGAAGTGCCCCATCCCCATTATCTACTCTACCTGTGAGGTTTTTTTGTGAGGGAACTGGCTGGTCACCACTGGCAACTTAATATTGGTCCTGGTGACCCTCAGTTCAACCCGAAAATGGAGCCCTACCCTCAGGATGGGCTCAGATGCTCAGCCTCCTTACGTACGGCTGGGAATGATAATAATAAAAATCCACCTTTTGAATTCTGCAGAATTAAGTGCAAACACCTGCCCTGGAAAACCCTGTGCCCTCCTTTTCTTCCTTCAACACTTTTGTGTTTGGAAACATGTCCAGAAAAAATACCCCCCACTCATGATTGATTTGGTCTGCTGGAGAAATGGAGAAGAAGGAGACTGCCTATAGGTTTCCTTTTCAAACTATCCAGGCTGTGAGCTGGTTTTGACATTAAAAAATAAAATAAAGCTCATATGGTTCTGTTCTGTTTTTGTTTTTTTAAATGATGGCTTAAGGCACTGTACTGCAGGTATTAGTAAAGCCAGCCTAGATGGACTCAGTGCTCTCCAGATGTTCTGGGCTACCGTTTATTCTTTATTTGTTTCAAATAGATCTACAGTGGTACCTCGGGTTAAGTACTTAATTCGTTCCGGAGGTCCGTTCTTAACCTGAAACTGTTCTTAATCTGAAGCACCACTTTAGCTAATGGGGCCTCCAGCTGCCGCCGCACCACCAGAGCACAATTTCTGTTCTCATCCTGAAGCAAAGTTCTTAACCCGAGGTAATATTTCTGGGTTAGCGGAGTCTGTAACCTGAAGCGTATGTAACCTGAAGCGTATGTAACCCGAGGTACCACTGTATCTATATATATTTGATTGTTAGGAGAACGCCCCCCCCCCCACTAAACCTGAAAAGCAATTACAAGAAGAATAAAACAATGAACTAAAGAATTCTAAACCCTGAAAGATCACAGTAATTAAAATCAAGGATAAACTAAAAACCAGATTAAAAGACACATCTACATTCTACATAAGGACATAAGAAGGTGCCTGCTGGGTGCGGCCAATGGCACATCTCGTTCAGCCTCCTATTCAAAATACTGGAATAAATCATAGAATTGAAGAGTTGGAAGGGACCCCGAGAGTTATCTAATCCAACCCCCCAGTAATGCAGGAATTTGTAGCTGTCCCATACAGGGATTGAACTTCAAACCTTGGCGTTTACATGCTCCACGCTCTAACCAACTGAGCTATCCATGGTGGAGAAGAAGTAGTAACCACTCTGAGGTTTGTTTGTCTACAATCCGGCGGTATAACCAAATTTATGAAATGAAAAGCAAACAAACGATACAAGCAGTAAAGCGTTGAAATCACCAGAAATCACTGCTTCCTTAAAGTTTTAGTACCAATGACTTGCAGTCATGCTTTGGGTCCAGAATCAAGAGTTTCGCCCTGGCGACCTCAGCCCTGTAATCTTCCACCCATCTAAGGCTGAATCCCACCCGTTCTGTGACGGATCTGTCTTAATTCTCATCATCGAAGGCTCACAATTCAGCGCTTCATCCTGCAGAGGGCAGTACTGCGCGCAAAGGCGATGTCCTGCACCCACTGCAACCTGGGCTTTGAAAAAATCCCGAGCCTAGCTTTAGAATCATGAGATTTCCACCCACCCTGCTTTTTTGTTTTAAAGAATGCTTTTAAGTCTCAAAGTCAATAGGTTTCACTTAAGCCGGCCTTATTTAGAGCTTTGTTCGCACAGCCTGGAAAAGAAAATACATGAAAGCTGACAATCGCTCACATAATCATAGGACTTAATGGGCTGGGTTGACCGGGAGGTTGGAGCAGGAGACCAAAGTCTGAAAAAGTTGCATGGCAGCATTTCGAACCAGGAGCCCTTGATCCAAATCAATTGCCTATAGGATTTCTGCAAAGCTCCTACGCCAGATGTCTGCAGAGCTACAGGGTGGGGCTGGGATGGGCAGTCTGGAGGTTTGAGCGGTTAAAATTTAACTAAGAGCACTCAGCGAGGAGACAAGCCCAGCAAGAAGGAGGCTTCCTCATTCTGTCCCAGGACCAGGAGTGAGTGAGCATGTAGGACACATCAGACCAGAGCTTTCCTTTGATACCAGCCCAGTCTTGAAGAATCTGGAGCCTTTGTACGTTAAAACAAACAGGATTACTTTTGTGTCCGACCTTCCTTTGATGGCCTTATCAGGAATAGTTCACATATTTAGGTCTGTCTGTCACAAGACACCCTGGCCACCAATTGTGCGTTTGGGGGGCTCCTACAGAACGTAAGCGCTGGAAGACAACTTGGAAGATCTTCCCATAAGAGTCCACTATCGGCCCCATGAACCCTCAAATTTGGGATGCTCTCCAAATCTGTGCCAAAGTTTTGCAGTTAAAACACTGCCCCCCAAAAAAAACCTCTACAAAACTTTGGCAAAGGTTTGGAGAAGTCCCCAAATTTTGCTTCCACAATCTGCAGACACAGTCTGCATGTGCCCCACAGCCCTTCGATTTGGAGCACGTCTTGAAAAGAGTTCTGACGAATGTAGAAATAAAATAAATAATGTTTTTCACCGCTAAGATTAGATCAACACTTCCCAGAAGCTTACTACTGAACGAAAATTCAGCCGTCACCCAATTATGGAAAACATAGCTGATTGTATGGGCAGATGTGTTTTTCTGGAAACAACAATAATAAATTGGTCCGAAGCCAAATGCACAGTTTTATTTTTAAGAACACAAGAAAGGTAAAGGACCCCTGGACGGTTAAGTCCAGTCAAAGGCAACTATGGGGTGTGGCGCTCATTCGCTTTCAGGCCAAAGGAGCCTGCGTTTGTCCACAGACAGCTTTCCGAGTCATGTGGTCAGCATGAGTAAACTGTTTCTGGTCCAATGGGACACTGTGACAGAAGCCAGAGAGCATGGAAACACCGTTTAACTTCCCGCCACAGTGGTACCTATTTATGTACTTGCACTGGTGTGCTTTTGAACTGCTAGGTTGGCAGGAGCTGGGACAGAGCAAAGGGAGCTCACTCTGTCATGGGAATTCGAACCGCCGACCTTCCGATCGGCAAGCCCAAGGGGCTCATTGGTAGACCACAGCACCACCCATGTCCCTAGAACACAAGAAGAGCCTACTGGATCAGTCCAGTGGTCCATCTAGTCCAGCATCCTTTTCCCACAAGGGCCAACCAGACGCCTGTGGGAAACCCACAAGCAGGATTCGAACACAAGAGCCCTTTCTCCTCCTGTGGTATCCAGGCAGTTGGTATTAAGAAGCATTGCTGCTCCAACTGTCAAGGCAGAGTGCTGCCATCAGGGCCAGGAGCCAACAATCCCCACACTGATCCACCAACAGTCTGGGGGCTGCATCCTGAAGGCAATTGGGCCTGATCTGGCCTGCGGGCCTTAGTTTGCCGACCCCTGCCCTAGCACATCCCCTAGAATCCTTTGCAGAATCCACAAAGGGGTTGTATGGGAGACATGCAGGGGTCCATAGAGAGTTGAATCTACACAGAAGATTGTTCCCTGAAAGTAGACTAATTGGGATCAGGACACGGGTGGCACTGTGGGTTAAACCACAGAGCCTAGGACTTGCCAATCAGAAGGTCGGCAGTTCGAATCCCCACGACGGGGTGAGCTCCCGTTGCTCGGTCCCTGCTCCTGCCATTTAACCGGCCCATGGATCCTTGCCGCCCGCTCAGTCGCTCCCGTGCGCCGCACTAAACCGGCCCAGAGCAGAGAGGAGACCACCTTCAGCGATGAGGGCCTGCAGCCAATGGGAAGCCACGCACGCCTCCTCCGCACTGGAAGGAGCACCGGAAATAGCGTTTGTGCATGCGTGCGTGCACACTCCGACTCACCGCAGTGTCTGCAGAACCGTGAACTGGCCCAAGCCACAAGAACTTTGCCGATCCCTGCTATAGACCATCGCAAAGGATCAGCTGAAAGGACGATCTGGTGCTTTCAGTCACGTGGAGTTACTCTTTCAAGACAGCACACATTCTAAGAGCCAGCGCTTTTAAGGATCAAGGCAAAAAGATCACATCCTGTTGACTTCCTGGGACGGGAGGGAAAAAACATTTCCAAGAAAACCATCCCTCCTCCTCTCCAGCAGCTGCCCTTGAACTTTGGCCGCAGCATTGCTGGAGTGTTTCCTGTGCAGGAAACATGGAGGGAAGAGCAAAATAAGGGGCGTCGTCTTGCCAGAGAGCCTGGGCGGGGCTTGCTGTGAAAGTGGGTGGGGCTGAGAAAGGGAGGCATTGCGCATTTTGACCAGCCAGCTTTTCTCATGAAATGCAAGGAAGTGAACAGGAGCTCCAAACTGCTCTTGAGTTATAATCCCCAGATTTGCACGGCTGTGTAAGATTGAAGTGTCTTAAGCAAGAATGAGAGAAATCTGCATCCGGAAGCATCAGCCTGCTAAGGGCCTAAGTCCCAAGGTGTTTAGGGCTTTGTAAATGAGAGGCAAAGGGACGCGGGTGGCGCTGTGGGTTAAACCACAGAGCCTAGGACTTGCCGATCAGAAGGTCGCCGGTTCGAATCCCCGCGACGGGATGAGCTCCTGTTGCTCTGTCCCTGCTCCTGCCAACCTAGCAGTTCAAAAGCACATCAAAGTGCAAGTAGATAAATAGGTACCACTCCGGCGGGAAGGTAAACGGCATTTCCGTGCACTGCTCTGGTTCGCCAGAAGCGGCTTAGTCATGCTGGCCACATGACCCGGAAGCTGTACGCCGGCTCCCTCGGCCAATAAAGCGAGATCAGCGCCACAACCCCAGAGTCGGCCACGACTGGACCTAATGGACAGGGGTCCCTTTACCTTTAAATGAGAGGTATTTAAGCATATGTTCAGCTGTCCCACTAAGGCATGGGTAGGCAAACTAAGGCCTGGGGGCTGGATCAGGCTCAATAGCCTTCTAAATCTGGCCTGAGGATGGTCCGGGAATCAGCGTGTTTTTACATGAGTAGAATGTATCCTTTTATTTAAAATGCATCTCTGGGTTATTTGCGGGGCCTGCCTGGTGTTTTTACATGAGTGGAATATGTCCTTTTATTTAAAATGCATCTCTGGGTTATTTGCGGGGCCTGCCTGGTGTTTTTACATGAGTGGAATATGTGCTTTTATTTAAAATGCATCTCTGGGTTATTTGTGGGGGATAGGAATTCGTTCATTCCCCCCCCCAAAAAGAAATATAGTCCGGCCCCCCACAAGGTCTGAGGGACAGTGGACCGGCCCCCTGCTGAAAAGTTTGCTGACCCTTGCACTAAGGTCTATGGGATGCTGGACTAGACGGGGCAATCCAGCCTGCTCTCCTTATGTTAGTCCACAAAAGAAGAAATGAGTAAATGCATGGCTCATGCATTGCATCTGGTTCACAACTGGTGCAAGGCTGCACCTATATTAACATTATTATTAATAACAACAGCAACATGCATTTTTTTTTGGCAACAGCTGACAAGTCTCTGCAGGTGTCAGTTCCAAACTCTGCAAATACACTGACCTCCCCGTTAAAATAGCCCAGACCAGAGTTATCAGAAGGAAATAAAACTTTCGGGCTCAATTGATTGGGCTTTTTATCTAAAATAACAGACACTATAAGATAGGGGGAAAGGTTTTCGATAAGGAAGAGAATCAAAGCAGTCTTGAACCCAGATCAGATCGGGGCAGGAGAGGGAGAGAGAGAGGAGCGCAAGGCAAGTTCAAACTCCTCCGCCCGATCGATGAAATCCTCGTGGCTCGGGTCATTTGGTTATGTGTGTTGCCAGGGGGTTGGGGGGTGAGAATCTGAACCGCTGCTAAAGTTGGGTGAACTTTGAAACACCAGCGTTTATTCTGCGATTATCATTAACTTGGTAAGCTGGTCCCTATCGATCAAGTCTCAGAATGGAGGTGCCAAAGTTTGAATGAACTGTTTGGAGGAGAGGTGCCCGAGAGAGGAGAGAAGGCAAGAGGGGAGGAAGGGATGAAGAAAGATGGCAAAGGATGAGAGCAAGGAGAAGGAGAAATGGACCTTCCTAAAGGTAAAGGGACCCCTGACCACTAGGTCCAGTCGTGGCCAACCCTGGGGTTACGGCACTCATCTCTCTTTATTGGCCGAGGGAGCCAGCGTACAGCTTCCAGGTCATGTGGCCATCATGACTAAACCGCTTCTGGCGAACCAGAGCAGCGTACGGAATCACCGTTTACCTTCCCGCCGGAGTGGTACCTATTTATCTACTTGCACTTTGACGTGTTTTCGAACTGCTAGGTTGGCAGGAGCAGGGACTGAGCAACGGGAGCTCACCCCTGGAGCTTCCCAAATGGAACATTCCGTGGAGAAAGACGGCCCTGATTGGCTGATGTCACAGAGAAGCGGGGCAGGCAGAAGGCCGCCATTGGCTGAGCTGCTGCTATTGCAGAGGGAAGAAAAACAGGCAAAATGGAATAGGAATGAGGGAGGGAAAGATGCAGAAGACTTAAAAGGCAGTAGAGTGGTCCAAAAGATGGCATAGACCATGGTATGGTGGGAGATGATGCTGGAGAGCACAGATCCAGGACTCTTTTGAAAAGATGATGCCATCTTCCACGGCTGACTGACAGACCTGACTTTCCCTAAGCACTGAATGAAGTGATGAAGAAGCTTTCAAGCATTATTACTGTCCGTGACATATTAGCATTGAGGAAGTGAAAGGAAAATAATCAAGCAGAGGCTGGGTACTTCTTTCCTTTTCTTAAAGGGGGTTCCATCTTCACACTAGCGGTTCATAAATGCTACCCATTCTTTGCAGGATTGTTTGCATTTCTGATAAAAGCTAATGGGTAACATTGCAGCTTAAACTAAGTGGCTCCAGCCTGCTTTCCAAGGTGAACCTATGCAGTCAGAAATAAGCATGACTGTATCAAAGGAAATGAATGCTGGGGCTTGGGAGAAATGACAGAGAAGAGGTCAGAAGAATAGTTTGGGTGGAGAGGGAAAACTGGGAAGGAGGAGAGCTGAAAGTAGCCAGGAATTGCAGAGGTGAAATGTATTATTGGTTTGTAGACAAATGTTTGGGGATATAGATCTTCCCCTCTCAACAGCTCCAGGAAAGTAGATTTCTATTATAACCCATTTGACAGATGAGCAAACTGGGTTCATACAACTTTAGATGCCCCAAAGCTAAACTGAGAACATTGAGGTCCAGGTTTGAGGGCCTTCTGGCAAACTGCGAGAAGTGAGGTTACCAGGAACCAGGCAGAGGGCCTTCTCGGTAGTGGCACCCGCCCTGTGGCACGCCCTCCCACCAGATATCAAGGAAATAAGCAACTACCATATCTGACTTTTAGAAGACATCTGAAGGCAACCCTGTTTAGGGAAGTTTTGAATGTTTGATGTTTTTTCGTGTTTTTAATATTCTGTTGGGAGCCGCCCAGAATGGCTGGGGAAACTCAGCCAGATGGGCGGGGTATAAATAAATTATTATTATTATACATTTAGCTTTTGTATTTGCGTGGGAGTGCATCTTTTTTCTTCTTTATTTTCTCTTTCCCTTTTCTTTTTTATTATTTTGTTCTCTTTAGATATTAGCTTTGTTTGGTTTTTATTGTATTATGTGTATATGTGTGTGTGTGTGTGTGTGTGTATATAGTGGTACAGTACCTCGGGTTACATATGCTTCAGGTTACATGCACTTCAGGTTACAGACTCAGCTAACCTAGAAATAGTGCTTCAGGTTAAGAACTTTGCTTCAGGATAAGAACAGAAATCGTGCTCCGGCAGCACGGCGGCAGCAACGGGAGGCCCCATTAGCTAAAGTGGTGCTTCAGGTTAAGAACAGTTTCAGGTTAAGAACGGACCTCCGGAACGAATTATGTACTTAACCTGAGGTACCACTGTATATATGAGATGTGCTTGGTTTTTATTGTATTATATGTTGAAAACCTTTAATAAAACTGAGTTTTAAAAACCTGATGAACTTGATCCAGTGATAACCAGCTTTTCAAAGTCCTACAGTGCTAGACAGCACTCTATAGCTGTTGCAACACAAACCCTGGGTATCCTCAGCAGTTGTTCAGGAATTCCTCAATGAGAAGATTGGTTCGCAAGCTTACCCCCCCCCACTCCCTTGCGTTTAAACTGCACTGAACCTGGGACCTTCTTGCTTGCAGAGCACTAAGCAGAGATCATTCACCGCCCCACCTCACCCCTTTCAAACACCCGGTAAATTCCAGCGGTTGGCATTCAGCTACGCTTTACTCAGCGTAGACCCACTGAAATTAATGAACATGACGTGTGCTAGATCTATTAATAGCAGCATTAATACCTAGTTGCATGCCAGCCCTGGAGTCAATGAGTTTGCACAGCAGGATTTCCAGTGATAAGGCATAATTCTATGAAAGATGCACACACAATTCTTTCTTTTCCTCTGCCTTCTATTTAATCGACCCATCTTTGCTTTGCTGGCATAATCTAAACAGATAACAGAACTTAGCTGTTTTTCAAATGCAGAATGCAAGTTCCTCCATCTCTGCTGTACTCAAACTTCTGCCACTGTTTTAATCCATCACTTCCTGCCTCTCATTGTTCCTCCCTTCTCGCTCCCTTGCCATGCTGTTGTGCAGGGGTCAGCAACCCAAGACCCATGGGCCGAAAGTGGCCTGCAGAGGTCGTTTGACCAGCCCACAAGCCGCCCCCAAACCGAGGTGCCTGCTCTCGCACTGTGCTAAACCGGCGTGGCGTGGGGACTCGCTTCCACGGCGTCAAAAATTGCGTCTGCGCAGACGTCGAAAATCACGGGCGCGTGCACAATCCAACTCACGGAAGGATCTCCTCAGGACCGATCCGGCCTAGGCAAGATAAACCTTGCTGACCCCTGCTGTTGTGCAACCTGCCTTCTTTTTTGCTCCCTTGCTCCACCCTGACCTCAGCCAAACCCAGAATTGTGACACGACACTACAAAAACCCTCCAATGGAGGTTGCGTGACGACAGCCTTACATTTTTATGCATGCAGAAGAAAGGCCGCATTGCAGATAGCAGGCATTTCCATGTAGCCACTAGCAATGTATATACCATATAGGCCTTTCTGATGTATCACATATTGTGTATATGACACTATATTTCAACAGAAGTATAGTGTCCAGATCAAGGGAAGCCATTGTTGTTGTTGTTTAGTCGTGTCCGACTCTTTGTGACCCCATGGACCAGAGCACGCCAGGCACTCCTGTCTTCCACTGCCTCCCGCAGTTTGGTCCCCCTCACGACAACCCTGCGAGATAGGTGAGTGGGTAAAGGTCATCCACTGACCCTTCATGACTGAGTGAGGATTTGAACCCTGGACTGTGGCCTCCCATGTCGGACAGGCCACCCACCCTTTTGAGACAGGGTCCTGCTTTCAGTGCCACAGTCCAGCCAGAGAAACTGAGAAATAAGTGAAAATACAGCTCGAATGGCACCTGAATATGACAGCTGTCTACAGCTCCATCTGGTATGCAGGCTGAGAACCTACCTGCCCACAGACTGTCTCGCCAGAGTGGTGCATGCTCTAGTTATCTCCCGCTTGGACTAGTGCAATGTGCTGCATGTGGGGCTACCTTTGAAGGTGACCTGGAAACTACAACTAATCCAGAATGTGGCAGCTAGACTGGTGACTGGGAGCGGCCGCCAAGACCATATAACACCGGTCTTGAAAGACCTACATTGGCTCCCAGTACGTTTCCGAGCACAATTCAAAGTGTTGGTGCTGACCTTTAAAGCCCTAAACGGCCTTCAACCCAGTATACCTGAAGGAGCGCCTCCACCCCCATTGTTCAGCCCGGACACTGAGGTCCAGCTCCGAGGGCCTTCTGGCGGTTCCCTCCCTGCGAGAAGTGAGGCTACTGGGAACCAGGCAGAGGGCCTTCTCAGTGGTGGCACCCATCCTGTGGAACACCCTCTCATCAGATGTCAAGGAAATAAACAACTATCTGACTACTATAAGACATTTGAAGGCAGTCCTTTATAGGGAAATTTTTTAATGTTTGATGTTTTATCGTGCTTTTAATATTCTATTGGAAGCCGCCCAGAGTGGCTGGGAAACCCAGCCAGATGGGTGGGGTATTAATATTTTAGAAAGAAAAACAGAAAAATAGTACAGTGGTACCTCAGGTTAAGAACTTAATTTGTTCTGGAGGTCTGTTCTTAACCTGAAACTGTTCTTAACCTGAAGCGCCGCTTTAGCTAATGGGGCCTCCCGCTGCTGCTGCTCCGCTGGCACAGGATTTCTGTTCTCATCCTGAGGTAAAGTTCTTAACCTGAGGTACTATTTCTGGGTTAGCGGAGTCTGTAACCTGAAGCGTCTGTAACCTGAGGTTCCAGTGTTACTTCCCCCATCCCCAGTGAGCAACCTGGATGCTTTAGCTGAGATTAGACTGGTTAACCCTTGGGGTTCCTTCCAACTTGATTCTAACCCTTAGCTACTCAGGTACAACAACCAGGAAGCACCACCAGCCCCAGATTCCAGATTCCAGCTGCTCCTCCTTTCCTTGAGAATTAAGGCCTGCTGTGTACCCATTAGCAGTTTACATTTAGGATTCCCACCTCCAGGGAAGCTAAACTCAGAAGACTTGGCGCCTGCCTCTTAAATTAGACTGGCACCTTGATCCCAAACATTCACACTGGCTCAGCAAACCTCCAGGTCAGGTTTGGTCATCAACACTTGGAGATTGACTGTCCTCATTAGCAAAACCCCTTTCCATCTCCTGCTGGCTGAATGCAAAGGGCCATTTAAATGTCAAGAAATGCAGGGGAGAGAGCAATTACTGCTCCTTGGTTGCAGAGAAGGCCTCTGCGTACAGAAAACGAGCACAGATATCCTGCAAAATGATGAGATCAATCCCGTTTCCCAAGGAACTGTTGTGCTCTGTCTCCTAACAACGCTTGGTGCCTTTTAAAAACTAGAGTTCCTGGGGTTCTTTTTGGGGAAACTGTGACTTGTTAAAAGTGGTGTGTGATACAATGTAAACCAGGGAATGTAGAACTTGCTTTTTAGCAAAACTTTGTCATGCAACCAACCAGATCCTGGTGCAAAAGAGATCACTTTGACTGAAAGAACACTCTGGGAATTGTAGTTCTTTGGATCCCTCAAATTGGGAGACTGAGGGAAGGGGACAAGGCAAAGCTCCCAGGTGAGAGCTGGGCAAGTTCACTCTTCTGTATGTGGAAAAAAAGATGCAAAGAGCTTGATATTATTATAATCTTCTCTCTCTCTCTCTCTCTCTCTCTCTCTCTCTCTCTCTTTTCCTCTTTCTTTCTTTCTTTCTTTCTTTCTTTCTTTCTTTTCCTTATTTTTCTTCTTCTCTTTTCCGGTTTCTTTCCTATCTTTCTTTTTTTAGATTAGTTTGGCTGTTATTGCATATCAAGTGAATAACTTTCAATTCAAAAATGATTTTAAAAATAGATACCGTAAATAAAAAGGAATCGTAGCTCTCTGATGGGAACAGTGGATTTCTCATGACATCCTTAACAAACTACATTTCCCATGATTCTCTGAGGGAAGCCATGGCTGTTTAAAGCAATGTGATGCTGCTTTATAAACCCAGACAGGGTCTCTCGGTTTACAGTCTGAGAGATGGAATTTGGAAGAAGAAAACGAACCATTTTTATAGTTCCGTTTCCGCCATATCCATGGGAGGAGAGTAGTGTTTACTGACTTCTGTGAGCATGCCCCCTCCTTCCATGGGCAGAAGTTCATTCATAGAATTGTAAAGGTGGAAGGGACCCTGGGTTTCATCTAGTCCAACCCCCTGTGATGCAGGAATCTCCTCTAAAACACCCATGTTGTTGTTTAGTCGTGTCCAACTCTTCGTGACCCCATGGACCAGAGCACGCCAGGCACACCTGTCTTCCACTGCCTCCCACAGTTTGGTCAGCTTCGAGAACACTGTCCCACCATCTTGTCCTCTGTCGTCCCCTTCTCCTTGTGCACTCCATCTTTCCCAACATCAGGGTCTTTTCCAGGGAGTCTTCTCTTCTCATGAGGTGGCCAAAGTCTTGGAGTCTCAGCTTCAGGATCTGTCCTTCCAGTGAGCACTCAGGGCTGATTTCCTTCAGAACGGATAGGTTTGATCTTCTTGCAGTCCATGGGACTCTCAAGAGTCTCCTCCAGCACCAGAATTCAAAAGTATCAATTCTTCGGTGATCAGCTTTCTGTATGGTCCAGCTCGAAACCATAGCTGTCGGCAAGGTGGTGTCTCTACTTTTTAAGATGCTGTCTAGGTTTGTCATTGCTTTTCTCCCAAGAAGCAGGCGTCTTTTAATTTTGTGACTGCTGCCACCATCTGCAGCGATCAAGGAGGCCAAGAAAGTAAAATCTCTCACTTCCTCCATTTCTTCCCCTTCTCTTTGCCAGGAGGTGATGGGACCAGTGGCCATGACCTTAGCTTTTCTGATGTTGAGCTTCAGACCATATTTTGCGCTCTCCTCTTTCACCCTCGTTAAAAGGTTCTTTAATTCCTCCTCACTTTCTGCAGTCAAGGTTGTGTCATCTGCATATCTGAGGTTGTTGATATTTCTTCCGGCAATCTTAATTCTGGTTTTGCAATAAAAACCTGCTAGAGAGGAGAAAGGTCCATCCCACCTGGTGGAGCTGGAATGGACCCCTTAATAGATGATATCTCCTATGTCTGGCATTAAAAATCCAGCTATGAGGTCCCACCTCTTAGCATGCAAGAAATTTTAGGACTACAGGGTCAGATCAAAGGCCTGTGACTCACAGTGTTCAAGCAGATGTCTTGTGCTGTGGTTATTTGACTTTTTAAATCGGAAGTTAGGCAGGGGTGCTGTAGAGATTGCCACAGCAAAAGGCATTCCTCTTGTTCAGTTGCCTTAGGAGGATTTTTAAAAAGCACACAAGCAGGGTAAATGGAAAAAATGCTTCTCTCCATATGTTCGCTGTCATTTGATTCCCTAAAATCACTCCGGGGTTCTTTTTGCACCTTTCCTTCCCCACAGCTGCTCGATTAATGACCACCGTTAGCTGTTCCTTCCAACTTTTTGCCCTTCCAACACCTTGAGAGTCAGCCTTGGGGCTGAGAATTGCAGCGATGCTTGTAAGCACCTCCAAGGGCATGGTTTGTTCTTTTCCTGGAGTAGCAATCATAGAATCACAGAACTGTAGAGTTGCAAAGGGTCGCGAGGGTCATCTAGTCCAACCCTAGGCAATGCAGGAATCTTTTGCTCAACGTGGGATTTGAACCCTTGACTCTTGAGATTAAAAGTCTTGTGTTCTACTGACTGAGCAACTCTGAACACATATGTACACTCTGAAAATAAAATGCCCATTTGCAGCTGAAATATCCTGGTTGAATAATGATGATGATGATAATTTATAATCACACATTTCCACCAAACCAGGACTCAAAGTAACTTACAACACTGATAAAATACAGAAAGCTAAAAACATATAAAAGAGAATTGGTTCGCAAGTAATTAAAAATACTTTAAAAATCTATTAAAATATACATGATAAAAACAGCACAGCACTCTTTGTGCCAGTTGGTGACGCATTACTTAAGGAAGCCCTCTAGGAGATTAGTCTTGAGTCTTCATTTGCAAGGGAATTCCTGATGACTTTTAAAAGAACAGATTCTCCAACACTGGCAGGGGGCAGTATGGTGCAGTGGTTAAAAACAAGAAAGTATGACGGCTTTATTGAATTGTATTGATTGCCTTGATGATTTTTGTTGTTGCTGTTTCCTTTATTTATGTGCCACTGTATTTGATATTATCGTGATTCCAACATTTGTTGTTTTTAATGCTACTGTGATTTTCATGAGCTGCTTTGAGCTCATGCAGGATTCAAATATTAATATCAAATCCAAATCAAATATTTTATTGTATTTTAAATATGTTGTTGAAAGCAGCCCAGAGTGGCTGGGGAAACCTAACCAGATGGGTGGGGTATTAATAATAAATTATTTATTTATATTATTATTATTATTATTATTATTATTATTATTATTATTATTATTATTAAAAAAGAAAGCCCAATTTCACTGTTGGGCAGAGTGTGTTCCCCTGCTCCAGAATGTACAATTGGAGCAATTCCAGTGTGCTTATCCCTGCCTCCCCTTCCTCTGTCATCTCCATTTTGCCAAATTTTGGATTGTAGGTTCCTTGGGGCAGAGACCTGACTTCCCTCCTATTCTCAGCAAAATGCTACGCACGCTGATGCTGTATTGACAACAAGGACCAGCTTAAAAAAAGCGGCTCTAATGCATGGATGTGTGTACTAATGCACTTTTAAGAAGGGAAACCCCTCAAAGCAAAATCAGGACAAAATAGGAGCAGTGAAATGGATTAGAAGCTATTTGAGATCGTCTCGGACCACCATAGAAATTTGGATTGAAAGGGAGATTCACAAGTGTCCTTGCAAATATAAGACCTTGAAAAGGTTTATGGACTCACATCATAGGAGCTTTAAAAGCCCAAAACATTATATATATTTTTGCAATCTGCCAAGAGTGGTCTCCTTTCATTCTCACCCCGTTTGGCTTGTGTATTTCAAACATATCTCTGGCAGTGGCATATAAAAAAGTGCAGGCAATTGCAACATGAACAGGACTTCATTGTTGTTATCTGCAGAGCTGAACCCTTGCCTAGAATAAACTGTTTCCAGCCAAGGAAAGCTCAGAGGTTTCCTCTACTGAAAACAACGCTCAGGCTGACCCCCTGACCCCCCCCCCCGAAGCACAGAGAAACATGGAGAGCACAAGGAATGGATGCAAAACAATGAGGGCTAGCTGCTTGTCAAGGATGAGTGTGGGACTGTGTGTGCTGCAGCAAGTTTTACATTTCTTTCACAGCTACAATGTCACGCTCCCTGCTTGTCCTTTGCAAAATTTGCTGGTAGCTTTCCCTTTAACACAAAGCAACTTAGAACCAAACAGCTCCCTAAATGTGATTGTCAAGAATTCACTGGGGTACATCTCTCTCTCTCCTCCCAAACAATAAAAAGTGGAGGCATATATTCATAAAACAGCTCTGGGGTTGCTTATAATTCACATGTGAGCTCTGAAGTTCAGCGGACTTTGGGTAGCCACGGAGGTGTACGAGGTAAAGGTAAAGGTAAAGGGACCCCTGACCATTAGGTCTAGTCGTGGCCGACTCTGGGGTTGCGGCGCTCATCTCGCTTTATTGGCCGAGGGAGCCGGCATACAGCTTCCGGGTCATGTGGCCAGCATGACGAAGCCGCTTCTGGCGAACCAGAGCAGTGCACAGAAACGCCGTTTACCTTCCCGCCGGAGTGGTACCTATTTACCTACTTGCACTTTGACGTGCTTTCAAACTGCTAGGTGGGCAGGATCAGGGACCGAGCAATGGGAGCTCACCCCGTCGCGGGGATTCACCCCGTCGCGGGGATTCAAACCGCCGACCTTCTGATCGGCAAGTCCTAGGCTCTGTGGTTTAACCCACAGTGCCACCCGGGTCTTTGTGTACGAGGTACAAGAATGAAATAGTATTTACAGCAGTGCACAGGTGCCTTAACTTGAAATATCTGGACTTATTCCGCACCCCAGTCCCCCAATATTTTAAGAAGGCTCATTTTAAACAAATGAAAAATTGGCTGGTGAGCTGATCGCAGCAGCTGCAGAATTTTGAGGGATATACAACTAAAAGCAAGCAAGAACCAGCTCCCCCTCTACCCCATTAGTCATGATGAGCATGTCCCACTTATTTCAGTAAAACGGGGAAGGGGAACCTATACCTCCCCCTCCCCGATGTTGTGGGACTCCAACTCCCATCAGCCACAACCAGTTTTACCAATGGGGTCCAGTCATAAAAGACCCAAAGCACTGCTTTGAAAAAAACACACACACAAAATATTCTAGCTTACGCTGAAAGTATCAGGAAACACGAATTACCAACGAAAGAAGAATGGTAAATGAAATTATTGGACTATGCAGAATTAGACAAATTGACAGGAAGGATTCAAAACCTGCTGGACCAAAGGTTCTTAGAGGACTGGAGTAAAGATTTGAACTATCTGAAAAGCAATTGTAATAAACAGATTACGTTTTGTAAGGAGGATTATGCAAAATATTGCAAGGAAGATTAAGAAGAGAATATTAGTTAAGGATAATTAAATGTAACAGAGAAATTAAGAAATGCAGATTAAGTGATAAAGAATGGAAAATCTTCAGAGGTAGTTGGCGGATGTCTAAAAAATTATATAAGATAAAAATGTATGTTAAATGACTGTTGGAAATGATAAATTAAAAAATTAATAAAAGTGTCTGCGTGTATATATGTGTGTGTGTGTGTGTGTGTGTGTGTATATATATCTGGAAGTATCAGGAAGCACACTACCCCTAAGCAAACCACATTTAAAAAATGATTTATGTCTTTATTTTAACCGTAACGGCAGCAATTTAATTATCATTGAATATCACACATAGAAACCTTCCCAACACATATCTGAAAATGACTCTGTTCAGTTGAAATCTGCTCTTAGAACAGCAATCTTCAACCTTTTGTGATCCAGCCCTGCCTTTACCCCCAAACAGGCATGTAGGGACCCGTTTCTTGATTTTTCATCATATATCTGCAACATGGTAGTGCCACTGTTGCAGCTCACTTGAGATCCGGTCACCGTAATGCAGCAGCCGGTCCACACTGAGGACTAGTGCCTTAGATTCTGTTTGAGGTCCGTGTTGGAACACCAGGAACAGAAGAAGCAACAATAATGTTGTCGGTGCACCTCTTGAATTTAGGAATTCGCTCTCTGGCCAAAGAGTGTTGACTTCAAATCCTGGCACCTTTCATTTTTTCAAAAATTCATCACGGTCTTGCTTATTTTCTCCCAGGGAAGAAACATTCGCATGAACCAAGCTGGACGTGAAGGCAGCTGCAGCTGTAGCAAAAATTGTGGGTTGAATCTGCCACAACCAAGGGAACCGTGCAAGGGACTGTTTTCAGATTATGGTCTTCTGTCGACCGAATCCTAGAATTCTGCTTGTAGTGGAAGGCGATAGGAATGGAAACCAGAGGCTGGTAATTTGAAAAACGTTCAGCACCAAGGCGAAAAACAATAACACTCTGAGTTGAATTAGTGCTGCTGGCTTCCACTGGACTTACTGCAGTACAGAAGAGGAGATCTCATAGATCCCAAACAAATGACACTTGAAGAATTATGTACAGTGGTACCTCGGGTTAAGAACTTACCGTATTTTTCACTCTATAGGACGCACTTTTCCCCCTTCAAAAATGAAGGGGAAATGTGTGTGCGTCCTATGGAGCGAAAAAGCCATAGCCGCGCGTCACCTCTCCAACCGGGAGAGCGTGTGCGGGGCTAAAGAAGCCCCGCTTACCCTCTCCCGGCTGGAGAGGTGACCCGCGGCTGTGGCAGGAGCCTCTCCGCTGTGCGCCTTTCCGCTTCTCCCCAACCTGCTCTTTGGGGCTGGTGGTGGGCTTCCCCCCGCCAGCCCCAAGGAGCAGGTCGAAAGGAACCTGAAGCCTGGAGAGGAGAGGGGTCGCTGCGCACCCACCCCTCTCCAGGCTTCCGAGGTAGCCGCCTGAAGGCGACTAAACGCACCTTAAACGGCACCTTGTTTTAGAGGGTGGAAAGAAAAGGGGGAAATTCTCCCTCTCTCTGCGCAACGCCTCCTGCTGCTTCGCGGAAGGGGCGCTGGGCAGAGAGGGGGAGATTTTTTTCTTCTTGTTTTCCCCCCTCTAAAACAAGGTGCGTCCTATTGTCCGGTGTGTCCTATGGTGCGAAAAATACGGTAATTTGTTCTGGAGGTCCATTCTTAACCTGAAACTGTTCTTAACCTGAAGCACCACTTTAGCTAATGGGGCTTCCTGCTGCCACCATGCCGCCAGAGCACGATTTCTGTTCTCATCCTGAAGCAAAGTTCTTAACCCGAGGTAATATTTCTGGGTTAGCAGAGTTTGTAACCTGAAGCATCTGTAACCTGAAGTGTCTGTAATCTGAGGTACCACTCTAAATTATGAGCCAGCCTGATGATCTAATGGTCTTCAGTGGGGATGCATACAGTGCTACCTTGGTTCTCAAATGCATTGGTTCCCAAACGCCAAAAACCTGGAAGTAAGTATTCCGGTTTTCAAACGCTTTTTGGAAGCCAAACATCTGATGCAGCTGTCGGCTCTTGTTGGCTGTCGGCGCCTGCACCAATCAGAAGCTGCGCGTTGGTTTTCAAACATTTCAGAAGTCAGACAAATTATTATTATAAATTATTATTACTATACAGGCAGCCATCTCACCTCACCAAAATGGCCTTGTATGGGGTGTTTTGAAATGGCAGCAAATGGTTAGTTATTTAATCTCCAACTCCTTGAAAGATTCTATCAAAGGTGTCTCTGAAAAAATTTACATATTACTTGGGAAGACAGGCGAACTAATGTCAGTGTACTGGAAGAAGCAAAGATCACCAGTGTCGAAGCAATGATTCTTCAACATCAACTTCACTGGACTGGTCATGTTGTTCGGATACCTGATGATCGTCTTCCAAAGCAACTACTCTATTCTGAACTTAAAAATGGAAAGCGTAATGTTGGTGGTCAACAAAAGAGGTTTAAAGACCCTCTCATGGCAAATTTTAAAAATGTAGTATAAACACCGACAACTGGGAAACACTGGCCTGCGAGCGCTCCAGTTGGAGAACAGCCTTTCCCAAAGGTGTCATGGGCTTTGAAGACGCTCAAACTCAGGACGCAAGGGAGAAACGTGCTAAGAGGAAGGCACGCTTGGCAAATCCACACCGTGATCAACTCCCATCCGGAAACCAATGTCCCCACTGTGGAAGGATGTGTGGATCCAGAATTGGCCTCCACAGTCACTTACGGACTGATTGTTAAAACCGTGTTTATGGAAGACAATCTTCCTCGGCTACGAGGGATCGCCAAAGAAGCAGGAGCAGCTAGACAGACAAACACAGAGATACAAAGACAGGATAGTTTCCAGTTGGCTTGGATGTGCAATTCTGCCTTCAGAGGGAGGGAGTGGAATGGTCAAGGTGCATCCAAGATGGGTTTTCAAATTCTGATTGACACAGGAAGATGTTTTTACCATTGGCCCATCTAGGCCAGACACTCGTTCTACCTGGAGACACCCAGGGATGGAACCTGAAATCCTCTTCTGGCAACCCTCTACCACCAAGCTAAGCCCCTTGCCCACAGCTCCCGACAAGTGAGAACCTATAAGAAGTGCAAACTGGTAGCAACTGCAGGCTTAAAGACGCTTTAAGTTCAAAGCTTAAGTATCTCTGGATCCTCCCATTTAAAAGGGGAGAAAAACCCAACTCCTGCCTTCCTTAAATCCCTACTAAGGAGAGCAGCCAAATCCAATTGCAAGCAACACCTCCTGCCTACCAGTCAGAGGTTCCTGGAGTTGCTATTTGAATGATGTATAATTACAGAAGGAAGGGAGCCAGGTTTCTAGGGGGGGTGGGTCCTATTCTCCTTCTCAGCCGGCCCAAGCAAACATTTGCATGTTCCTTTTACAACTCTGCCAGCTCTTTTTCCAACACAAGCCAATAAATTGTCCTTGTCACATCAACAAAAGGCCATGATTGAACGCAGTGTGTTTGTGTTGCATATTTGGGTGCGCTTGGAAGGGCTGACCTATCAGGCCTTGCAGCAAAGTACAAAGTCACACGCATTACCTGTGCATTGAAGGCCAGACCCAGGAACAAACAGCTGCATCCCAGCAGAAAATGGACAGGGAGCCTGAAAATTAGGAGGCAGTGATGTCCCGGGGATTGCGCCTAAAGCCAGAATCGCATATAGTCAAAACACATTGGGTGCAACAGTGGGTGGAATTGCCGAAGTCTTCCCCCCTGCCCCAGACAACAGCTCCTTTTTATTTTTATAGTTTGCCTAGCGTGTAAAGCTGAATGTACACGAGTTAAATGCATGCAAGTTGCGGGTTTAATGTATACAGTGGAACCTTGGTTCTCGAACGGATTAGTTGACGAACTAATCGGCTCCCGGACACCAAAACCCCAGAAGTGTTCCGGTTTGCGAATGTTTTTTGGAAGCCGAACATCCAACGCGGCTTCCATTTCAGTGCAGGAAGCTCCTGCAGCCAATCGGAAGCTGCGCCTTGGTTTTAGAACGTTTTGGGAGTCGAACGGACTTCCGGAATGGATTAAGTATGAGAACCAAGGTACCACTGGATACACGTGCATCTGTAACAGCGAAAGTGGATGACTTTGTCTGCTCCAGGTGCAACATAAGCAAGTCTCTCCCATATCAGTCTCTACCATAGTCAACCTTCCCTTTTTTTGCGGGAAATTCCCTTATTCCAGCGCCGTTTCCCTGCTGCCATCCCGGATTGTTATATATCCCATAGACTGTCCCCGGGACAGGTGAGGCTGCTGATCCCTTATTTTCAAATCTGAAAGATGACAGCTATGGTCTCTATAGTCGCAGCAAGTGCTGTAACTCTCCAAAAGTTTGACTTCACCCCCAAAGGCACACTCCTGCACTTAGACAGATGCCAACCACATAGGAAGCTATCTTATAGCAAGCCAGTCCATTGGTCCATCGAGTCCAGTAGTGTCTACACTGGCAGCAACCTTTTCAGGCAATGGTCTCTCCCAGTTCTACCTGGAGATGCCAGCAGGATTGAACCTGCATGCAAAGCAGATGCTTATCCACTAAACCATGGCCCTAAGGTAAAGGTAAAGGGACCCCTGATCATTAGGTCCAGTCGTGGCCGACTCTGGGGTTGCGGCGCTCATCTCGCTTTATTGGCCGAAGGAGCCGGCGTACAGCTTCCAGGTCATGTGGCCAGCATGACTAAGCCGCTTCTGGAGAACCAGAGCAGCACACGGAAATGCCGTTTACCTTCCCGCCGGAGCGGTACCTATTTATCTACTTGCACTTTACCCTATCAACTCCACCCTTCCCTATATCAATTACATTTATATCACATCTCTCCCCCGAGGAGCTCAACTGGACATACATGTTGCTCCCCCTTCCCATTTTATTTTCACAACAACCTAGCGAGGTGGGTTAGGCGGAAAGTTCATGATAGGCCGATGGTCACCCCAAATATCCAAGTGGATATTTGAACCTCGGTCTTCTGTGTCTTACTCCAACACTCTAAACAGCAGAGATGTCTGAGGGTATCCTAGGAAGTCCAACCCACTCTGAATACAAACCCCATCCAGTGCCGGATTTACATATAAGCTATAAGCAAGCTATAAGCTTAGGGCTCCACTCTCTTGGGGGCCCCAAAAAAATTTAAAGGAAAAAACAACTGGATGTACATTCCCAAAATATAAGATAAAAAACAAATAAAATAAAACCTACATGCAGCAACAGTGTTTTGTGTTGTGTAGGCTCCCACGATGTAAGTCATGGGCCCCGCCTGCTCACCTGCTCCCTAAAATATCACGGGTTTGCTCCTTTCTATATATAGGGTGCCTACATTCTGCATGGATTGGTTGCATGGCAACATGGGCAAATGGCTTGAGATACCTATTAGGTCCATAAATGACCATATAGCGTATATTCAACACACAAAAAAGTGTGTGTTGTTGTTGACAAAGGAGAGCTGGACATATAAAGGGCTCCATTACCTTCAGTAGCTTAGGGCCTCATCAAACCTAAATCTGGCCCTGACCCCATCAGAACTGGAACAGAACCTAAAACCTATTGAAACGTTTCTGAGCGTTTGCTGTTGGATCATAGAATTATAGCAGAGTTGGAAGGGACCGTGAGGGTCATCTAGTCCAACCCACTGCAATGCAGGAATCTGTCGCCCAGCATGGGGTTCAAACCCATGACCTTGAGGTTAAGAGTCTGTTGCTCTCCCAACTGCCCTAAACATAGCTATTGGCCCAGACACTAAGCAGTCTTGAGTGTTTTCATACGCACCTAAAAATGTAAGGAAAACCCCGTCAGATCATGCCACAGGCTCAAATTTTCCAGCATCTTGTGTAGCTAACCACATGCCTACAGAATCCCACAAGCAATAGTGTTCTCCCCATTGGGGATTTCCACCAAATGGCACTCAGGGTCATCGTGCTTCCAACACGGGACTGGGAACATAGCCATTGTGGCCAGCATCCATGGACAGCCTTATCCTCAAAGATAAAGGACTGACCACACTCAACTACTGCATCAGCCTGTCTAAATGGCTTAGGATCATAAGAAGAGCCTTCTGGATTCGAACACAAGAGCCCTCTCCACTCCTGGGGTTTATAGCAACTAGTATTTGGAAGTATCTCTTTGAGGCAGAACATAGGTAAAGGTAAAGGGACCCCTGACCATTAGGTCCAGTCGTGACCGACTCTGGGGTTGCGGCGCTCATCTCGCTTTATTGGCCGAAGGAGCCGGCATACAGCTTCCGGGTCATGTGGCCAGCATGACTAAGCCGCTTCTGGCGAACCAAAGCAGCGCATGGAAACGCCGTTTACCTTCCCGCCGGAGTGGTACCTATTTATCTACTTGCACTTTGACGTGCTTTCGAACTGCTAGGTTGGCAGGAGCAGAGACCGAGCAACGGGAGCTCACCCCGTTGCGGGGATTTGAACCGCCAACCTTCTAATCGGCAAGTCCTAGGCTCTGTGGTTTAACCCACAGCGCCACCCGCATCCCTAATCCTCTTTTAAAGGCACCCAAATTGGTGGCCATCCCTGTCTGCAGTGGGATGGAGTTCCACAGCTGAACTACACCACTGTGCAGAGGAGTGCTTTCTTTTTTTATTATTATTAATTTTTTCAAAAAATAGAAAGTAAACAAAGAACAATACATAACACCATAAGCACATTTTCCAAAATGAAAACTAATAAAAATAAAAAGAAAGAAAAGGAAAAATAAATAATATAAAGACAAAAGAAAAAATACTTTTCATAACCTGGGACATTACCAAATTCTTGCTTCAAATACTGCAACATATAAATCTTAGTTAAAATATTACAAAAGACTTCCGCTACATTCACTGAACATCTCTTAATTGTCTTACTCGCATTTACATCTGTTCTTGAATCATTTCCCTTCCTTAGATTTTTAATCAATCAAATCTTTATGTTCTCTGTATTCTCCACAAGGTTAGTCTAGACACAACCAAACTTTCGTATTTGAGCTCTGCTTAATCATTTAAACATTTCCATTGTTTCTGAATTAAATTTTTTGACATGCCTTATTAAATCTGTCAATTTTGCTAACTCCAGGTACAGTGGTACCTTGGCTTACATACGCTTCAGGTTACATACGCTTCAGGTTACAGACTCCGCTAACCCAGAAACAGTGCTTCAGGTTAAGAACTTTGCTTCAGGATGAGAACAGAAATCAGGCTCTGGCAGTGGCGCGGCAGCAGCAGGAGGCCCCAATAGCTAAAGTGGTGCTTCAGGTTAAGAACAGTTTCAGGTTAAGAACGGACCTCCGGAATGAATTAAGTACTTAACCCGAGGTACCACTGTACTCACAAAGTTTACTTAACCATTCCCCCTTTGTTAAGAAGTGCTTTCTTTTGCCTATCCAGCTTCATTGTATGGCCTCTGGTTCTAGTGTTATGAGAGAGGGACAAATACTTTCTTCTGTTCCCTTCCTTTGTGCCATGCATGACTCAGAAACTTCTATCATCGTGCCGCTTCCGAATCGCCTTTTTCCAAACGGAAATGTCCCATTCGGCATCAAGGCTCTCCACCAGATCCCCTCCGTTCTCTGAAATCTTAAATCTGGGGATATGTCTCTGAGTTCCTTGGATGTTTTAAAGCAAAGGTTGGATGGCCGTCTGTCATGGATGCTTTAGCTGAGATTCCTACATTGCAGAGGGGGTCCCTTCCAACTTTGCAGTTCTATGATATCATCTGAGAGAGGAATCTTCTTCATTGATCACTGGCCACAGTGATCCATGCGACGGTCACCTCCAGACTTGATTATTGTAACTCGCTCTACGTGGGGCTGCCTTTGAAGCTGACCCAGAAACTCCAGTGGGTGCAGAATGCCGCAGCGAGGCTCCTTACGGGGTCCTTGCCGCAGGATCACATTCATCCAGTGCTTTACTAACTGCACTGGCTCTCGGTGCAGTACAGGGTCAGGTTTAAGGTTTGGTTTTGACCTTTAAAGCCCTATGCGGCCTAGGACCCTCGTACCTACGGGACCGCCTTTCCTGGTATGCCCTGCGGAGGACCTTAAAGTCCACAAATGACAACATTTTGGAGGTCCCAAGTTGTAAGGTGGTTAGATTGGTCTCAACTAGGGCCAGGGCCTTTTCAGTACTGGCCCCGACTTGGTGGAACGCTCTGTCCCAAGAGACTAGGGCCCTGCGGGACTTGACATATTTCCGTAGGGCCTGCAAGACAGAGCTGTTCCGCCTGGGCTTTGGTTTGGACTCAGTCTGATACTTATGTTTCCCTTCCCTTATGGTTTTGATGTATGGGCTACTTTTAAAATGAGGCTGCATTTTAAATTGCATTTTAACCTGTATTTTAAATTGTGTTTTTTTTCCTATTATGTTTTTACTGAAATTTTATTGGTGTTAACCACTCTGAGCCTGGCTCTGGCCAGGGAGGGTGGGGTATAAATAAAATTTATTATTATTATTATTATTATTATTATTATTATTATTATTATGGCACCCCACTAATTCAATGTCTCCTCCCTACACCTCACCCAGGAGATTTAGCTACCACCAACTACAATGTTGTCCTGCCATACAGGGAAGAGATATATTTGCAACATGCCAAGTTTTTAGGTGCTGCAAGTTTGTTGCTGCTGCCTGTTTGAAAACATTATTTCCTATTCACTTTTTAATTTCGTTACATGTACCTCTCAAATTTCCTCCAAGATGCTCAAGGTCTCCCACTACCCATTTTACCTTCACAACAACCCTGAGAGGTAGGTTAGGACTAGGAGTTAGGTAGGTTAGGAATGGCTTGAGGTCCTCCAGAATAGCGATTGTGGAATCCAACCTTTGTCTCCCAGGTTCAGACACGTCAGAACCACATCAAAATGCTTAGTCTCCCTAGTTTATTTCACTCCCAATTTCTTCCTTTGCAACTGGATGTTGTGGTGTGTTTGTGTACGGGCTGGATTTCTTGAGTAATCTGGTAACCTTCTTATTGCTAACAAAGTCTCCTGGGATTAGAACCCTACCGTCATGGCCTAGGACCCTCGTACCTACGGGACCGCCTCTCCTGGTATGCCCCACGGAGAGCCTCAAGGTCCATAAATAGCAACACCCTAGAGGTCCAGGGCCTTAAGGAAGTCAGATTAGCCAGGGCCTTTTCAACACTGGCTCCAGCCTGGTGGAACGCTCTGTCTCATGAGACCAGGGCCCTGCAGGATCTGATTTCTTTCCGCAGGGCCTGTAAGACAGAGTTGTTCCAACTGGCCTTTGGCTTGGAGCCAATTTGATTCCCTCCCCTCCCCCTCTTTCTTTTTTCGTTTTCCTTTCTCCTCCTGTGATGAGGCTGCATTTTAATATTTTAATGTTTCAATATTTTAATGTTGTATTTTAATCTTGCTTTTAAGTTGTATTCTTTCAACTAGTTTTTATTATTGCTTGTTAGCCGCCCTGAGCCCGGCCTTGGCTGGGGAGGGCGGGGTATAAATAAAAATTAATTATTATTATTATTATTATTATTATTACCTTGTCAAATCGTTTTAATTCATTTCAACAAAAGCTCTAAAGCTAAAGGAGAGAGGAAAAAATTCAACATCTTTAGTAGCAGAATAAAAATTGCCCTATGGCCTCAACAAAGTGTTAGCTGCTTCCATCCTTGCATGGAAAGAAACTCATCACTTTCCCTTCGTATCCTAAATCAAACAGGAAGCTTGCTTTTTTTCAGCCTGGAGCTACCAGATCAGGGCCCCACCCACAGACTGCTGGGTCTTTAGCACCCTTAAGGCAAGGCATGCTCAAGTTCAGCACCTCTGCATTTAAAAGAACTAACACATGCATATAAAAAAACCTTGTAAACCTCATAGCACTGAATCAGGTTTCCCCCCCAAACCAACAACTGAATAGTATTATTTGTAAGTGATAAAATGTGAAGATTTTATGGTTAAAGTAAGCGTGATTTTTTTTAAAAAAAGGTTAGAAATTATGATATACGTAAACTGCTAAAGATGAGGTAAAATGAAAATCAGATAGGGGGGACTTGCGGAAGCCCACCTAACAATGTTTAGAAAAAATAAGGATAAGACAAGAATTTGTTTGTATTCTTTGTTTTTCTGTTTGTGTTGTCTATTTGTGTTATAAAATGAATAAGAATTTTGAAAAAAACAAAACCAACAACTGAAGGAAAGACATTCTCTCTAAAATCAGCATCATTCAGATTTTTGTTTTTACATAGCAAGACAGATGGATCCATAACTTTAAAAAAGAAAGAAGCAGCTCTGTTTATATTTTCTTAAAGTGGAATGTACGACGCTCCCAATTCTTTTCCTAGAGGAGCCTTTTAATAACTATTCATGGTTAAGTTAACTCACACTCAGGGAAAAGAAAGATATATTTTTAACGTCCTCATTTTCAGAGATAACGTCTTTCAAATAACCAAGTAGTAGAATATTCAGAGTTCACCTAAATGTATGAGCAGGAAATAGCAGTCAGCAGTAAGGATCACGATAGCTAAGAACTGAGGGATGGAAAGTACATGTGAATGCTTTGATAAAAGTTTGGTCTATAGTAAAAATGACTAACTTATTATAAAAGTACACACATAAATCAACCCAACAAGTTCATAGAAAGATGGGCATTCATAGTAATGGTTTGGAACAATAAGTTTAGCAGCAAAGCTCAACCTTATGCAGCCTTCCATTTCAAGAATCAAAGAATCTCAGAGTTGGAAGGGACACCTGAGGATCATCTAGTCCAACCCCAGCAATGCAGGAATAAGAAGCTCTCCCTTATGCAGATAAAGCCTGCAACCTTGGAGTTATCAGCACCACACTCTAACCAACACAAACGCCGTTAGCATTTGTGAACAGATGCGTTCATTTGCTTCCTTGCACCTTATTTGTTCACATCCACGATTTTGCGGTTAAGCATAAAAATATTATTTCAAAATGCCCTCTTCTCCAGATAAATTTTTCAGTTCATTAATTGGTTAGATGCCGGTCAGTTCAAAATCAGCATACTTGGAACCTGCTTAGCAATGTAGCTTTTTTCTTTCTTTCTAGAAAGACCCTAAATAAAGAATCTGAGAATCCTCCAGAAAAACAATCTCTCAAAGGACCTGTTGATGGCATTTTACCATCGTACTGTTGAGAGTGTATTAACTTATGGTCTGTGTCTGTGGTTTGGGAGTTGCACGGTCAGGGGAAAAACAATGCTGTCCAGGGTTGTAAAGACTGTGGAGAGAATAATTGGGTGCACTCTTCCCACCTTGGATCAAATCTATGCTTCCAGGGGCCATAAGAAAGCTGCAGAGATAGCGCAGGATAGCGCGCACCCCAGAAATGATCTCTTTCAGCTTCTGCCTTCTGGAAGAAGGAACAGGGTTATAAAGACTAGGACTAGCCACCTGAGAAACAGTTTCTATCCAAATGCAATTTTCATTCCAATTTAATGCAAGCCATTCCAATTTAAACGCAGTGTAAGGTAGTCATTATGTGGGTATATTGTATTCAATTATGGGGTATCAGAGTTTTTAGAGGCTAACCAGCCTGGGATAGCTGGGATAGCAGCCTTATTGGTTTTTGAATGTCTGATGTACATTTTTTCAATTTCGTTCTTCTGTATGGGACGACGACAATAAAGATTATTGTATCGTATCGTAAAGGTAACAGAGAGAGCGGATCTTACCTAGATTGGGGTGTCTAGTCCCCCCTGGGGTCCCCCGGTTCTGGAGGTTATGGAGCATGGGGTTGTCAAAGGGTGAGGAAGTCCAAGTGGCCCCCAGCTCCGGGGTCATGTAGCTGGCTGGGTAAGGGCTGGAGTAAGATCCACTGAAACTGCGGGCGTATTGTTCCCTGCTGTTGGCCGTGATGCTGAGGGGGTTGCTGTACGTGGCCCCCTCTCTGGAGGTGGTGGTCGGGATGGGGGAGCCGGCGGCGAAGGAGAACCTGGGCGAGACGGACGGGTGCGTCGAGCCAGGGTTATAGGAGGCGCTCTCGGCTCCGGGCTGAGTCCAGATGGAGTGGCCGGAGGGGCTGCCTTGCTGCGATGAGGCGGACCCCTGGAGGTAAGGAAGGCTGGGAATCATGGTGCCGACTCTCGTGGTCGGGATGTAGACAGGGGAAGTGGCAGCCGCGCCGTGCATGAAGCCACTCGCCCCTTCGTAGGCCTGAGGGCAATGGTTGGCGGCCATGGCTAAGCTCTGGTACATCTCTGGAGGAGCAGGAGAGATCCAAGTGGGTTAGAGGAAGAGAGAGTCTACCTCCAAAATCAAGACAGGAGGTGACCGTGTGCCGTTCCCAATCAGGTCCAGGATGAGAGGATAGGGTGGGGAAGCAGTTTTCCAGGTCCTAACAAGAAGATGCACCCTTCTTCTTCAAGGTGGTTCCAGGCATCAGAGCCAGCAGTGGCTTCCGTGGTCTGGCATCCTTCTCTCCCTTCCTGGGCCTGGTTCACACCTAGAAAGGAAGGGGAGACAGAATGAGACATGCAGGTAAAGTGTGGGTAGGGGGGGAAAGAAAGAGGGAGAGAAAGGTTGGTTCAAAAAGGCTCCCCTCCCCACTTAAGGCAGGTATAATAAACTTACGGAAGGTGAGAGACAGTTAGAGGGCACCATCAGCACAGCCAAACCTTTGTCCCTGGGGGTATTAAGGCAAAGGGACCCCTGACCATTAGGTCCAGTCGTGGCCAACTCTGGGGTTGCGGTGCTCATCTCGCTTTATTGGACGAGGGAGCCGGCGTACAGCTTCCGGGTCATGTGACCAGCATGACTAAGCCGCTTCTGGTGAACCAGAGCAGCGCACGGAAACACCGTTTACCTTCACGCCAGAGCGGTACCTATTTATCTACTTTGACGTGCTTTCGAACTGCTAGGTTGGCAGGAGCAGGGACCGAGCAACGGGAGCTCACGGGGATTCGAACAGCCGAGCTTCTGATCTGCAAGTCCTAGGCTCTGTGGTTTAACCCACAGTGCCACCCCATCCCACTTAAGGCAGGTATAATAAACTTAGGGAAGGTGAGAGACGGTCAGAGGGCAGCACTAGCACAGGCAAACCTTTGTCCCTGAGGGTATAGACGCTGCTAATTGGACCAAGTCTGGCTGTTTGATCTGAAATCACATCACAGCAGCAGACTGTCCTTTTGGGAAAGGGAGTGAAAATAATAAAGGATTGAAACTGGAGCCTAGAGTTAGGTAGGTTAGGAATGGCTTGAGATCCTCCAGTATAGTGATTGTGGAATCCAACCTTTGTCTTTGGTGGGGTGGCGAGAAAACAGAAATAGTTGTTTTGGGGGGAGGCAGGCAGCGGAAAGCGGGTGAGCAATGGGATAAGACGGTTTGCACACAGAAAGATGGGAGTCGGATAGGTCCCGGTGCGCTGTGACATAGTTATATACTTTTCCTGGAAGGATAAAATTCTAGAGTTGAGAGGGTACCCCGAGGGTCATCTAGCCCAACCCTTTGAGGGAGGAACCAGAGCTCCGTTTGAGACTCACATCAACACAGAAATGGGACGTCTGGAAACTGTGCGTGCTCAGGGATGAAAATGCCACAGGCCACAATTCCTCCCACGTTCATGACTTCTGTGCGTGCTCAGAGGGCGAGGAATGTTCATTACAGAGCTATTCCTTGCAGCCTTGAACAACACGCCTCTCCCCGCTTGTCAAAACGCACATTTGTGCACACATCAAAAGGCAACTGTAATGAGTCATGATTTCCTCCTTTGCAGTTAAGATCTGCCAGTTCTGCCCAACCACACTTAGAGAGGCAAGCAGTAGGACCCATGCGGGGTGTGCATACTGCAAGGGGGGGGTATAATTGTGC
Source organism: Podarcis siculus (assembly GCA_034642415.1). NCBI lineage: Eukaryota > Metazoa > Chordata > Lepidosauria > Squamata > Lacertidae > Podarcis > Podarcis siculus. The sequence continues at coordinate 961,213 of JAXCMG010000109.1, forward strand.
GCAAGAGCACTGCAACACATGGAACACATGTGTGACCCCCATCTACAATGCATGTACATCTACATGTTCAAAACAGCAGCAGGAAACGCAGGACAAGCTAACCAACATGAATTGCTCGTCCTTCTGTTGACGCAGGAGAATATGAAGGTCTTGTTTTCCTGTTGTTCTTAACCTTCATGTCCTCCATTCCTCCAAGCCTCCTGCATTTCATCCTCACCACAACCCTGTGAGGTGGATTAAATGAAGAGGGTGCAATTGTCACCCAGTGAGCTTCGTGGCCGTGGGGGATTTGAACCCAGAGTCTCCCCAGCCTAAGTGCAATCACAACTCTCACCACTGTGCCACAATGTCTCTCCAGGGCCTTTGGAAGCCTGCCCCGCAACACAAAAAACCAGTCCCCTTCAGCAGTCTGCATTTTGCACACAGGCACCAAGGGAGCGAGGGATGCAGGTGGCACTGTGGGTTAAACCACAGAGCCTAGGACTTGCCAATCAGAAGGTCGGCGGTTCGAATCCCAGCGACGGGGTGAGCTCCCGTTGCTCGGTCCCTGCTCCCGCCAACCTAGCAGTTCGAAAGCACATCAAAGTGCAAGTAGATAAATAGGTACCGCTCCAGCAGGAAGGTAAATGGCGTGCGCTGCTCTGGTTCACCAGAAGCGGCTTAGTCATGCTGGCCACATGACCCAGAAGCTGTACGCCGGCTCCCTTGGCCAATAAAGCGAGATGAGTGCCACAACCCCAGAGTCGGCCACGACTGGACCTAATGGTCAGGGGTCCCTTTACCTTTACCAAGGGAGCGAGGCCACCTCTACTCCCTTCTCAAATGGTCTCCTCAACACATAATGCCTGAAACAGAGAGGACTAGAATCTTTTAAAGGGCAGAGGCTGATGGGGTCACTGAAAAGGATTGCATGGACAACCCATTAGGAGACACAGGAACTAGCAACCTACTTCGAACACAAACACAATCTGCTTTCCACGCTTGACTCTTGCGCAAGGCGATGGGCCAGCAACCTTTGGGCATGTGCAAAGCGTCACCCCCTGACTGCTGAACAATCACTGCCCAGCTCTCCAACTCCCCACCCCCACCATCTAAGCACGTGGACTTTGATAGCCCTGACTCCCAAGGACTGCAAGATCCAGTCCCTGAAACCTCTCGCAAAAGCCTCTTTCCCAAAGAGATCGGCCAGTGTTCATGTCTAAAATCGAGCTCTTCTCAAAAATACACTGAATTCGATTTGAATTTAGAGACCGGTTCCTTCGCCGCCCTCCTCAGTCTCTCTCTCCTGCCAATGGGCCCCAAAGAAGATTCTCGTGGAAATGAAACTTAAATGGAGTTTAGGAGATTTTTATTTTTATGGATAAGGGTGGCTTCTCTTTTAAATCGGATCATACGCGGTCTCAGCTCCCCCCCGCCAAAAAAAATGTTCCCAGCATGCCCGCTGTTTTTTCGCCAAGGTGAAGCGAACAAACCCTCTCTTTCCAGATTTTCCAGGTTAATACGAATTAACACTCCCCCACTTCCCACTCCTCATTCCCCGTAGGTGAAACCGAATTCAAGCGTTGCGAAGATTCTTCCCCAATTGATCTCCTGCTGGTCAATAACTGCAGAAATAAACTTAAGTGGGAAAATCTCTTTCCCCCCTTTTTTAAAAGTAACTTGAAATTAACACAAGTCTGTCTGTACGAAACGCCCGCAGCATTTGTTCAAAGTTTTAGCCGTTTCTGTTCCAGATTTATCAAGCAGATAATTAGAAATCGGCTGCCAGCGTTCCTTTTTTTAAAAAACCCCCACAATTTTTCCTTTAAAAATAAATAAATCATACCCTTACATTGATTCACTCATAAATCGGATTGATCTAATATATTTTAGCAATCTCCTCCAGAAAATGTTTGTAGAACTAAACTCTTCAAAATAATGAATATTTTTCTGACGACGCAGGAGCAAATCTAAATTGCAACGTGCACAAATAAAAAATATGTGGACGGCGATCGTGCAATTTACGCACAAAATAATGCGGTTTAAGGAATAACCTTCAGCGTTGCATTGCAGCCTTGAGAAGAGTACAGTTGTCATCACACAAAATAGCACGACGAGCAGAAAACACGGACACACTCCAGCCAACTTTGAACACTTCAAAACTGAAAGGAGGAGGTCGACTTAAAACTTCCTAGCAAACGAATGTGTGTCCCACTACATTTCTCCCAGCGGGGTTTAAAAAAGGTGCTTTTGCAATTCTGAAATTCAATTAACTTCAACCCAGATGTAAATAAAGAAACCCCCACTTTATATGTAGATGCAAATAGTTGGCAGAAGAAAAAGTGAGTTGGGTTGAAAACTTTGCAAAATTTAGAGGTGTGTGTATGGGGGGGGGGAGAATCCAAATAGGATAAACATACTAGAAATATTTGGAATATTTTTTGTTTTTTTTGTAATCTATCCTTACAGGGGTTTTTCCTCCCCATCGTTTCCATCTCCCTCTTTTAAGAACGGAATGTTTTTATTATTACATTTTACGAAGGAGATTTGAACGCGGGGAATAAGCGGAGGTTTATTCACTCACTTGGCCCCCCTGCTTTACTTGGAAATACTGCAAGAGCGATTTACTCGGAACCCTCTTTTTACGCGGAAATCATAGTAAAAATAAGAATACTGAATCAGATCCTCTGAGTGGCTCCGTCTCGCCCTCAAAAGGGGTTTTTAACTTCCGCGCTTAAAATCCGAGATTTGTTGCTCCCTGCTTTTAAAAAAGCGACCACAAAAAGACAGAGACTGTTTAGGAAATAATAATTAACTATTTTTTTTTTTTTACAGAGCAGCGCCTTAGTGGGGAAGAAAGAAATAGTAGCTCTACATTTGAAACCTCACATTTATTTATTTTTAATGTTTCTAATTGCCGCCCCCCCCCCAAAAAAAAAACCCTGTTTGAGTAGCGAGAGGGAGGGGGAATCACTTTTTGAACAAGAGCTGCCCTTTAAAAATGAAAATCCTTCCCGTTCAATGAGAATCTCGGTCAGCAAACCTGGGGTTTACAAAGTAGCCAATGATGATCTAAGGCCTCTTGGATATTTTATTGCAAACAGTTTAGAAGTTTTATTACTCTCGAGCGGCATATAGGTTTTGTTACACAAATCTTTTAAATAAATAAGTAAATAAATAAATATAGTAGCAAGTAGCTAAAAAGAAGGCAAATAAGGAAGACTTTCAAAATAGCAAGGAGACCTGGGAGACTATTAGAAGAGCAATAATAATTCATAGTTCAGCCCCATCGATTTCCACACGACATCTATCAATCCAGCTGAGATCGGAGTTTCAAAGTTTTCACGTTTGACTGAGTCAACCCTGCATCAAACCACTACTAACTTTAAGAGGGGGATAACTAGAGGTATAGGAGATTTGAGCAAAAAAAGAGATAAAATCCTGCCGAAACTACCGCGATGGGATTATTTATAAAAATTGGGTAGGATTTAAGAAGTTTAATTTTTCACTTTTCTAAAAAGGGACCCTCGTTGCGTTTCCAGTCGCTGATTTTTTTCTCACCTCTTTTTTTAAGCGAAAAGAATGTCTGCTTTGTGCGAAGCAAGGGAATGATATAAAAATAAAGCGAACGGAGATATAGGGAGCTGGCGAGGAGGAGGAGAAGGAGCGAGAGAGAACGAGAAGGGGCGAAATGAAACTGGAAAGGAGAATGAACGAGAACGTGGAAGCTGGGGGTCGTGGAATCCTTGCAGCGCGATCCTGAACTCGTTTTACTCGCCTCGTTGGGTTCAGCTATCCTCATTCCCGGGGGAACCCGCATGGAGAAGGTTACAGTTTTAGCTGGGAAAGGAAAGGCCGGGTTGGCTGCGGAGAGGGAGAGACTGGAGAAAAAATATATCGGAACCTATCCAAAGGGACAGTGGATCCTGCGCAAAGAGGGAGCGACATGTGCTTCCCTAAGAATCCAGCGTCAGACGAAGCGAAAGACGACCAGATTTTCTCGATCCGCGTACATTTAATATACCCAAAGAGCAGTCTTTCCCTCAAAGAATTTGGGGCACCGTAGTTTCCCCCTCGCAGGGTGACAATTGCCAGCAGCCCATCCTAAACCACAGAGCCCAGAATTCTTTGAGGGTGAGGAATTGTTCTTTGGGCGCCCTTTCACTGCGATTCCTGCGTGGCAGAAGGTAGACTAGATGGCACTTGGAGACCCCTTTCCACTCTACAGGTCTACGGTTCTATAAAGGTCCAGTACGCGCGCGCGAAATATATATATATATCTGGGAAGAGTTGGCGAGGAGAGAAGCGGTGGCAGCGGCGAGCAAGGGGGGGGGGGGGAATCGAGAAAAATGGTCTGCAAGAGAGAGAGATAGAGATCCAACCGACCTGCTTTCTTCCGTCTCCGTCTGCCTGCTCCGAGTCGGGCTCTCTTCCCCGCGAAGCCGGTTCCACTCCGGAGCAGCGCCGGGGCGCAGCCTGCCGTGCCAACGCCCGCGCTCCGTGGGCCAGGGAGCCTTGATCACGCCGGTCACCCAGCTGAGAAAGCCCGCAAGTGGCCCGCGGGAGGCTCCTGGCCCGTCTCTGCAGGCTGCCTGCCTCGGGCGGCCGCAGGAGCAACACGCCTCGCTCCTGCCGGAGGAGAGAGAGAGAGAGAAAGGCGCAAAGGCGTCAGGCGCCTCCGGCCCAGCCCCCTCGGCCAGGACCTCACCAAGCAGGGCTCCTGCTGACGCTTCCCACCTCTTCCCTCCTCCTTCTCCAGCCCTCCCCCTCCTCTTTCCCCACTTTCTTGCCTCCTGGCCTCGCCACACCATAGGAACACACAGCGAGTTGCTTTCCCATGACTCAGACCCTTGGTCCAGCCAACTCAGTAGCGTCTGCACGGGCCGGCAGCAGCAGGCTTTCAGGCAAGGAGGAGGCACCCTGCTAGCGTCGCAGCCACGGAACAGCTGGCGCGTTTGCAAAGCTCAACAGGGTCTGCGCAGGTTTCACATTGGATGGGGACACATAAGAGGGGGTTGGACTAGATGACCGTCGGGATCCCTTCCAACTCGTAAGAGTCTGTGATTCCCAGCCGTGCCTGGAAATGCCATTGGGAACTGAACCTGGGACCTTCTGCTCCTCCACTTTTCCAAAAAGATGTATTTTCGACGTGGGAGTGTATCTGCTGCGCAACTGAGCCAATCTTCATTCCTTTGGGGGCAGGGGATGGAAACTGTGTTTATGTGTAGGTAGGTAGGTAGGTAGATGATAGAGATAGATAGATAGATAGATAGAAGAAGAAGAGTTTGGATTTGATATCCCGCCTTTCACTCCCTTTAAGGAGTCTCAAAGCGGCTAACATTCTCCTTTCCCTTCCTCCCCCACAACAAACACTCTGTGAGGTGAGTGGGGCTGAGAGACTTCAAGGAAGTGTGACTAGCCCAAGGTCACCCAGCAGCTGCAAGTGGAGGAGCGGAGACACGAACCCGGTTCCCCAGATTAGGAGACTACCGCTCTTAACCACTACACCACACTGGCTCTGTGTGATAGATAGATAGATAGATAGATAGATAGATAGATAGATAGATAGAT
>JAXCMG010000109.1:966772-978342 GCA_034642415.1 Podarcis siculus
GATAGATAGATAGATAGATAGATAGATAGATAGATAGATAGATAGATAGACAGGCAGGCAGTAGGGCCAATATTATTAGGTAATACAGTACAGCACCCTGAAAAAGGACAAAATTCCTCCCCCCCCCCCCCCCAATATTACTCATTTTCACAATAATTCCTTTTGGTACAGTAGCTTTTTTAATGGATATTCTCATTATGTCCCTGAATAAATAAAGGTCTTCTTATTATTGTTGCTGGCACCTGTCTGTCTTGGCAGAGACCATTACGGGAGAGGCATGCTTTGTTGCAGACAGAGGTGTCCCATAGTGGTTTATTCCCAATAATAATAATAATAATAATAATTTTTATTTATACCCCGCCCTCCCCAGCCAAGACCCGGCTCAGGGTGGCTAACACCCGATATAAAAACAAATTGATTGAAATACAACTTAAAAACAAGATTAAAATACAACATTAAAACATTAAAATACAGCCTCATTTCAATGGAAACACAAATAAAAAACTTTTTTGGGGGATGAAAACATCAAGGGTTGTCTCCAGGCTTTGTGGCATTCCCACACAGCCGGGCCAGCAAGTCCTTGGGGATCCCGAAATTTTCCATTCTGTGGACATGACCCAGCCAGGATAGATGTCGCTGAGACAGGAGTGGGAACATGCTGTGAGTGTGGGTCTCAAAAGGATATTGTGGCATTGGGAAAGATCCAGAAAAGGGCAACTGAAATGATCAAGAGGTGGAACTTTCTTTAAGAGATCTCCCAAAGTTGCTGAGCTTTTCTTAGGAAACCAGCCTAAGATTTTAAGATTAAGCTGAGCTCTTGGGAGGAACATCTCCAGAACTTGCTTAGCTAGCTTTTTGAAGGAAAGACAGTGCCTGTGATGGCCTGGGACTCAGGCTTGGACTTGGAACCAGAGGAGACTCAGTCTTCACCAGATCCTTTCCCCCATCATCATCTGGGGCCTGACCCTGAAGAGTCCCAGTCTGCACAGGTGCCCCTGCAACAAACACCAGCTGGGCCGAGTCCGGGGCCTGAGCCTGCCCTGGCTCCAGATGCAAGGATGACCTCGTTGCCTCCAGCTGGGCCATCACTTACAGCTGCTCCACTACCAATTGGGTCAGGAGAGGCTGAGGCTGCCTCTGGGTCTAGTAACCCACCAATGTCTCCTGAGCTGGAGACTGAGGTCTGAGAGAAGGAGAGACCTGAGTACTCGCAGGAGGAGTGCTCGCCTTCAGGCTAAACAGGGAGGTGAGTGGCCGGGGGATCAGGACTGGCCGTTACCCTGACAAAGATAAAAGGCTGTCAGACCCCGCCCCAGGTTGCGGGAGCAACATTGCTGTATGCCAGACCCTGTACCTGTCCTTGCCTGGTTTCCTGCCTCGTGTCCTTCCCTGGCCCTGTCCGACTGACTCCTAGCAGAACCTCTGGATTCTGGACCGGTCCTGGACTGCGTTTCATGGGTTACCCCCGGGCCCAGCACAGTGCTTGTGCCATCTTGAGGTCCCCCCCCATGCCACCCTGCGAACCCCCGGTGTGCCCCTCCCACCTTGTCCCTGCCTTTCTATGCTACTGAACTCATGAAAGCTGGATGCTGGGAAATTCTGGGCAGATAAAAGGAAGTCCTTCTCATCATAAAGCACATAGTTAAACTATGGAACTCACTTCTACAGGAGGCAGTGTTGGTCACCAAGCTAGATGGCTTTTATAGAGGATTAGGCAAATTCATGGTGGCGCTGTGGGTTAAACCACAGAGCCTAGGACTTGCTGATCAGAAGGTCGGCGGTTCGAATCCCCGCGACGGGGTGAGCTCCCGTTGTTCAGTCCCTGCTCCTGCCAACCTAGCAGTTCGAAAGCACGTCAAAGTGCAAGTAGATAAATAGGTCCCGCTCCGGCGGGAGGGTAAACGGCGTTTCCGTGCGCTGCTCTGGTTCGCCAGAAGCGGCTTAGTCATGCTGGCCACATGACCTGGAAGCTGTACACCGGCTCCCTCGGCCAGTAAAGTGAGATGAGCGCCGCAACCCCAGAGTCGTCCGTGACTGGACCTAATGGTCAGGGGTCCCTTTACCTTTTAGGCAAATTCATGGGAGAGGGGGTTAGGGATGGCTACTAGCATCGAAGCCAACTCCTAGGGGCTGAGGTCCCTCTACCCCCCCCCCCCCCGGTAAAATATTTGAGGGTGCTGGAGTCCCCCAAAAGTTGATGGTTATTGCCGTTCAAATGCTGTGTCTTGTGACTGATTACGCAGGGCAGGGTTATTAAATACATCCGATTTATAACGGCTGATTTGCAAACCTGGATCAGACCTTATTTCATCCGGACTGTTCCAGAGCCTAATCCACAAAACATGCAGTACTGAAAGTTTTCAGTGAGGAAGTGAAAGAAAAGAAAGAAATCAACTAACAAAGAAAGCTTGAAATTGTGATCCAATACGATATATGGGTGCGAAAGTAATACTGTACAGTTATTCCAACAAAATTATGAACAAGTCATTATACTATTTATAAATGAATTCCAAACGTTGTTGTATTTATCCATGCACATTCTGCGTCCAATTGTATGTTGCAAAAGCTGTCATGTCTTCTAGACATTGATGGAAGGGGCCATGGTATTCTCGTAAAATCATGGAAGGGACCGCCAAGGTAATCTAGTCCAACCCCCTGCAATGTAGGAATTTTTTTGCCCAGAGTGGGACTTAAACCAACAATCCTAATATTAAAAGCCTCATGTTCTACTGACTGAGCTATACGTTTCCAATGAATCAATATCGGGGGTTTTTTAAAGGGCGGAGGAAAGCCATGTACGTGGACACAAGTCTTCAGAAATCCCATTAACTTGCATTGAGGAACCAAAATAGCCATTATTTTCTTGTCCATGAGATTTGCAGACTTGCCAGCCTAGCTTCCTACTTGGGGGTTGAAATATACTCGGAGTCGAGAGTGGATTTCATGCTCTTTATTCAGCTCATAGTGGTGAGGAGGAATGGAAGTTCCCCCAGAATGTCTGCTTTATATACATTATTTACACAATGGGCCCCACGTGATTGGCTAATTCCGGGATTCACCTGTAGGCCAATCAGGTTGTGGATTCACTTCCACCTGGAGCTGGATTGGGTGGCTCCTGTGGACCAATCAGACTGCTGTATTCTGGATTCTATTGTTCTAGGACCAATCAGACTGCTGCATTCTGAATCCTATTGTTCTAGGACCAATCAGACTGCTGCCTTTTGGATCCTATTCAACTCAGTACATAACAGAGGTTTAGCCCTGCTAACTTGCAGACAGGAGTTTGGCATTTTGGCGTCTTAAACAGCATATAAATTATTTTTTAAAAAAATGGAGACAGAATGTATTAAGATAGCAACTTTTCATTTATTTTATTTTTTAAAAAAACCCCAGTATATGAAAACCAGCAGTAAGGAAATGATAAATCATGGTTGCCCAGAAAAAGGGGCTGCTTTTTCCTGTTATCAGTCTTGAAGGCTGCAGAATAATGGATGCTATCCCTGCCTCCTTTTTTTTTTAATGCAGCAATATTGCTCTTTTATTACCTTATTAACCTTTAGACCCTTCTGTCTGCCTGACGTATAATCACATGCACAGGTCCAACCAAGGACGACAGAGAACAGTCTCTGGGCACGTGATACCAATCCCTTGCTGAAGCAAAGTGGGGGGCTGCAGGGTCATGGTCTGGATAAGAGACTGCTGAGGTGTGGAGCCCCATACCCCCACCCCCAATGACTCTGAACTTTGTCTGCTGGGATAGCAAAGATTGGAAGAGTTGGAAGAGTGCTGGAGGAGACTCTTGAGAGTCCCATGGACTGCAAGAAGATCCAACCTATCCATTCTTAAGGAAATCAGCCCTGAGTGCTCACTGGAAGGACAGATCCTGAAGCTGAGGCTCCAAGACTTTGGCCACCTCATGAGAAGAGAAAACTCCCTGGAAAAGACCCTGATGTTGGGAAAGATGGAGGGCACAAGGAGAAGGGGACGACAGAGGACGAGATGGTGGGGCAGTGTTCTCAAAGCTACCAGCATGAGTTTGACCAAACTGCGGGAGGCAGTGGAAGACAGGAGTGCCTGGCATGCTCTGGTCCACGGGGTCACGGACATGACTAAACAACTAAACAACAACAGCAGAGTGGATGGGACCCCCGAGGGTGATCTAATCCAAGCCCCCTGCGATGCAGGAACCTCAGCTAAAGCACCCGTGACAAATGCAAACTCAGTTCTCTGTGTAACTAAGCAGACCAAGAAGGGTTAAGCCACGGGTAGGCAACCTAAGGCCTGGGGGCCAGATCTGGCCCCCATCTGGTCTGCGCTGAATCCAGATCACAGTCCGGAAAAATGCAAATCCTTGACATTCTTTGGGGAGCCAAAATGTTCTGTGAACCGCCCTGAAATCTTTGGAAGAAGAGTGGTGTAAATGAATACAATAAATTTGGGTCTATAGGATTGTGAATTTTGCAGATGTGCTAGTCCCTACATAAGGGATTAATCCTGTGGTTGTTGCTTTTTGACAGCTAGATCAAGGAATTTTCGTGGTAACGACTTTAAACTTAAAAATGTTTCAAAATGGCCATAAAGTGTTGTTTCTGGTTGTTTTTTTTCATATGGGGCATGGTATTAAGTGTGCCACACTGCAGGCAAGTAGCTATAGGGGTTTTTGTTTGGGTGGCTATCCTCTTTTAATTTTTAAAATTAAAAAAGCCACAACTTTTTGTTGTTGTTTCACCTAGGTGGATGGAATCTGGAGATATGACAGGACCTCAAGAGTGTATTAACCCTGCCAAACTGAAAACAGGTAGCTCAAGAGAGTGTGTGTGTTAGACACTCTTAAAGGTTTCTCTTTTTCAAGTGCGAATAAAGACAGACGTGGAAAACAGCTGTAAATAAACCTAACCTAAAAAGAAGAGCCTTTTTTTGGAAGGGGGCAATTAAGACAACAAACTTAAAACAAGGGTGGGACTAGGATTGATTGGGAAATGATGGAAACAAAAAGATATATACTGCGAAGGAGACAAAAGACAAGCAAAACAAATGCCATCAAACTCTTTCCACAAGACAGAACTTACAAAAGAGTTCTGCATTTTAAGATTTCCCCATTTCTGCAACCCCCATGCCCTGTGAATGGAGAGGGTTGGGTCTCTTGATAGCCCTCTAGGCTAGCCCAACAGCTCTCATTAAGCAAAGTCCCTCTCCTCTCCTCTCCTCCCCCTCTCCTTACCCTGGCACTCTCTTTATATAGTGTTGTAATTGCAACAGTTTGGAGACAGTTTGTCTGGGGTTTTTAAGAGATCAAAATTATCTATGATGGGCACAAATCATGACACTCAATAGTGATCTGCAGTTGCCTTGGCCTGACCTGGACAAGGGCCCAAATTGGCCCAATTTGGTTTGGGATTTGGCTGAATCAGGTGCTTAGCCCTTATAAATGGGGTGTGTGTGGAATGGATGGGCAGAAGCAGCAACTCTTGAGGAAGGAGGGAAGGTCATTCTCTCTCTCTGTCTCCAATTTATGTCCAGTCCTTTATCAAAAGATCCCAGGGAGGTATACATCATAAGCCCATGCAATGGGCTGGAGAAAGTAAACAGGCTAGAAATGGTTCCTGAACCACCTTTGAAAGTCAGAATGGTTTGGGGGAATGGCCATAGCTCAGTGGTACAGCTTCTGCTTTGCATGCAAAAGGTCCCAGGTTCAATCCCTGGTGTCTCCTGATAGAACTGGGAAAAACTTCTTGCCTGAAACCCTGAAGAACTGCTGCAAACCAGTGTAGACAAAACTGAGATTGATGGGTCAATGATCTGACCTATTATGTGCAATAATTTCTAGGGTGGTTTTTTTTTTTACAACATGTGCAGTTTGTACATAATGCCCGAGGAGCCTGTCTGTTGCCACATCAGGTCTAGAACTATCAGTTCAGGAGTGCCTGAGACCTAGGGGCAGGCCCTGGTGATGTCATGGGTTGGGTCTCCAGTGATTTCATGGGGGCGGGGGCAGCCCCTGGTGATGTCATTAAGCAAGTCACATGAACCATTAGCCACAGGGAAGGTGGAGATCAGACTCCCCAAAGGGTCTATGTAAAAATTTGCAGCCTGAAGCTTGCAATCTGCATGCAGTTTTCTTTTTAAAAAATTTCTTAAGGTGCTCTCATCCAGATTCAAACCCTCCCACTGCCACCTGGAGGGCAGCAGGCAAGTCCAGACTTCAGGTCAGCCCTGAAGGTTCTAGCAACCCTAATCAGTTCCTTCTCAAACAATTCAGATTATCTCCTCTGGGAGGTACCCAAGTCCCTTTGTTGGGGGTAGGGGGTGGGTGCCTAGATCCTGGTTCTGATCTACCCATTGACTAAGTCAAAATAGTATATAATCCCATCATCATGGCAGAGGCCATCCCTAGACCAAATGACGCCCTAGGATCCTAGCATCTTCAGTATCACCTCTCCCCCCTCTGTTTGTTCAGCAGCTGATGAATACCCTCTATCCCAGCTTATTTTGCAACCGACACAATTCTCATGCAGGATTGCTTACAAGTCTGTGGAATGGGCTCCAGAGCTGCAACAGTTTCTTCTAAGTAATAATAATGCTTTAAAAAAAAAAAAGAATAAGAATGTTAACGCAATGCTGGCTGTGCATGGTCACTATCTCCATCTTTACAAGTGAATATGCACTGTTTGCTTCAGCTGTTAAGCGGAAATTTCAGTAAATCATCTGTGATGGGGAAACCCTAAACTCCTGAGCCCAGTGTAGAATTAGCCTGCCCATAATTCTGCCCCGATCTTGCCTCATTCTGTACTGTTTTATCATTTATGCATTTCTACAAATTTTCTCGGTATGCGGGTAGTGCTGTGGGTTAAACTACAGAGCCTAGGACTTGCTGATCAGAAGGTCGGTGGTTCAAATCCCCGCGACGGGGTGAGCTCCCGTTGCTCGGTCCCTGCTCCTGCCAACCTAGCAGTTCGAAAGCACATCAAAGTGCAAGTAGATGAATAGGTACCGGTCCGGCAGGAAGGTAAACGGTGTTGCCGTGTGCTGCTCTGGTTCACCAGAAGCGGCTTAGTCTTGCTGGCCACATGACCCGGAAGCTGTACGCCGGCTCCCTCGGCCAATAAAGCGAGATGAGCGCCGCAACCCCAGAGTCAGTCACGACTGGACCTAATGGTCAGGGGTCCCTTTACCTTTACTTACAAATCTTCTCAGTAGCTAAAATATAAGGGCCTTTTCTGTGGCAGCCCCTAAGTTGTGGAGCGCCCTCCCCAAGAGGTTCGCCTGGCCCCTTCATTGTACAGATGCCAGCAAATGCTGAAGATGCACCTTTTTACCCTGACTTTGGACACTTGAGGTTTGATCCCTGAATGGGACAGCTGCATATTTCTGCACTGCAGGGGGTTGGACTAGATGATCGCCAGGGTCCCTTCCAACTCTACAATTCTATGATTTAATGCTTTCCTTCATTTTTGGTGTACAAGTATCAGTACAGTATAAAACACATAACAAAGGAACAAGAGTTGCGTGAAAACGTTATCTACTTAGAAGACCATGATCCACCTAAACAAATCAGCTGAAAGCTATAAAAAAGATTTATGTAGAAGTAAATTATTTAAGACTGGGGTCTCGAAGCTCATCAATTCTGAAATCAAATGCAAACTGTGATCTAGCATGGGCTGCAGATATACCTTCTTTTAGTTTATCTTTGATTTATTTCCTAACATGAAACTAAACTGACCTGCTGTTTAGCTTATTATGAGATTGTAAACTGGTCTTATGCTTCTCCACCCCCCCCCCCAAAAAAAACCCCTGTTTACAATTGTATTTAAGTGGATTGTTTGAATTGTATTAACATCCTGGGACCCTCAAGAGTCAATGAAACCCAATAAGGCTGTGATTCTCAACACCCCCCCACTACAGATTACTTGATAGCTGCTGAGAGTTTTGGAGAACCACCTAATGACTTTTCCCTGCCCGTTGTAACAATTGTGATGCGCTGTGCTAGGTGCTGTATGATTTTAAATTGCATTTTTATCCCTTCCCTTGTCTCCTATAATGCATTTTATTTTATCGCAGTTTGAATCCCATAGAATAGAATTGAAACCACAAGTTTTCTTCACAGACATGCCCTGGACCACTTCCAAGTTCATGGACCACAGTTTGGTAACTCCTGCTATAAAGTTCAGGGCTCTAGGCTGGGCTACAGCACCCTCCTTACCTTCCGGTAAGTTGCCACCCCTTGGTCTCAGTTTGCCCTTTCTGTGAAATGGGAACAATTGCATTCTTCGTAGGAGAAAGAATCACTGTGGTTCTAAAGCACATTCATATCAGAGCTGTGACATTAATCACGGAGCTGCAGAATGCATTATCTATGACTTAATAGTGTCTGATCTGGCTCCAGCGCAAACATTTTGCTTTGCAATTCGAAGGGAGAGAATTAAATGTCTTTTTTATTTTTGAATGGTGGTTTCTGCTCTTCCAGAAGGCAGCAAATATTTTTTCCTTCAAGAAGAATATCGAGGCTTGCAGAATATAATGTTCAACGCAGCGTCTGGAAAAATTGCACGCGGTGATTACGGTGGTCGGCTTCTGTTGCGTATGAAGTTTAGCGCGGGTGTTGGGGGGGGGGAAGCTGCAATCTTTTCGAGATAAACAGGCAGAAAGTAGAGAGTCGGCTGTGAAACTGAGACAGACTCTTAACAACAGCCAAGAAGAAGTGGGGGAAAGTCTGCGGTCGTCTCGAGGTCTAGCTTTAGGTTGAAGGAGGCAGAGATGAAGGCGCAAAATTACGCATATATATACTGTATATTTTTCAGAGCGCGGTGTCGAAAGACCGGCTGAATCTGTTTGAAACGTTGCAATGAGCAAAGCTTTTCTGACGCTCCAGGAAAATGGGTGAATTTCCTATAAACTGCAAGAGTAGTCTTTCATTTTCTTCGAAGGGAATCCTCCGTCCTCGCGGAACGTGGCTGTAAGAATATAAAACATATACACACACTCCGAAATAACAGGATGGTATTTTTGCTCTTAAGAAACCTAACGGCCTGATCCATCCATACTATTTGCGTTTACTCGGAAGTTAACTTCATTCCACTGAGGATTTCTCGGTAGGGTTGCGCCAGGTTTGCCTGCCGTCGGATTACTCCGAAGTAAGTCCAGTTGATTTCTATGGGGGAGTCCCATGTTTACCCGGGAGTAGGATGCGTTGAAATCAATGGAACTCCCAAGTAAGGATTTATACGGTGTGACTGTAGTTTTCTTATGGAATATTCAATAAGAAGAGGGGTTTTTAAAAAAAGAAAGAAATGAAAGAACGCCAAATACATTGAATATGCCTTAATTCTATACATTTTAATAAGATAAAACAAACTGTTCTTAATATATTTGCTGAATATAAAGATACGTGGGGGGAAAATAGATTTTTAAATGCATTCGTTAAACAAACAAACAAACAAGTACACAGCCGTTGATATTTCATAAGGAAACCTCTCTATTATTATTATTATTATTATTATTATTATTATTATTATTATTATTATTATTATTATTATTTATATATCGACCTATACCCTGAGGTCTCAGGGCGGTTCACAGAACAAAATCAAAATATAAAACCACAAAATATGTAATCAAAATAAAATAAATAACCAAATAACTCCCGTAAATGCAAATTTACTCCTGTAAATTTCGTGAATGCAATGGAAAATAATGATTTTTTCGGTTTTTAGCCCTGCTGCTTAAAATTTATTCCAAAACTTCCTCGTTATTACTTTGGTTTTTAAGGAAAAGTGCTTCTTCCTTTAGAGGTAATATTTTTACAACATGACACACGCACGAAAGACGGAACAGTGTATAAAATCTGCAGCGCTGGAGGTTTTGTCGCCTTTTGCAGAAGAAGGGTTCTCTTGACACCGAGAAAAATGAATTTGGACTTCGCCCAGTCTTGTGTAAAGAAGGGGCGAAATATTACGGGAAAGCTGCGGGAAAGATATACACCACCTATAGGAAGAGATCGAGTTGATTTCCGCTGGGAAAGAAAAGAATCGAAGAAAGTTAAGTAGAGATAAGAAAAAGTGCCAATAAATTGAGAAAGGACAAATTATGAAAAAGAAAGAAACTTTTACTTGGGAGCAAATTCAATTGTTTTTATTGCATTTATTTTATTGTATTTATTTATATTATATTATTATGATGCCGCCTGTTATCTAAAAAAAGTCTGCAAGCGATTTACATTTAAAAACATAATCATAAATACATCATACAAGAAAAGAAAACAAGGAAAGTCGTATAAAACATTAACATTTTTATATGTAAATTAAATGTGTTATATGGGACTTGCTTTCAAGTAAGATTGCATCCAGAGAAACTGCCAGGGGGGCAGTCTCATGCCTTCTGATTCCCAGCGCAAGCCGTGGGGCTTACTCCCGAGTAAACGTGGCCAAGATGGTGGTGCATGTTCTATTTATTCCAAAGTGGGGGGGGGGGATATAAGCACCTGCTTAAACCTCTCCCTCCGAGATCAGTAGGACATTAAGCTTAGTGGAGAAATGGCTTTGCAAAATCTGTATGTTTATTTACACGCGCGTTGATGGTGGTTGCTCGACATTAAAAAATATTAATCATAGCAAAAAGCGCGATATGTAAGTCATAAAATAAGCTCATTGAAATCAATGGAGTTGTGTAACTTTAGTCCATTGGTTTCAAAAGGTCTACTCGGAGCATTACTGATATCACCGTATGGCAATTAAAAAAGAGTGTCCAGTCTGATGAATTTCCCAATTTCTTTTTGATTATTTTCGCCAACACTTTAGCAAATCTGATCCAATAGGTCCGGGGGCGGGGGTGGAATTGAAACTGCCCCAGTGGGGTTCGGGGGCTCCCTTTCTAAGACTGTGGCACCACCCGCACCGGTTAGGCGAGCCATACCAAGTTTTAAGCGCACAGGATCGCATCTATTACAAACTCCGAGAAGGGCTGTGATCCTAAACCCCACTTAGCTGGGATCAAGCCCCATGGGATCCAATAGGACTTACTTTCGGGGTTAGGGCCGCGCAGCAAGTTCCCTGGAGAACTCGGCGGGATGGCCGCCCCCAACCAGCCAGTATGCATAGGATCGCAGCTTTCGACAATCCGGTAATTTTGGATTTTCAGCTGGCTGGGACCGCGGGTTGGTGTTATAGATCAAAGCAACGTTTAGAGGGCGGCCGGTTTTCCAAGGCCGCTCGATCGGGTGGGGAGGAATTAAATGCGCACCTACTCAGAAACGGGGGGGGGGGGCGCAAATCCCCCAGGAGCGCACGCAGAAATTCTCTTGCGCGACCGCCAAGCAAAGCGTTTAGGATCGCGGCCTTAGGAGCCGCGCAGTCGCCTATAAACACAGCACCAATTTAACTATTAATCCGGATAGGGTCCATCTGCTTTATATTGGGATACTGAGGGTTAGGATCCCATTTTCAGCCGTTAGTACATGGTATTAGCTTGCAGATATTTTCAGATTATTTTCTGGTTATGAGATGACAGTTTAATACAACTTTCATTTTTAGAAAGAAAGAAAGAAAGAAAGAAAGAAAGAAAGAAAGAAAGAAAGA
>JAXCMG010000109.1:979554-1097214 GCA_034642415.1 Podarcis siculus
AATAATAATAATAATAATAATAATAATAATAATAATAATAATAATAATAATAATAAATATTATTTTTATATCCCACCTTCCCTGCAAGGAGTTCCGCTGGCACATTTGACTCCTCACAACAACTTTGTGAGGTAGGGACTGTCCCAAGGTCACACAGGGGCTTCATGGCCGAGTGGAGATTTGAACCCTTGTCTCCCAGGTGTAGTCCGGCTCTCTAGCCACTAGACCTCATGCTGACTCTCATTTTCAAGAAGAAATCTCCAAGCAGAACGCCACGGACATAGTTGCTCTGCCCCCCCCCCCCCAATACTCATTTTTTTATTTGTTTGTTTGTTGACACTATGCGCAGACCACTTTTCAACAGAGGTTCTCTAATTTGTTCCCAAGACAAATATGCTAAAATCCGGAGTAAATCCTAAGCAAATTTACCCTTGATTTCAGGGGAGAATTCCTTGCAGCCTGTGTGACGGGTCTGAAAGCACGTCTGCTCAGAGCGAAGCCCTATTCAGTTCAATGGGACTGGAGATGCTTTAATTTTAAACCTCAGCTTACCTAATGCATAAATTGTGCAATTAGTGGGGCATTTTTTAAAAAAGCCAGATCAATCGCCACTCTGTCGAGCTCTCAACATCTTGCTCCAAACTCTTTCGTTCTTTTGCAGCTTTCCTCCCAGTTAAATGGCCCAGCCACGTTCAGACCAGAAACCGAATTAAATCCGAAGCGCACAACAGAGTAGCAGCAATGCAGTACTATAAACGACACTAGTTGTTTCCCCTTCTCCTCCTCGTCATGTCCCCCTTAAATCTTCTCTCGGGGTTCTCTCAAGGGACAGTTTTGGGGGAGGGAGGAGGCGCAACCAGGGAGGAGGGAGAGGAGAGCGCGCAAAGTTCCCTGGCACGCGCAAAAATCCTTGCTCTGACGGAAGGAGGCAGCTGCATGCGGTTGCCACCTTATTATTATTTTCTTTTCAAATACATTTGTATTTTTATGCATAAATCTTATTCTCGTGCATACATTACGCCCATATATCTCTGTTTGGCTACAATCTGCATTCGGTAGCGTGCCTTCGAATTTTCATTTTCGTTTTCCTATGGAGAATACTGTGGCCACCTCATGAGAAGAGAAGACTCCCTGGAAAAGACCCTGATGTTGGGAAAGATGGAGGGCACAAGGAGAAGGGGACGGCAGAGGACAAGGTGGTTGGACAGTGTTCTTGAAGCTACCAGCATGAGTTTGACCAAACTGCGGGAGGCAGTGGAAGACAGGAGTGCCTGGCGTGCTCTGGTCCATGGGGTCACGAAGAGTCGGACACGACTAAACGACTGAACAACAACAACAAATGGAGAATCTCAAAGCAATTTCACAACACGACAAACAGGCAGAGTAAAATTGCTGCATCTATAGGAACAGTTTTAAAGCACTGGCATATTAACACACACACACACAAAATTAAGCTCTGGCCAGCTGAGTATCAAAACACGAGAGAGGACTCTGCGCTCGGGATTGGCTACAGCTCCCGAAACCACTTTTCTTTCAAGAGTGACCCCGATAAAGTCAATGGGGCCACTTCAGAGCGCCTGATCTGAGACTCTGACGCACCCCTTGCTTCCCCTTGATTTTGAGCTCAGGAGCCCAACTGGGTCGCCCAGTGAAGTGGGAAGCTGGCAGACTCGGGGCAGGTGATATAAAGAACTCCTTCATCCATCAGAGTTAAGCTATGACGGTCACTGCGGGAGATGGAGTGATGGTCACCAGATTGGACCAAATAAAATAAAAAAAGAAAAGAAAATTCAATTCAATTCAATTCAATTCAATTGCAAATCTCTCGGTGATATTTGGATGAAGGGTGTATAGAAATGCAATGCCATAAAATAGAGAAATTTGTGGAGGAAAGGACTATCATTGGTTACAACCTGCTTACGTCTGAATGCTAGGAATCACCAGCGGGAAGATTTGCTCTTCCGCTCACGTCCATGGGCGTGGCCATGATTCATGGTTTTTTTTTGGGGGGCGGGGGGAATCTCGTTTACTTAAATATTTTTATTGATTTATTTGATTTCTGGGAGGGAGCAACTGCCCCTCTACTCCCCCCCAGCCACGCCCACGCCCAGGTCCTGTACAGTGGTACCTCAGGTTAAGAACTTAATTCGTACTGGAGGTCTGTTCTTAACCTGAAACTGTTCTTAACCTGAAGCACCACTTTAGCTAATGGGGCCTCCCGCTGCCGCTGCGCCAGCAGAGCACCATTTCTGTTCTCATCTTGAAGCAAAGTTCTTAACCCGAGGTAATATTTCTGGGTTGGTGGAGTCTGTAACCTGGAGCGTATGTAACCTGAAGCGTCTGTAACCCGAGGTACCGCTGTATTTGGGCTTGCCATTAAAGGCACTAGATGGACCACGGGCCTGATCCCGTATTGCCCCATTTTAATACAATAACTCCCATCCTGTAGATTTAAAGATGCGCCTGAACCACCACTGATTCTGCAACCCACCGTATCGTGGCCTGGCCTGGGTTTATGGGACAATCTCCCCTCCACCCCCTGCATAGCTGTCAACGTTTCCCTTTTTTAAAAAGGGAAATTCCTTATTCCGAATAGGATTCCTCGCAAGAAAAGGGGAAAGTTGACAGCTATGACCCCCTGCCCTATTCGCGCCTCTCAGCTCCCTCGCCTGTAAAACGCAATGATTTGCCCCGTTCCCTTTCTGCGCGCTCCCCAATCGCTTCCCGCTCCGTCCTCTTCCGCCTCGTGTAAACGGCGCCTGCTTCGGTTTCCCCTCCTGCGCCGGAGCCAGGCCGCCCTCCCGGGGGGATATTAATGAGGTGTCTGCTGATAGGAAGCGCGCCGGGGTCGCCGGCCTGTCTCTGCCGCTCGGGCGCAGACTCCCAGGCGCTGGCTGGGGGCAGAAGCCAGGCGGCCCCGATCCCCTCGCTTCTCTCCGGACTACGGGGAGAGGAGGCGGAGGAAGAGAAGAAGCGCTCCTGCCCAGCGGAGAAGAAGCGGGCCCGCTCTGGGCACGGCTTCATTCCGGACATGTGCCACCATGCGATAAGTGTGGCTCAGAGCATGTGCAGAGCGCATTCCCGCTAAGCAGGACGCCGCGGGAGAAACGGAGGCGAGACTTCTGGGGCAACAGATCCTAAGCATGCTTACTCGAAAGGAAGTCGCTTAAAGACGGCCTGTCCTTCCTGCCCCACCAACATTGCTGTGTGTGTGTGTGTGAATATCTGCTTGCCCGCCTGTTCCCCACTGCCTAACGTGTGTGTTTCTGAATGTGTGAATATCTCTCTTATATCTCTCTCTTTGGCCATCACTTGTAGCGGAGTCAGATTGTCTTCTATAAACACAGTTTTAACAATGAATCCGTAAGTGACTCTGGAGGCCAGTTCTGGATCCATACATCCTTCCACAGTGCACGGCGCGTGTCGGGGGGGGGGGGGGCGCCGCGATGGCACCCTACCGGAATAGTGGTGTCGGGGGCTGCCCACTCCCTCCCCCCCCAATTCCTTCACCAGTGCACTGGTTTGCTCCTTCCTATATATAGGGTGCCTACATTCTGCACGGACTGATTGCATGGCCACATGCGCAAATGGCTTAGGTCCATAAATGACCATATAGTGTATATTCAACACAAAAAACAGTGACAATTTGTTGTTGACAAAGGAGAGCTGGACATATAAAGGGCCCCATTACCTTCAGTAGCTTAGGGCCTTGTCAAACCTGAATCCGGCCCTGGTCCAACCCCCAGGTTGGTGATCATCGCTGTCACTTGTGGGAGAGAGTTCCACAGTTTATATTATGTGATGTGTGAAGAAGCTTGTTCCAAAAGTAGTTGCACCATCGATTTGTGTATCGGCATTATGATATTGGCAGCTTTATTTTCAATTATTTTCCTAATGAAGATGTGTAAGCTAGGGGCTCTTGGCACGCCCTGCATGTTTATATTGGCCTCACCCAGTTTGGTCCAGCTCAACACTGGCATGTTGCCCCTGATGGTTGACTAAGCCTCAAATGTGGCCCCAGGGTGGATTGAGCTCTGCACGTGCCTAGTTTATTGCCTAAGTGTGTATTGCATGTTGCTCTGGAAGAAGGCTCCAGTTTTGGATTTTATGCACAGGATTGGCTTCAAGGCTCAGCCCTGGCATCGGTCAGGCAATAGCAAAAGCAAGAGCACCACTGGGCATGTGCAAAGTTGCTTTCCCTGCCTGGCCGTGTGGCTGTCCAGCAATTCCAGACAGGGAATCTTTCCCAGCCCTACCCAGAGATGCTCGGGTCTTTCAGCTGGAAGGGATATATATATAAACACACGCAAGGAAACAAACAAGCAAATACACACTTAAACCTTTCCTTTATTTCCTCTCCCTCTTCCGCAATCGCCCACAATGGCTTCTGTGTGCCCAACAAATGGTCTGTCCTAGGTAAAGAAGACATCGTGACTGGGGTCTCTCCATCGCAACCTCCCCCAGATGAGCTCAGCTTTCCAGGAATTTGGAATATGCTACAGGCTGAGATTCCTAAGTGGTTATTGGACCCACCAGGGCTCCAAGCTGCTCTCTGCGCAAGGTCTCTTGTTGCCGGGCTGCTGTTTTGGGGTGTGTAGCAGGAGCCTTGCAAGGACTGAGCAACCATTCCCTCTTTTTTAATCCAATGCACAGATTTTGTTGTTGTTTAGTCGTTTAGTCATGTCCGACTCTTCATGACCCCCTGGACCAGAGCACGCCAGGCACTCCTGTCTTCCACTGCCTCCCGCAGTTTGGTCAGACTCATGCTGGTAGCTTCGAGAACACTGTCCCACCATCTCGTCCTCCGTCATCCCCTTCTCCTTGTGCTCTCAATCTTTCCCAACATCAGGGTCTTTTCCAGGGAGTCTTCTCTTCTCATGAGGTGGCCAAAGTATTGGAGTCTCAGCTTCACGATCTGTCCTTCCAGTGAGCACTCAGGGCTGGTTTCCTTCAGAATGGATCGATTTGAGCTGAGATGACCGGCAGAATCCGCGAACAAGGAAGAGAGACGGTGGAAGAAGATTGGAAGAAATTTAAAGCTTATCTTAAAAACTACTATAAAATTAATGAATGCTAAAATGTCAAGAGTAATGTAAAGAAATAAGATTCCAGCTGTAAATGATTGGGTAAAAGAAGAAGAAAAGGAAAAGAGTTTAAAAGTTAATAGAAGTGAGGGGTTGCTGAAGAAAATTATTAAACAGGGATGCAGAAAAGGGAGGCATGGGGAAGTCGGTGAAATAGGGTTAAGGAAAAAGAGGTTATGAAATTATACATGTTTATATGTTTGTTTGTTTATGTATTGTGTTGTGTATTGTTTGAAATTTATGTTGGAAAATTAATAAAAAATTATTTTTTAAAAAAAACAAAAACAGAATGGATCGATTTGATCTTCTTGCAGTCCATGGGACTTTCAAGAGTCTCCTCCAGCACCACAATTCAAAAGCATCAATTCTTCGGCGATCAGCCTTCTTTATGGTCCAGCTCTCACTTCCATACATCACTACTGGGAAAACCATAGCTTCCTAATCCCATCACATGCTGGCAAGATGCCCACGAAACAGAAGGCAGAGGGTTGGTGGTAAAGACAGGAGCAGGCTTAATTTGCAGTCCTGGCCCTTCCTCCACCACAATCATCATCATTAATTGCATTTACACCCCACCTTTTTCTCCAAGGAGGTTGAAGTGGCATACATGGTTCTCCCTCATTTGATTCCCACAAGGTAGGTCAGGCTGAAAGGCAGTGACTGGCCCAATATCACCTAGCGAGCATCACATGCTTGAGTGGGGATTTGAACCCTGGTTTCCCTGGTCCTAGTCTGACATTCTTAAGCCAGGGGTCAGCAAGGTTCACCTCGTCTGGGCCGGTTCACTCCAGCGGAGATCCCTCTGTGAGCTGGATTGCACACAGGCCTGTGATTTCCGGTGTCTGTGTCTGCGCAGATGTGATTTCCGGCACAGCGGAAGCAAATCCCTGTGCTGTGCTGTGCTGTGCTGTGCTAGTTTAGTGCAGTGCGTGGGGACTCGCTGAGCAGGTGGTTTGGTTTGGGGGCAGCTCATGGGCCGGTTAAATAATCCCTGTGGGCCGCTTGTGGCCCACGAGCCTTAGGTTGCCGACCCCTGCTCTAAGCAATGCAGCACACACTGGCTCTCAAATGCAAATTCAGGGCTTGTCTACACTTCTCCTTGTTCCATTCCTAAAAAGTACAAGCCTGAGAGGTTTTCTGTGTGTTTGATGCTTTCTAGGTACACTTTTCGTTTTGTTTCTCCTGCCGGTTTCCCTAGGAAAACGCGCTGTTTAATGCTGATTTGGAACACACCTCCGTCCATGGGGAAAAAAGATTGACATTTCTATCCCAAGGGAAAGAAGTGTGCACACATGGCTCTCCCACTTTAATTCTCACAATAGCCCTGTGAGGTAGGTTGGCCTGAGAAGAGGGTGACTGCCCTAAGGTCGCCCTCAGTGAACTTCATGTCTGAGCAGAGATTCGAACCCAGATCCTCCAGGTCCCTAGCCTGACACTCTAAACCATGACCATCCTGGTATGAAACAAACTCATCTCCTTTCTGCCACATTCCACCCCACAGCACGCTCCAGTTAGTGGCAATGTCTGGGTTGCAGAGCACTAAGTAGATGTCTAACCTACCTCCCCCCCTCTTCTCATGGATCTGCACCTCCCCAAGGAGACCTTGAGATGTCTGGCCTTGGTAGAAGAAAGTCTGCAAGGGCCTTCAAACCAGATTTGTCTTACTCTCCACCGCCACAGTTCAGCCACCGTCTCTTTGTCTAGACTCTAGACAGAACGATTTGCGCATTCTACAGTGTGGGGGGGGGAAAGCTGATTTCCCCCCTCCCTCTCTGGTTGATTAAATGCAAATCCTTCCAAACCCATGCAGAGGATGGAGACCACCCTACGGGACTGGGACCCTTTGGCTTGTTCAGATAGTCCAAACAAAAGATAAACAATTGATTGCAACAAGCAACCCCACTCGACACCAATGTCAATAGCACTGAGAGATATCTCTTGAGTTGGTTAGTGACTGGTGCCCTCCTTGAAGTGGTCCCCCTCCCCCTGGTTAAAGGAGAGTAAGAAAGGCCACAGGCATCTAATTGATTGTTAAGGTTGTTATACAGATTAGATAACAGGAATCCAGCCAAGAGAGCTTATCAGGGGCTTCGTGATAATGGTAGAAGCCCTGGAAGCAGTTTGATGAGATCTAGGGAGATGAGATCTAGGTAACTGAGCCGGGAGATAATGGTTGGAAGGATAATGCATTGTGAGGGTCCAAGCCCCATTCCTAGAGAGGCGATCAGAGAAGCTCATCAGCTCTGCCAGGAAACCCTGGTCTTCTCCACTGATGGAGTGCAGGGTGGGGACCAAAGGTGGACAAACTATCCCAGAAGGAGCACAATGTGTCCCCTGTCAGAGGTTCTTCTTCTTTGACGACCAGTCATAGCCGAGTAAGATGGTCTTCCATGAACACGGTCTTAACAGTGAGTCCATAGGTGACTGTGGAGGCCAATTCTGGACCCACACGTCCTTCCACAGTGGGGACATTGGTTTCCGAGCGGGAGTTGATCATGGTGAGGGTTTGCCAAGCGTGCCTTCCTCTTAGCATGTTTCTCCCTTTCGTCCTGAGTTTGAGCATCTTCAAAGCCCATGACACCTTTGGTAAAGGCTGTTCTCCAGCTGGAGTGCTCACAGGCCAGTGTTTCCCAGATGTTGGTGTTTATACTACATTTTTAAAGATTTGCCTTGAGACAGTCTTTAAGCCTCTTTTGTTGACCACCAACATTACACTTTCCATTTTAAAGTTGGAATAGAGTAGTTTACAACCCCTACAACTTATGCTGGTGCTCTAGCCCCACACTCAGAGTCAGGGCCGACCCTACCATTGGGCAAATTGATGCAGCAGATTTGTGAGGTGCATGGAGGGGCAGGAATTGTTTAGCTGGGTTATTTTCATGTTCTTACTTCCCAGGGAGGGGAGAAACACTTGTGAAATGTTCTGCTGGAGAAAATCAGAAGACCCTGGCTGCTGTAATAAACAAAAATCTGCCCTTATTCCCTTATGGGGGACACAAGAGCCCTTTGTAAGTTCTCCATTGGTCAGAGAAAATAACAGAGGCCAACCAGAGAATATTGAGAAGCAAAGCAGCTAGTAAGCCTGATATTTATTGAACTGTTGCAACAGGGTGCTCCCCTTACACGCAGGAAAGGAGGAGGACCCAGGACCAAGGTGTGCCTGTCCTTCCCTGGAGCTCAAGACCACTCCTCCATACATTATACATACATACATACATACATCATACAAGAAGGGGTGTAACCCAAGACCACCACCCCCATAAACATCATACCTACATCACAGAAAAGATGGTCTACAACAGAAATTTGAATATTGTTGTTTTTCCTGTCTGCCAGGTTATCTGATAATGCCTTATCTGATTGCCTTTCCTGGTAGTCTGCCCATTCCTTTGAAATGGTGATTACCCAATTCCTGAGACAATGGGAAGGCTGCCCCACCCCCTCCCTCCTTGCAGAGAAAAGATTTGTTCAGTTTGGGAGTCAAAATGGTTTCAGGGCGGTCTTCCTGTGCTGCTCCAGACATGTGGTCCCCAGATCTATGTATGTGCTTGGTTGGTACATTTATGAACATTTATTATATATATAAAACCTTAAATTTTTTGTTTCACTGCTGAATCAGGCCAAAGGCACATTTAACCCAGCACTCTGTTCTCGTGTGGTCCAACCAGGTACCTCTGGGAAGTTCTCAAGAAGGACTTTTGTTCAACAGCTTTCTGACCACTGCCTTGCAACTGGTATTCAGAGGTAAATTGCCTCGGATAGTGGAGGCATGGGTGTAGCCAAGGGGATGCAGGGAGGGGCAGTTGCCCTCCACTACATCAATAAAAATCAATAAATACCCATAACTAATTGAGGTTCTGCTCTCCACCAAATCCTGGCTATGCCCATAAGTGGAGATAGAGCACAGTCATTGTGACTAGACGTTGGCATCTGTCTGTCTCGCGAGATAATGCAGTGTGCCTCCGGGGGCAAAGTTGGAATCTCCTTTCTTTTAATTCCTATCCATTGGTTTGGGACCCACCCTCTGGAGCAGCAGGAATAATAATAATAATAATAATAATAATAATAATAATAATAATAATAATTTATTTATATGCTGCCCATCTGGCTGGGTTTCTCTAGCCACTCTGGGCGGCTTCCAACAGAATATTAAAATACAATAGTCTATTAAACCTTAAAAGCTTCCCTAAACAGGGCTGCCTTCAGATGTCTTCTAAAGGTCAGGTAGTTGTTTATGTCCTTGACATCTGCTGGGAGGGCATTCCACAGGGCGGGTGCCACTACCGAGAAGGCCCTCTGCCTGGTTCCCTGTAACTTGGCTTCTCGCAGGGAGGGAACCGCCAGAAGACCCTCGGTGCTGGACCTCAGTGTCTGGGCAGAACGATGGGGGTGGAGACGCTCCTTCAGGTATACTGGACCAAGGCCATTTAGGGCTTTAAAGGTCAGCACCAACACTTTGAATTATGCTTACAAGTCCTTAGCTAGAGACCCCAAGGATCAAACTTTGGATGTTCTACGCAGACCCTCCAAGTGTCCCTATTTTCCAGGGACAGTCCCAGATTTACAGAAGCCCGTCTGATTTGATCCCACAATGCTCCATTTTTCCTCAGGACTTCCACTGAGCGATGTGGCTCCTCTGATTCCATTTATCAATGATTGCTGCTTCAGACGTATGAGAAGGGATGGGGGTTGGGCAGGGTATCATTTACAAGACAAATGATTCTCCTTATCTGCCACACGTTGACGCGGTGGATTATGAGAATGAACATAAAAATTAAAAGAATCTAATAAACGGGCTTTCTGGTGGACTCGATTTACTTTTCCCCTTTTTCTTTTTTTGGAGAGTCTGCTGGTTTAATTGCAGACAAGGTCTGGCCATTTTCACTTTCGACTTCTCCCACCTTAGGGAAGAAAAAGAGAGAGACAGAGAGAAGCAGCCATGACTGGGGCTGCAAGAATTGTATGGCAAAAAAAACAGACCATCTACTAAAGGGGTCAGCAACCTTTTCCAGCTGTGAGCCGGTCCACCGTCCCCCAGACCATGTGGTGGGCAGGACTATATTTTGAAAAAATAATAATGAACGAATTCCTATGCCCCACAAATAAGAGATGCATTTTAAATAAAAGCACACATTCTGCTTGTGTAAAAACACCATATATCAATAAACACACAGCAATAAACGTAACCAGCTGTAAAGGTAAAGGTAAAGGGACCCTGACCATTAGGGCCAGTCCCAGACGACTCTGGGGTTGCAGCGCGCATCTCGCTTTATTGGCCGAGGGAGCCGGCGTACAGCTTCCGGGTCATGTGGCCAGCATGACTAAGACACTTCTGGAGAAACCAGAGCTGCGCATGGAAACACCATTTACCTTCCCACTGGAGCAGTAGCTATTTATCTACTTGCACTTTGACGTGCTTTCAAACTGCTAGGTTGGCAGGAGCAGGGACCGAGCAACAGGAGCTCACCCCGTCACGGGGATTCGAACCTCTGACCTTCTGATCAGCAAGCCCTAGGCTCTGTGGTTTAACCCACAGCGCCACCTGCATCGTAACTGGCCGTACTTTAGAATAAATAAGGTATACTATTCATTGTATCAAATTGTAGATTTCATTGGAAGTCTCATAAACTTCAACGAAAAAAAGCAGGAGACCCAGTGGATCAGTTCATTCTCTAGTCAGTTCATGCATAAGGTCCATACATGTATAAGTGTCTTTATATATTATGAGACTTCCGTAGAAATCTACAATTTGATACAATGAATAGTATACCTAATTTATTCAAAAGTACAGCCGGTTACGTCTTGTGTGTTTATTGAGTATGTTTCATGTAAACATAGGTTTTTTGTTGTTGTTTTGCTAATGTGTAAAAATACCAGGCAGGCCCCACAAATAACCCAGAGATGCATTGTAAATAAAAAGACACATTCTACTCATGTAAAAACACGCCGATTCCCGGACCGTCTACGGGTCAGATTTAGAAGGCAACTGGGCCACATCCAGCCCCCGGGCCTTACATTACCTACCCCTGATCTACTTCCACTGGAAAAAGCCACACTGGATCTGAATGCCTTAAGACCCACTGCCCATGCAGTGAGATGGAAAAATCCTGAAATGACAGGATGGAGTCTACTACTTAGGATTGCGAGTGGGGAAACACTTTTCTGAGTGCTCCCCAATGTATCCAAGCCAGTAACAACACCTGACAATTTTTTAAATTAAAGAATTATTATTTTTATAAATTTTTAAATTAGTTTTCAATTACAGTCCAATAACAGCCTCATTATAACAATACCAAATCACAATACAGTTACTAACACCAAGCATTCTGATACCAAATTATATAATTCATGTGGCCACCCACGTGCTAGAATTGATGCTTTGACGATTTTCTCTATTTCTGCATTCCCAAATCTTATTAATTCCAATTACACTCCAGTCAAGATAACAGCCTCTACAGTTCTATGATTCTGTGAAGCCATAGCTGTTTAAAATGGTATAATGGTGCAGTGTGGTGTAGTAGTTAGAGTAGTGGACAAGGACACTAGGGTTCACATTCCCACTTGGTTGACCTCACAGGGTTGAATGAATGAATTTTATTATTTTGGTCACAGACTAGTTCCAGCCCACATAACAACAACAACAACAACAACAAAACAACAACAACAACTTTTTTTATTTATACCCCACCCTCCCCAGCCAAGACCAGGCTCAGGGCGGCTAACAACCGATATAAAAACAAATTGATTGAAATACAACTTAAAAACAAGATTAAAATACAACAATAAAACATTAAAATGTAGCCTCATTTCAATGGAAACTCAAATCAAAAACTTTTTTGGGGATGAAAACATCAGCTCTTCACCAAGGCTAATTATCCAGACTGGATCCATATCCGTACTATCCATACAATATCAAGGAAGTCATAAAACATGATAGGGATACATTTGAATTTGCAATTAGGTATAACAGGGACAATACAGATATAGCAACAGTTTAATATATATATATATATATATATATATATATATATAAATTAAAACTTAGTCACTAACATAGAACCTTAAATTATCATTTAAAATCTTAATCATTATGATAGCACAGCTTGTTCCCTCAGTTTTATGGCAATCACACAGAATTTGGCTACCCTTAACCTGATCTCAGGATCCTTGTCCTCTACTAGGGATTTTAGACATTGAAGTTTGGATTCTGAAATATACTCGGAGTCGAGTGTGGATTTCATGCTCTTTATTCAGCTCATAGTGAGGAATGAAAGTTTCCCCAAAATATCTGCTTTATATACATTATTTACACAATGGGCCGCACGTGATTGGCTAATTCCGGGATTCTCCTGTAGGCCAATCAGGTTGCGGATTCACTTCCACCTGGAGCTGGATTGGGTGGCTCCTGCGGACCAATCAGACTGCTGAATTGTTCTAGGACCAATCAGACTGCTGCATTCTGAATCCTATTGTTCTAGGACCAATCAGACTGCTGCCTTTTGGATCCTATTCAACTCAGTACATAACAGATTCATTTGGAGGTTTTTGCATAGCAGTGGTAATAAATACCGAGCGTATATCCCCGTAGAAACAGCAGCGTAACAAGACATGAGAGACAGTTTCTACCTCCATCAAGCCTCAGGGGCAGACTCATTCAGCGTATGGTTTACCCTCAAATCTGCCCTGCAGTAAGGCAGATGGCAGCACAGGGTTGTTCTGGGAATTAAATGAGGAGGGGCAGAACCATGTAGGCTAGGATATGCAATAAATAAAGCTAGGATATGCAATAAATAAAGCTAGGATATGCAATAAATAAATAAATTTATTTGGCGTGATAAAGCAGCCCTCGGGATGGCAGCCACAGCTGAGAACCTTTAGCTAAAGAATCTGCACTGTTTCCTCAAACTGTCCTGGGGAGTTTTGCAGGAGAGGAGAATAATGGAGGGCAAAACATGGAAGTGGCTTTAAGAAAAAAATCTCTGGATCAGATTTACTTAAGAAGCGTGTTGTTTGCATTTGGGGGAAACAGACATGTTGTACAATGAAAAGCCAGAGAGAAACATTAATCCCAAGCAAACAGTGACGCCCAGTGTGAAGACAAAGGCACCATTGCCTCTCTTGGCATAGTGACGGAGAACCTGAGAGTGGCAGGAAGCTTTCTGCTCAACAAATAAGAAGGGTGAACATAGGTCTTGAATCAGAACTGTACTCCCTTTAGCTCAGTGTTGTCTACACTGACAGAGAGCAGGGTGGGGACCAAAGGTGGACAAACTATCCCAGAAGGAGCACAATGTGTCCCCTGTCAGAGGTTCTTCTTCTTCTTTGGTGATCACTCGTAGCTGAGTAAGATGGTCTTCCATGAACACGGTCTTAACAGTGAGTCCGTAAGTGACTGTGGAGGCCAATTCTGGATCCACACATCCTTCCACAGTGTGTTTCCAGGTGGGAGTTGGTCACAGTGAGGGTTAGCCAAGCATGCCTTCCTCTTAGCACGTTTATCCCTTTCGTCCTGAGTTTGAGCATTGTCAAAGCCCATGACACCTTTGGGAAAGGCTGTTCTCCAACTGGAGCGCTCACAGGCCAGTGTTTCCCAGTTGTTGGTGTTTATACTACATTTTTAAAGATTTGCCTTGAGAGAGTCTTTAAGCCTCTTTTGCTGACCACCAGCATTATGCTTTCCATTTTTAAGTTCGTAACAGAGTAGTTGCTTTGGAAGACGATAATCAGGCATCCGAACAACATGACCGGTCCAACGAAGTTGATGTTGAAGAATCATTGCTTTGACACTGGTGATCTTTGCTTCTTTCAGTGCACTGGCATTAGTTTGCCTGTCTTCCCAAGTAATAGGTAATTTTTTTCAGAGACACCGTTGATGGAATCTTTCGAGGAGTTGGAGCTAGTGTTTATAAGTGGTCCATGTTTCACAAGCATACAGTAAGCCTGGTAGTACAATAGCTTTGTAAACAACCATTTTGGTTTGTCTGCGAATGTTTTGGTCCTCAAGCACTCTGTGATTCAAGTGAGAGAAAGCTGCACTCGCAGAGCTCAGGCAATGCTGGATAGTTCCCTGCCGTGGCGAAGGGGCTTGAATAAATCAGAGAAGCTATGAACTATGCCGAGCAGAGCACCCAAGATGAACAGGTCATAGTGGAGAGTTTTGACCAAACGTGATCCACCTGGAGGAGGAACCGGCAAGCCACTCCAGTATCCCTGCCAAGAAAACTCCATGGACAAAGACAACAGGCATATAAAATAAATAAATACATGAAATACAAAGCCAAGACTAAGGCTGAGGAGGAGGAAGCTAACATCCAGGGCGACCCCATGGACCACTTGTCAGGAAGAAGGTAGGGCAGGCCAAGGAGCTGGATGAGGACAGACTGAGCTTGGTGGGACTGTACTCTGTTTGCCCTGTGCTAAATAATGGTGTTACACAAGAGTTTTGGGAAGGGCTGCAGCTCAGAGGAGCAGTATCTGCCTTACATGCAGAAGGTTAGGGCCCAAAACCTGGGCATCTCCAGGTAGGACTGGGAGAAGCCGTGTTCTCTGAAACACTGGAGAGATGCTGCCAGTCCATGTTGGCAGTACTGAGCTAGATGGACCAATGTTTTGACTCGGTACTATAAGGCATCTTCTTATGTTTCTGCTTTCACCTGGGAAAATCTAGGGAGCGTGGAAATTCCCGAGCGTTTTTCTGCTGGATGGATAAACCGTGTACAGGGGGCCAAGCTTTTCATCCCCAGCTGGGGTGAAGCTGAAGTTCAACAGAGCCAGTGAAATGATCCCGAGATAACGGCCCCGTATATCTAAGCAGGTAACACCCAATTACAGCCGCAACTCTGTTGACTTACACTTTCCCTTATCGGAAAGCATCGGGGTATTCGCGTAAATGGCAAAAAGCATTTTGACGGATGCTTGCCAACTCGCTGGAACCCAAGAGGCCGGGAGGTGCAGCTCCACACAATGTGTGCGTTCCTTATCAGGAAGCCTCGACTGGAGCTATGAAATTAAAACTATAAAAGGCAGGGCCTTATCAGCAATTCCTAATTCCTGCAGCGTTCATTAGGGGGCTGCTCTGGTCCAGGAATTGCACTCCTGGGATTGCCAGGAGTGGGTTAAGTTTGGAAGGCCAGAGGTAGGAGAGGGGTGCGTTATCGTGTGTTGCCTTGGCAATTAAGCAGTCTCTTTCTTAAGATGCCTGTTTAGACTAAGCCCAGAGGAGGATTAAAAGGCACTTTCCTCCCTGGAATAAAAGACATGGGTTGATGGGTTGGCGGACTTTACTTATATGCTGCTTTGCCATAATAATAATAATAATAATTTATTTATACCCTGCCCTTCCCGGTTCAGAAAACCGAGCTCAGGGCCACTAACAACAAATTCAAAACACTTAATTGATGCAACTAAAACAGCACAAAATACAATATAAAATGTGACTAATAATAAATTCAGAATTCAAAAATCAATTTAGGGGGAAAATCCATCCAATAAACATTAGATGATCACCAGGGCTAGCTGGCTAAATTAGGCCTATTTAGGCCAGCGAGGAGACCAGGGGAGAATTAGCTGTGGGATCCCAGAGTGGGTAATCTTCATAAAATGGGGAGGGGAAGGGAAGGGAAGGGAAGGGGAATAAAAGATCAGGCTAAGTTCAAACTGAAAACTAGGTGGAATAGCTCTGTCTTACAGGCCTTGCGGAAGGAGGTTAAATCCTGCAGGGCCCTAGTCTCATGGGACAGAGCATTCTACCAGGTGGGAGCCATCACTGAGAAGGCCCTGGCCCTGGTAGAGGATAGTCTGACTTCCTTAGGGCCTGGAACCTCTAAACTATGATTATTCATGGACCTTAAGGATTTCAATATGAGTAGGAAAATGAGAGTACCCCTAAACATTTTTTTTTTAAGAAAAAAAGCACTGATGATGATGATGATTAATTTATATCCCACCCATCTGGCTGGGTTTCCCCAGCCACTCTGGGCGACTCCCAGCAGAATATTAAAAATAGAATCAATAATTAAAAACTTCCCTAAACAGGGCTGCATTCTGATGTCTTCCAAAGAGGCTTACAACAAACATCCAAAGACATCAAAATACAAACATACGAAATGCAGAGCATGCCAGTATATTAAAAAATCACCCAAACCCAACAATTTAACAAAAGCAGAATAAATTCAATATTGGAAGAAGAAGAAGAAAAAACACCATGAAAGAAAACCCATCACTCTAGGTTTGAGTACAAAGCAAAAAAAGAGTTAACTGACAATCAAATTTCAGGTACTGGTCTCCTTCCACTTCAAGCCTGGCAAAGAGGCAGTTCAGAGGGGAGAGGTCCTCTTACCAGTTTGATGGCATACGCTGGCTCCCGTACTCTTACTGCAGAGGAGGCTGGCAGCAGCAAAAAAGGACGAAGAAGATCTAGGAAAGATGATCGGCCTCGGTCCAGTATACCTGAAGGAGCGTCTCCACCACCATCATTCTGCCTGGACACTGAGGTCCAGCTCCGAGGGCCTTTGGCGGTTCCCTCCCTGTGAGAAGTGAGGTTACAGGGAACCAGGCAGAGGGCCTTCTCGGTAGTGGCACCCACCCTGTGGAACGCCCTCCCATCAGTTGTCAAGGAAATAAACAACTATCTGACTTTTAGAAGACATCTGAAGGCAGCCCCGTTTAGGGAAGTTTTTAATGTTTGATGTTTTATTGTGTTTTTAATATTTTGTTATCATGCGAAAGGCTGGGCTGGATGAATCCCAAGCCACCTCAGGAGAAGAGAAGACTCCCTGGAAAAGACCCTGATGTTGGGAAAGATGGAGGGCACAAGGAGAAGGGGACGACAGAGGACGAGATGGTGGGACAGTGTTCTCGAAGCTACCAGCATGAGTTTGACCAAACTGCGGGAGGCAGTGGAAGACAGAAGTGCCTGGCATGCTCTGGTCCATGGGGTCATGAAGAGTCGGACACGACTAAATGACTAAACAACAACAACAATATTCTGTTGGGAGCCGTCCAGAGTGGCTGGGGAAACCCAGCCAGATGGGCGGGGTATAAATGATAAATTACTATTATTATCTTTGCCCAACTCAGGTTTCGAATAACACAGAGCTGACCCTGTGGCCCGATGAGCCATTGACAGGCTCTAAAGAGAGCAGATGCGCAGAGACAACAGGTTAAAACATTCAAAATGTTGGCATTAGGATGAATCTGAGGGGGCACAGAAGAGACCACAAAGAGTTAACTCACCTGTGGGGGTGTTTTTTTTGGTGAGTGCCGTCCTTTAGCAGGTGAACAAATATGGTCTGGTGCAGATGTGGCATATCAACATCTCTTAGCAACAGGGAAAGCGAGAATCGACCCGGTTTATCTTGTGACCTCTTGAACCGGACAAAAAGAGAGAGAAAGGAATCCAACTACTGGAATGCAGGATTCATGAACCACCCGCCCCAGCCGCAGACCCCCTTGCTATCTATAAGCTTATTATAAGGCGAAGACAATTTATTTATCACGTATAAAGCTCACCTTCCCTCCACAAAGTAGCTCAAGATGGTTTCCATCACACCACCTCATTCTTCTTTTGAAATAATTTTTTATTTGGTTTTACAAATACAGAGTTATAGAAATCCAAATATATATCCATATGCGGAGATTCCTCCGAATCTTGCGACTCCCCCCCCATGGGGTTCCTGCTCCGGTACCTGGAGCGGCGCTCATCCCAGGGGGTGTGGCGTGCCACCCACTGGGGGCGTGTCCCAGAGGTGTGGCATGTGTCCCCCCCCTTGGAATGGCATCCGGGGCGTGCCACCCCCACCCACCCCCACCACCTCGGAAAGTCCCTGTTTCTTCCTGCCTCACCCCCAGCAGGGTCTTCTCTGAGTGCACTTGAGCTAGTCTCAATCTTTCAGCCTAATCTGGGTTTTTGTGAGGTCAAGAATGAGGTGGTGCGGAAAACAGATTTGAAATTTGCAGCATGTTGTACACTGAAAGAAAATTATATGAAAATGATGTACCGGTGGTCTTTGACTCCTAGTGAGTTGGCAAAAAATGTATAGGACAAATACAAATATCTGCTGGGAATGTAAAGAAAAAGAAGGTACCTTTTATCACATGTGGTGGACTTGTAGGGTAATAAAAGCTTTCTGGGAGATGATATACAATGAAATGAAAAAATAAATGTTTAAAATCTTTGTTAAAAACCCAGAAGCATTTTTTATTAGGAATTAGAGGTACCGACATTCCAAAGGAGGAGAAAGTATTTTTTATGTATGGAACAACAGCTGCCCGGATGTTACTAGCCCAGAGGTGGAAAGAAGACAAGACCAGAGAGGAATGACAAACCAAACTGATGGACTATGTCAAAATGTCAAGACTGACTGGAAAACTCAGAAACCAAGAGGACAAAAAGAGTAGTTGCCTTGGAAGACAAAAATCAGGCATCCACACAACATGACCAGTCCAACAAAGTTGATGTTGAAGAATCATTGCTTCAATACTGGTGATCTTTGCTTCTTCCAGCATTAGTTTGCTTGTTTTCCCAAGTGATGTGTAGAATTTTTTGGAGACACTGTTGATGGAATCTTTTGAGGAGTTGGAGATGGCATGTTTAAGAGTTCCATGTTTCACAAGCATACAGTAAGGTTGGTAGTACAATAGCTTTGTAAACAAGCATTTTGGTTTCCCTGCAAATGTCCCGGTCCTCAAACACACTGCATTTGAATCGGGAGGAAGCTGCACTCACA
Source organism: Podarcis siculus (assembly GCA_034642415.1). NCBI lineage: Eukaryota > Metazoa > Chordata > Lepidosauria > Squamata > Lacertidae > Podarcis > Podarcis siculus. The sequence goes on from JAXCMG010000109.1 coordinate 998,366, forward strand.
GAGCTCAGGCGATGCTGGATTTCGGCATCAATGTCGGCCCTTGTGGAAAGATAAGGATCTCTCAGGTATCCAGGTCCCAGCACCTTGAACTTAGCAAATTGGCAGCCATCACATTAGCTGTTCTCAACTTTTAAAGGGGAGACAGAGAAAGATTTATCAAGCTTTTTCATTGGCTATTTCAGCATGCTTGAAAGTGGAGATAGAGGGAATACCCAAATCTTTTTCTTGACTGCCTGCAAAGCGTGGGTGCTGTCATTGAAAATGAAGCATCCTGGCTGCCTTCCAAGGTTTGTTATATTTTGGATTAAAATAAAGGATATTATAGGATTCTCCAAAGATAAATTCTCAGGCTTTCGGTGGAAAAAAAGACCCCAAAGGTCATTGGAAAGCTGTGCTTCCAAACACCCCACTTTTACACTCCCAGTCCTGTTTATTCTGCTGTGGCTTTGACATTTTGGGCTACACTGGTACCTCTGGTTATGTACTTAATTCATTCCGGAGGTCCGTTCTTAACCTGAAACTGTTCTTAACCTGAATTACTTTAGCTAATGGGGCCTCCTCCTGCTGCTGCGCCGCCGGAGCACGATTTTTGTTCTCATCCTGAAGCAAAGTTCTTAACCCGAGGTAATATTTCTGGGTTAGCGGAGTCCGTAACCTGAAGCATATGTAACCTGAAGCGAATGTAACCGGAGGTACCACTGTATTTGCTATTAAATAAATATTGCCCATGCAAGCAGTTTTAAAGCCCGCCTTTGTCAAAAGAAAGAAAGAAAGAAAGAAAGAAAGAAAGAAAGAAAGAAAGAAAGAAAGAAAGAAAGAAAGAAAGAGAAAGGGAACGAGTGAACACACAGAGAGAGACTGGACAGTGAGAAGCACAGGAAGATAAATAAAATTACAAAATGGTAGTCTGTATTAGACAAATGAAGAACAGTCCCCACATTATTGCAGCCTTGGGGCATTGCAAGGTCTGATGTTGGCATCTAGTTTTCACAGCCAAAGAGGAAAGTTGTGCATCCAATCATACAAAACTGTGTCAGAGTATTGGCCTGGAATTGAACCCTGAGCTACATGTCTTCCCAAGCTAGTCAGAATGCTTAGCATAGTACAGTGGTACCTCAGAAGTTGAATGGAATCTGTTCCGGAAGTCCGTTCGACTTCCAAAACGTTCAGAAACCAAGGCACGCCTTCTGATTGGCTGCAGGAAGCTCCTGCAGCCAATCAGAAGCCGTGTAAGCCGCGTCGGATGTTCGGGTTCCAAAAACGTTCACAAACCGGAACACTCACTTCCGGGTGTATGGCGTTCGGGAGCCAAAACGTTCGACTCGCAAGGCGTTCAGGATCCAAAGTATGACTGTACAGGCTGCAGAGATGCCCAATACCCAACTCTTTGGTCCTGGAAGCGCTGCTATGCTGCTCCTGGGATATCTGCTTTTGCAAAGGGCTCGCTTGCTCCTGGCAGCCCTCCAGGTATGCCTGGGAGTCTTGCTTTCTCTCTTGCGGGACTCCCACATTTGACATTCTGAAGCAGTGCACATGACCAGGCAATGAAAGAAAGCAAAGCCCAGGACGGTCATGGCAAGTTTCCGAGCGTGAAAGCTGTCAGCTCGCAAGTGTGAATTCCTAGAAACCCAACTGTGCTTGCTCTCCAGAAGAAAACGCTCTTCAGATGCAGAACTGGATGTCCTTGCTTGCAAGCTTGCTTCCATGCTGAACAATTAAGCCCTTCTTACTCAACTTCTTCTTCTTGAACAGGACATCCCTATATTCATGGGAGAAATGCAATTGTTACACTGCCCTCTGCATTTACCCTGTCAATATCTCCACCGTGACAAGTCCAATTTGATCAAACCTGTCTTTGTTTGGCCTGGCCAATCCTGTCTGGCACCCTCTTTACATATCTAAAGAGGCATAGAAAAAGAGCTAGCAATGTTTCCAGAATGACAGGTACGCCTTGCCCTGCTCATGTGGCCGGAGGCCACTGTCACCTTAGAGGCAGGAGAACAATACAGCAGGGTTTAGGTTTTGACATGTCTCCTCTGGACCTGGGAACATGCAGAGACATGACCTGCATTGGTGTATATCAGGCATAGGCAAACTCGGCCCTCCAGATGTTTTGGGACTACAATAATAATAAATTTTTATTATTATTTATACCCTGCCCTCCCCAGCCAAGACCGGGTTCAGGGCAGCTGACACCAGGTATAAAAACAATTGATTGAAATACAACTTAAAAACAAGATTAAAATACAACATCAAAACATTAAAATGCAGCCTCATTTCAGTAGGAACTCAAATCGAAAACTTTTTGGGGGATGAAAATGTCAAGTCTTCACCAAAGCTGACTATCCAGACTGGTCCTACGTGGGCCAGAAAAAAGCCAGGGAAGTCCCCAAATAGGAGTTCCATCACAGAAGTAGAAAGGAAAAATGAAAGAGGGGGAGGGGATCAAGTTGATTCCAAGCCAAAGGCCAGGTAGAACAACTCTGTCTTACAGGCCCTGCAGAAAGAAATCAGATCCTGCAGAGCCCTGGTCTCATGAGACAGAGCGTTCCACCAGGCCGGAGCCAGAGTTGAAAAGGTCCTGGCTCTAGTTGAGGCTAATCTGACTTCCTTAGGGCCCGGGACCTCTAGGGTGTTACTTAAGGTCCTCCGTGGGGCATACTGGGAGAGGCGGTCCCGTAGGTATGAGGGTCCTAGGCTGTGAAGGGCTTTAAAGGTCAAAACCAGCACCTTAAATCTGACCCTGTACTCCACCGGGAGCCAGTGCAGATGGAAAAGCACTGGGTGAATATGCTCCCATGGCAGGGACCCCATGAGGAGCCTTGCTGCAGCATTCTGCATCCGCTGGAGTTTCTGGGACAGCTTCAAGGGCAGCCCCACATAAAGCGAATTACAGTAGTCAAGCCTGGAGGATCACTGTGGCCATCCCTAAAAGGAGCAGTGGTCAGGGATGATGGGGGTTGTAGTCCCAAAACATCTGGAGGGCCAAGTTTGCCGATGCCTGGTGTATATACTCAGCCAGGAGCAAGTTTCTTCTCACCTTGCAAAGGATCTTGGGCAACGAGTCGAGAGGTGAAAATGGCACCCACAACATGACTTGTCGCTGGCAACCTTCTGCGACAGCAAAACCGCAAACTGGTTGAACTGAAGCAAAGCCTGGGCTCCTTTGTTTGCCACTCTGGACAGACGGGAGTCCGCCTACGACCTGGGCTATTGTGTCCCTTCCTTTTCCTAAAGAGAGCAGGGGGGGGGAGAGGGAGGAGAAACCCCCTACCCCACCTCGACAGAGCCTGACTTTCTCACCCAGGGCAGCAGCGGAGAGCTTGCCAGTTAATATCCTGCCATCTCTGATTGCGCTTGGAGAGGTGTGATGTTTGATAAGCTCCATTTAACTTGGCTGTACTACATTGTTTAAATAATTCATATACAGATTGGTGCTCCAAGAGGATTTCTGCTCTATTGACCTTGCTGGTTGCATGTTACCAGAATAAGAGGGAGTCCCTCCTCCCCACTAGTTTGACAGCTTCTCCCACCAGTGGGTTCAGGGAAAAAAAATTAGTTCCAGCTTCACGCTGCCCCCACCCCAGCACCTCATTATTTTTTTTAGCTAATTGAAAAAGCAACCAGCTGTTAACTCTTTCAGAGTAACACCTTTCCAGCAACTTCGCTGAAAATAAAAATAAACGCAGAAGGTATGTGTGAACTCCCTAACAAGCAACCTTTGGTTTATGTGTTCAGATAGATGCCTTCCATTTTATTTTAGCCAAAATTAATCCAGGTGCTTGGCGCAAGTTCTGCCATGCAAAGATCTGGTTTTAGCACTGGCCCATTTGCAAATTACGGGCTGTTGGAGGTCTGAAATCAACCTCTCTTTTCGGAGAAAGGCTGGTATATAGCCCTATCTGAGAAGCTGACCCAGCAGCATAGAGTTTGGCAGGGAATAGTCCACCTTGCCAACAAAGGTCCGTATAGTAAAAGCTATGGTTTTCCCAGTAGTGATGTATGGAAGTGAGAGCTGGACCATAAAGAAGGCTGATCGCCAAAGAATTGATGCTTTTGAATTCTGGTGCTGGAGGAGACTCTTGAGAGTCCCATGGACTGCAAGAAGATCAAACCTATCCATTCTGAAGGAAATCAGCCCTGAGTGCTCACTGGAAGGACAGGTCCTGAAGCTGAGGCTCCAATACTTTAGCCACCTCATGAGATGAGAAGACTCCCTGGAAAAGACCCTGATGTTGGGAAAGATGGAGGGCACAAGGAGAAGGGGACGACAGAGGATGAGATGGTTGGATAGTGTTCGTGAAGCTACCAGCATGAGTTTGACCAAACTGGGGGAGGCAGTGGAAGACAGGAGTGCCTGGCGTGCTCTGGTCCAGGGGGTCACGAAGAGTCGGACACAACTAAACGACTAAACAACAACAGTCCAAGATGATAACTTGACTCACATCTTCCGCATTTAAAGTACATTTAAAGACCATTGCTTCCCACAGAGAATTCTGGGAACTGTAGTTTACCCTTCACAGAGCTCCAATTTCTAGAGAGTCGGCAGGGGAGGGGGAAGTGATTCTTCTTCTTCTTTGGCAATCCCTCATGGCCGAGTATGATTGTGTTGCATGAATAAGGTCTTAACAGTGAATCCGTAAGTGACTGTGGAGGCCAATTCTGAATCCACACATCCTTCCACAGTGGGGACATAGGTTTTCAGGTGGGAGTTGATCATGGTCAGGGTTTGCCAAACATGCCTTCCTCTTAGCACATTTCTCCCTTTCATCCTGAGTTTCTGTGCTTCTTCAAAGTCCACGGTGCCTTTGGAAGAGGCTGTTCTCTAATTGGAGCACTCACAGGCCAGTGTTTCCCAATTATCCATACTTATACTACTTTTTTTAAGGGACGTGGGTGGTGCTGTGGGTTAAACCACAGAGCCTAGGACTTGCCGATCAGAAGGTTGGCAGTTCGAATCCCTGTGATGGGGTGAGCTCCCGTTGCTCGGTCCCTGCTCCTGCCCACCTAGCAGTTCGAAAGCACCTCAAAGTGCAAGTAGATAAATAGGTACTGCTCCGGCAGGAAGGTAAACGGTGTTTCCATGCACTGACTAAGCGGCTTAGTCATGCTGTCCACATAACCCAGAAGCTGTACGCTGGCTCCCTTGGCCTTTAAAGCTAGATGAGTGCTACAACCCCAGAGTTGGCCACGACTGGACCTAATGGTCAGGGGTCCCTTTACCTTTACCTATACCTTTTTAAAAGATTTGCCTTGAGAGAGTCTTTAAAACTCTTTTGTTGACCACCAGCATTACGCTTTCCACTTGGAAATAGAGTAGTTGCTTTGGAAGACGATAATCAGGCATCCGTACAACATGACCAGTCCTACGAAGTTGATGTTGAAGAATCATTGCTTCAACACTGGTGATCTTTGCTTCTTCCAGTACTCTGGCATTGGTTCACCTGTCTTCCCAAGTGATGTGTAATAGTTTGCCCCTCACAGAGCTACAATTCCTAGAGCATGGGTAGGCAACTTAAGGCCCGGGGGCTGGATGCGGCCCAATCACCTTCTACATCCAGCCTGCAGACGGTCCGGGAATCAGCATGTTTTTACATGAGTAGAATGTGCCCTTTTATTTAAAATGCACCTCTGGGTTATCTGTGGGGCATAGGAATTCGTTCATTCCCCCCCAAATATAGTCCGACCCCCCACAAGATCTGAAGGACAGTGGACTGGCCCCCTGTGTCAGGTGTACATGCAGGGGCCAGGTCCTGTGACCAATAGGACTCTGCAGGACTGGGGCCTTCCTAAGTTTGTTCTGAAGAGGCAAGGCACGGCCTCACAGGTGAGGCTGATTGGTAACTCACAGCACCTGGTGGCTAGAGCCAGGAAGGGATATAAGGTCAGCATTTTCCCTTCGGCTCTTTGCCACAGCAACATGCTCCCTGCCTTGCTGCTTTTGATTCCTTGACTCCTTGCTTCTTGATCCTTGGACCCCTGACTTCTTGACTCCGTGCTTCTTGATACTCAGACCCCTGACTTCGTGACTCCTTGCTTCTTGATTTTCGGACCCTTGGATTTGTGACTCCTTGCTTCCTGACCCTCGGACTCTTGGCTTTCTGACTCCTGGCTTCTGGACTCCTGTTTCTGCTCCCACCCTGCCATCTTGCCCCTGGTCCTGACGTCTCCAGCCGGGACTTCGATCGCCCATGAACTGGACCGTGACACCCTGCTGAAAAAGTTTGCTGCCACAGGGCAGGGAATATATGGAAAGGAGAGTCCTGCTGGATCAGGCCAGTAGCCTAGGTAGCCCACCATCCTGTTCTCACAGTGGCCAATCAGACACCAATGTGAAACTGGCAAGCAAAACATAGTTTTGATGGCTGTTAGCAGTGGATAGGCTTATTCTCCATGATTTCGTAGAAGTCCCTTTTAAAGGCATCCATGTTGTTGGCTATCCAGCTGCTCTTGGACTCAGCCAACTTAACCAACTTTACTTAAGTTGTTTATGCATGCTAGTACAGCAGCCAGAATCCTTTGTGCGCAGAAGTAGAAAGAAGAAGTGCCAACGAAAGAAGAATGGATTTTAAAGTTCACAGACTATGCAGAGATGGCGAAGTTGACAACAAAAATAAGGGACCCAAAGGACGATAACTCTGCCGTAGAGTGGAGGTTCTTTTCAGACTATCTGAGGGGGGAAAATGAGTGAATTGAATGAAATCACGAGCAAGATTTGAATAATGGGCAAGGGAAGGATAATAATAATAATAATAATAATAATAATAATAATAATAATAATAATAATAATAAAATTATTATTTATACCCCGCCCATCTGGCTGGGTTTCCCCAGCCACTCTGGGCGGCTTCCAACAGAACACTAAAATACAATAACCTATTAAACATTAAAAGCTTCCCTAAACAGGGCTGCCTTCAGATGTCTTCTAAAAGTTTGGTACTTATTTTTCTCTTTGACATCTGGTGGGAGGGCGTTCCACAGGGCGGGTGCCACTACCGAGAAGGCCCTCTGCCTGGTTCCCTGTAACTTGTCTTCTCATAGCGAGGGAACCACCAGAAGGCCCTCAGCACTGGACCTCAGAGTCTGGGCAGAACGATGGGAGTGGAGATTATATAAATGATTGTAATATGAGTTATATAGAAAATAAAAGGCAGTTACGACAGCAGATGAAGGAAAGAACACCACAGACACAAGGATGGGAAGTCAGAAATGTAAGAAATTGTTATATTGAAAGTGAATTGAATAATGCCAAACTTTGTGTAAAAAACTAATAAAAAAATATTAAATTTATTTCACAACGCTAGAACTCATGGGCATCCAATGAAGCTGAACGGTAGCAGGATCAGCACAGATTAAACAAAAGACTTCTTCACACAGCACATAGACAGCAATGACTACCAACTTGGATGGCTTCAAAAGAGGAGGAGATAAAGAAGAGAGGGCCATCAGAGGACACTAACCACAATGGCTCCACGGTTGGAGACAGCAATGCCAGTTGCTGGAAGCCACAAGAGTTTTCTTGGGCTCATGTTCTGTTTTCCCAAAATGGGCATCTGGTTGGCCACTGTGAGAACAGAGATGCTAGACTAGATGGTTCCACATCCTTGTTCTCCACTTGATTCTAGTCTGCTATGTACTGAAGTTCTCACCCTGGGCCAGCAGGGGGATACTGTAGATAGTTATGCAAATAAGGGATCGAAAGTGACATTCAGTGATTGGATAGCTTTAGAAAATTGTTAGTTACGTTGTACTGGAGTTCTATATAAGCAGGCTGTCTGAACCCTTCAGTTCAGTTCTGTTCTGGCCTGTGAATAAACAAGAGCTGTTTGAAGAATCGCTGTGTCATCTGATATGTTCACCCACAACTTAACACAGTCCTTCACTGGACCACTGACTCATAGAACCATAGAATCGTAGAGTTGGAAGGGATGGTGAGGATTATCCAGTCCAACTCTCTGCAAGGCAGGAATTCTTTCCCCAACATGGGACTTGAAACCACAACACTGCGATGAAGAATATCATGCTCCTCCTCCTCCTCCTCCTCCTCTTAAGAGCCTGAGAAAGTAGGTAACACCCTGAAGAGTTCTGGTCACATGTGGGGACTAGCCAGCCCGCAGTCCAAAGCAGCCCTGGTTTTCTTTGGAGAAGCCATTTTCCCTCCAAGAGGAAGGTCCTGTGCCACGTTCCTCAGCGCGATACCCGCACGGCTCACCTCGCTTGCCCCACAAAAGGGTTAAGGGGTGGTGGCCCGGTTTGGTTAACAAGACTGGGCAGCATGAACCTGCCCATTTGCATTCCTGGGTCTTTCGGTTTTCCCTCCACGATAAGGAGAGGGCAAAGTCCTCGGTGGCCCGAGAGGACAAACAGGGTTCCCTGCAGAACAATTATTAATACGAGGCCTTTGGGCCTTGCGGGCTGTCGCCCGGCAACCCGGCAGTCTTTCACACGCTAATCGATAGCGCCTCAGCCTGCCTGGGTAAGGGAAAGGCTTCCGAATCTGCTTGGCGGGCATGATCCGTGCTCCTGCGCTGCAAGAGCGATGCCTCTCAAATATTGACACTAGCAAAACATGAGTCACAATATAACCAGTGACGTAAGCAGAAAGAGAGAGAAAGAAAAATCTCTCCATCCTGTAGGCCGTCCACGCACTCCTTGAGCAAGACTTGCCTTCCAGTTTGTTCCTTTCACGGAAAAGGTGTGAATAAATATACATACTGTATCAGCCCGAATATAAGCCGTGCTCCCCCCCCCAAAAAAATCTGACCGTGAAAAGTTGAAGGTAAAGTGCGATCTTACAAAAATCGGCTTATACGATATCGCTGCTGAAACAGACACACGGTGAAACGGAACGAAAAAGTGTTTTATTGCCGATTTGTGAGCTTGAGCCTGTTGTGCAATTAATTCTAATATCATTCATCGCTTTCCCTGTATTTTACAGTGCACTATTGATTTTTTATTTGCATTTATGGTGCTACGGTGTTTAACCCACTTGCGGGTGTTCTCTAATACCTGTAGGGTTTTCTTCTACATTTGCCATTTACGGGTGTGAGTGCCTGTGGAATTTTAAGGGAGCAGCTTATATTCGGGTATGGTGGTACCTTGGTTTAAGAACAGCTTAGTTTATGAACAACTTGGATTAAGAACACTGCAAACGCTGTAGGTGTTTTGGTTTGTGAACTTTGCCTTGGAAGCAGAACATGTTCCGCTTCTTATTGAGTGTGTTCCATTTGCAAATTGAGACCCCCGCTGCTATGGGAAAGCACACCTTGGTTTAAGAACGCTTTGGTTTAAGAACAGACTTCCAGAATGGATTAAGTTCATAAACCAAGGTACTACTGTATTGTCTTTTCCCCTCTCTGTCCCCCCCCCCCCGAATTTTAAATGTGCGGCTTATTTGCAGGTGCGGCTTATATTTGGGCCAATATGGTAATTAAAAGTAACCACTTGTGTGCACCTGCAGAGTACTTTCCTCATAACCCTCTTAATTATTACTCTGATATTACATTTGTAGCCCACCTTTCCTCCACGGAGCTCAAAGTGCCATACCTGGTTCTCCCCAGTTCCCAATTTTATCCTCACAACTTCCCATGTAGGTAGGTTAGGCTAAGAAACAGTGAGGGGTCCCAGGTCACCCAATGAGCTTTGTGGCCAAGTGGACATTTGGCCTTTGACATCCCCATTGCACTCCATTATGACACCCCAATTCACCTCTCAAGCTTTCACGTTGGACCAACACCAGAGTGGTATGATCTCTGACTCTACATGCTCTTGTAATAAACAAAGATCTGCCCTTATTCCCTAATGGGGGACACAAGAGCCCTTATAGAGTCCTTTGTAGGTTCTCCATCGGTCGGAGAAAAGAACAGAGGCCAACCAGAGAATATTGAGAAGGAAAGCAGCTCGTAAGCCTGATCTTTATTGAAACTGTTGCAACAGGGTGCTCCCCTCACACACAGGAAAGGAGGAGGACCCAGAACAAAGGTGTGCCTGTCCTTATATAGACATTTTAAATTTCCTGCCCTGGAGCTCAAGACCACCCCTCCATACATCATACCTACATCACAGAAAAGGTGGTCTACAACAGAAAGTTGAATGTTGTTTTTCCTGTCTGCCAGGTTATCTGATAGTGCCTTATCTGATTGCCTTTCCTGGTAGTCTGCCCATTCCTTTGAGATGATTACCCACTTCCTGAGACAATGGGAAGGTTCCTTCACACCCTCCCTCCTTGCAGAGAAAACATTTGGTCAGTTTGGGAGTCAAAATGGTTTCAGGGCGGTCTTCCTGTGCTGCTCCAGACATGTGGTCCCCATATCTATGTATGTGCTTGGATGGTACATTTATGAACATTTATTATATATATATAAGACCTTAAGTTTTTTATTTCACTCTGAAACCACTGCTGCCAGTCACTGTTGTTGACATTACTGATCTAGATGGACCAGTGGTTTGGCGATAGATGGTGACCTGGAGAAGGGCCACAGGTCCATTCCTTAGCATCTCCAGGTTGGACTAGCAATGCTCCCTGCCTGAAGCATTGATGCTGACCATCGCAGTAGAAAATACTGAGCTAGGGCCAACCACTTTACCTGGTTTAAGGTATGCTTCCTATGTTCCACTGGGAGCATTGCAGTGCATGGATGTCTTGCACACGCTAGCAAACTAAGGCACTGAAATATACTTGGAGTCAAGTGTGGATTTCATGCTCTTTATTCAGCTCGTAGTAGTGAGGAATGAAAGTTTCCCCAAATCTGCTTTATATACATTATTTACACAATGGGCCACACGTGATTGGCTAATTCTAGGATTCTCCTGTAGGCCAATCAGGTTGCGGATTCACTTGGAGCTCGATTGGGTGGCTCCTGTGGACCAATCATACTGGTGCATTGTTCTAGGACCAATCAGACTGCTGCATTCTGGATCCTATTGTTCTAGGACCAATCAGACTGCTGCATTTTGGATCCTATTCAACTCAGTACATAACAGGCACACTTGTGAACGAAGGCCAGGGAGGTTGCTGCGCTTTGATTCACGATCCTTCGCTCGCCTCTTAATAAAGTGGATTCACGGAAGCCGTTGCATGTTTAACCCGGAAATGCAGAAGTCATTTCCCCTCCTCCTTTGCAAAAAGAGCGAGAAAGCGGTTCGCCAAAGACCAACAAACAGGCTGTGATGCTTCCAAGCAAACTGGCAATATCAAACCCGAGCCTTAAATTCGGCTTTGACCTCGGAGGCCAGGAACCCTGGCCCAGATGATTTGGCCTTGGGGGGGGTGGGTAGGTGTTTTTATTTGAAAAATCTGCGGACTCTAGCCTGCACACCCCCTCCCACTGTTGAATAAAGCAGAACTAGAGAAGGCACTTCCAAGACAGGCTATTACATCAGCCCTGAGAGCTGATAAGAGGGAAGCACAATGGAGTGTTAGACTAATAGAAAAACATTGCTGGATAAGGGAAGGATAAGGCGGGCTCCTGATAGCCTGGGATGATGTAAAATGGCATTGTCTCTCCTGCTGTCAGCTGAGCCGCTGAGCGATGGGGGGGATGGATGCCTGAAGGGACAAGGAATGGGATGATCAAAATGTGTTTGTGTGATGAGGGCCTCCAATGCTCATGTTGGAGATGGAGACATTGATGGACGGTCTGATTTCACTTGGCAGACAGATCCACAGGAAGGATGCCTCCAGGATCCCAGATGAGCCATACTTACAGGACGACGGAGTGCATTTTCGTTTCCAGTGCAGCACGACCGCTTTCTTGCACGGGCGTTACATTCGGGGAACGGTGCATTTAGGCAAAGTTTGAACCACACCCTTGCAATTGCATCCCCCACGCAATCATCACTCCCTTTCTAAAGCCGTGAGCTGAGCAGGCCTTGTTTCTCCAGAGAAAGGCAGAAAAAGCTCCCGCTAAATATCACGAGTTAGGGGTACAGATAAAGCGTGTTCTCCCTGAAATGAGAGCATATGTTGCGGTGGGGTCTGCCAGGCCAACCCTCTGTTGCCAGGCAGGTAAATTGTGCTGGCCTGGGGCAATGATTGGAAGGCTGGGTTGCTGGGGCAAATTGCATGTAGCAAATTGGTGGGTGGGACCATAGTCTTTAAATATTGGGGCACTCAGCTTTTGCTTTCTCTTTCGCTGAGTGCATCGGATCACCCGCCCACCCGCCCTGAGTTCTGGTTGACCTTGCTATGCCTGTCATGGGTTCATCTGCCTTGGTGCAGGGGCCTAGTAGGAATTTTGTCCATTTGGCTGATTGGCTGGTGCCATTTGGTTTTTGCCTAGTAAAGGTAAAGGTACCCCTGCCCGTACAGGCCAGTCTTGCCAGACTCTGGGGTTGTGCGCCCATCTCACTCAAGAAGCCGGGGGCCAGCGCTGTCCGGAGACACTTCTGGGTCACGTGGCCAGCGTGACATCGCTGCTCTGGCAAGCCAGAGCCGCACACAGAAACGCCGTTTTACCTTCCCGCTAGAAAGCGGTCCCTATTTATCTACTTGCACCCAGGGGTGCTTTCGAACTGCTAGGTTGGCAGGCGCTGGGACCGAGCAATGGGAGCGCACCCCGCCACGGGGATTCGAACCACCGACCTTTCGATCGGCAAGCCCTAGGCACTGAGGCTTTTACCCACAGCGCCACCCGCATCCCTAGGTTTTTGCCTACTACTTAGCAATTCGTCACAACTTGTAAGATTGTGGTTAGGCATTGGTTATAAATACTGGTGGTGGAGGGGTCAGCATAGGCTGTGCCTGCCCCTCCAATGGTGCTGGAAGGGAATTCCATTAAAGAAATCCTGGGGCTTGCCATGATTTCGTCCAATCCCTGAAATGGGACCAGGGCCGGCAAGCCTTGGGGAGCTGGTTGGGTGAGCGGTGAGGGACTGTCGGTCAGCTCAACTGATCCCCAACATTGTTTTCCCTTCACTGGCTTCCGAGGGAGTTCGGAAAGTCATTTCTGTCCCAGGCGGGGGGACGGATAGTCATAACCAATGCCTAAGTAACCACTCACAGATTATGTATTTTAATAGAGTTGTGGCCAAAATTATGCCAAAAACCTTAAACAAAAATTATGTGTGATTTGTGAATTATTTTGAGGGGTGGCTTGGGGACCTCCACGTGCAACAAATGATATATGGGAGTCAAGTATAAAATCAACAGATATAGCCTCTACGGATCCAAGACTAAGACTTATTCAACAGAAAATAATATTCAAAGTCCACTGGACTCCAGCAAAACTATACCAGAAGAAAATAACAAGTGCAGACAACTGCTGGATATGTGGGAGTAAAAATGTGAACTTAGTACATATGATGATTAAATGCCCAATGATAAGATCATTTTGGTGCGAGGTGAGAATATTTATAGCAAGAGTACTAAAAAGAAATTGTTATTTAGGGGAATTGAATTTAATTCTAAATTATACTCTGGAAACGTGGGAGATTACAAGGGGTCAAAAAAAGGGATGTACTGTGCTATATTAGAAGCAAAAAAACTTGTTTTGATGAATTGGAAGAGCCGCAAAAAGATTCAATTGAGCACATGGATTGATAATATGGACAGATTAGCTACATACGAACGAATTGCATGTTGACGCAAAGTAAGAATGGATAAATATGAAGAAATCTGGAAGGAATATTTAAGTGGTGGGAAGTAGGGGGAGGAGAGAGAGGTGGGAAAATATTGTTTAAAAAGTTGTAGTCATAGGTATATCAGTGTATTCAAATCTGAATTGTCAAATTGTGTTATTAGTGTTATTATGGTTTTTGTTGTATGTGTCTTTTGCGGTTGTTGTTTGTATTGAAAAAATGATTTATTTTTAATTTTTTTTAAAAAAAGCTCCCACTAAATATCGGAAGAGCATCCCAGAGCAAGGTGGAGAGCTTTAAAGTTATTTCCACGCCGGGAATACCCTGTGCAAAAAGAGCTTTTAAGCTCTCCACCTTCCGTGCATCTAATTTGTGTGATTTCAACCAGGTGGGCTTCATAGAATCATAGAACTGTTGAGCTGGAGGGGACCCCAAGGGTCATCTAGACCAACCCCCTGCAATGCAGGAATCTCAGCTAAAGTATCTATGACAGATGGGCACCCAGCCTCTGCTTAGAAAGCTTCCAAGGAGTCCACCACCTCCTGAGGAGACAGTTCCATGGTCAAATAGCTCTTACTGTCAGTAAGCTTTTCCTGATGTTTAGTTCAACTGCATAATGCTGACATCACACATGTGAAACACACGTAAGCTGTGATCACAATGTACAGTGGTACCTCGGGTTACATACGCTTCAGGTTACATATGCTTCAGGTTACACACTCTGCTATCCCAGAAATAACGCTTCAGGTTAAGAACTTTGCTTCAGGATGAGAATAGAAATCGTGCTCTGGCGGCGCGGCGGCAGCAGGAGGCCCCATTAGCTAAAGTGGTGCTTCAGGTTAAGAACAGTTTCTTAACTGTTAAGAACCTTTCTTAAGGTTAAGTACAGACCTCCGGAACGAATTAATTACTTAACCCGAGGTACCACTGTATTTCTAAGACGCTTCTCAAGGCAATAGCCTTCCCAAGGCAGCTCACATTCATAATGAATACTGTATACAATTCCATTAAGAAACAATAAATGATGCGCCATATAAATAAACTGTATATCTCTGATTTGTTATTGAGTTGTAAGGCACCTCAGAGGTCATCCAGCTCAGTTCCTGAGTGTCCATTGAGGGAGGGGCAAAAAGGGGCAGTTGCCTGAACCCTGATGAACCATAATTCAGCTTTCATTATTCTTTTTAAAAAGAGGGACGCGGGTGGTGCTGTGGGTTAAACCACAGAGCATAGGACTTGCCGATCAGAAGGTCGGCGGTTCGAATCCCCCGATGGGGTGAGCTCCCGTTGCTCGGTCCCTGCTCCTGCCAACCTAGCAGTTCAAAAGCACGTCAAAGTGCAAATAGATAAATAGGTACCGCTCCGGCGGGAAGGTAAACAGCGTTTCCGTGTGCTGCTCTGGTTCACCAGAAGCGGCTTAATCATGCTGGCCACATGACCCAGAAGCTGTACGCCGGCTCCCTCACCCTATAGAGCGAGATGAATGCACAACCCCAGAGTCGGCCACGACTGGACCTAATGTTCAGGGGTCCCTTTATCTTTACCTTTAAGTTTCTAGCATTTGTAGAACTCAAGATACGAGACAAAAATGTGCAGGTACTATTCTCATTTTGCTGTGAGAGATTAGCCTGCTTCTGGCTGCACCTTCAGTGCTGAATATATCCTTCTCCATGGGGTAATTGATGCCTGCTTTTAATGCTTTTAGCTTTTTAATGGTTTTATTGTATGGTTTTTATGTTTTATTGCTGCAAACCGCTTTGATATTTTTTATGACAAGGCGGTATAGATTTTTTTTTATAAACCAACCAACCAACCAACCAACAAAAATGTCTGCAAGGAAAAAACAGGCTGGAGGGGCTCTGAGCTTGAGAAGAGTGTGGACTGGACTACTATTTTGGACCACAGGTTGTTGTTAGTGATGGGTGCGCTGTGATGCCTTATTTTCTTTCCTCCATTTGCCCACAAAGCATCTCTCTAGTCTGCTGGTGCTCCTGTTTGTCTCTGGTTTTGCCTCTCTCATCGTTTCCATCCTTATCTGCCCCCTTCCGAGCTGGTCCAGGAAGGAGTCTTCATTCTCTCTCTTTCTGTCAAAGTCTCCCTGTCCTCCTTCCTTTTCCATCAAGGAAACAATAGCCCGACAAGCATTTAACAAATCGGACATTTCCCTTTCCCGTTTTTTTTTAACCTCTCGTTTTTCTGCAAGCGTGCGTTTCTCTGAAGCAAACTCTGCTCTCGCTGCCTCCTTGTTTGCAAATTGTGAATATATCACAAGAAAGGTGAGTAGCTGGCCCTGAATTTGGGGCTCGCTGGGATTGATCATAATTCTGCAGGGTGCAGGGTGAGTGATTTGACCTTGGGGAAGATTATCCAAATGTCCTTTGATTATTTTTGTTCATTTTTTAAAAAATTCTTTTTATTCATTTTTTTATCACCACACAACCACAACAGAAAAGAAAAAAGAAAGAAAGAATACAACACCAAATAAGAAAAGCAAACATCAATCAAAACATAACACGTAAACGAACCAAAAAACAGACATTAGTTAATAACAAAAAGTAGTTGACTTCCCTCCATCTCGGTTTCGGGTTACGTATAATAATAATTCCATTCTGCAGTTTTCATTTTATGTCATCTACACATCACAAGGGTTATATTAAACCTACTGTGATTTTTATATCTCTAGAATTTGTTTCCATATATGTTGTAAATTTGATCCAATCATCAATAAACTTTTTACCTTTTTGCTGTCTAATGTTCTGCGTCATTTTAGCCAACTCCATATACTCAAATAATTTGGTTTGCCATTCTTTAACGGTCGGGATATTTGGGGTTTTCCAATTTTGCGCTAATAAGATTCTGGCAGCTACAGTTGCGTATTGAAACATTATATAATCTTCTTTCTTAATCTCATCCCCGATCATTCCTAAGAGGAAGGCTTCGGGTTTTTTAACAAAGGTGTATTTAAGAATTTTTTTCAGTTCATTATATATGGATTCCCAATATTTTTTAATTTCTTCACACTTCCACCACAGATTATTTTTGTTCATGATGGTATTGGTTATACTGCATGGGATCCCACTTCCAATACTGTCTGCCCCTGCAAAATTTCAGGGCGAACAGACTGTTTCCTTTCCAATCAGTGCATGTCCTGCTGAAATCCTGTACAGTGATACCTCGGGTTAAGAACTTAATTCGTTCTGGAGGTCCATTCCTAACCTGAAACTGTTCTTAACCTGAAGCACCACTTTAGCTAATGGGGCCTCTTGCTGCCGCTGTGCCGCAGCTGCACAATTTCTGTTCTCATCCTGAAGCAAAGTTCTTAACCCGAGGTAATATTTCTGGGCTAGCGGAGTCTGTAACCTGAAGCGTCCGTAACCCGAGGTACCACTGTAACTTTTTATATCACAGATTCTCCACCCCACCTTCGTTGTGTTATAGAACGGAAGTCAGAACTCAGGAATCAGCCTGGCCTGGCCAACAGAGGCCCAGATGACATGGCGGATGCCTAACGAACTGAAAGTGGACATTAGATTGTGCCTGGAATCCACTCGTTTTTTTGAGGCTGTACGATATACGGTATGCACAGACAAGTTATTCAGCAGACAACTGATGTGGAATAAGCTAAAAACCAGATGAAAACACACATCCACATTCTACATGCCTGGATAGCCTTGACTAACAAGACAAGAGTACAGTTATGGCGTCTGCCTGATATCAATGGGAAGGGAGTTCAAAAGTTCAGGTGCTGCAACACTAAAATATCAACTTCTTACAAATGTGGAATGTATATTACATTGTCCCTCAACAGTTCCACACAGCTTTATACATCTTTCACTTCTTCATTCATCCATCCCACACTTTTAATTCATTTCTCTGTCACTTTCCTAACTGCAAATGGTTCCATTTTGGGTTTTTTTAATGGTGGATTTGATCCAGACCAGTGTTTCCCAAACTTGGGTCTCCAGCTGTTTTGGGACTACAACTTCCATCCTCCCTAAGCTAGCAGGACCAGTGGTCAGGAATGATGGGAATTGTAGTCCAAAAACAGCTGGAGACCCAAGGAAACCCTGCTCTAGAAGAACAGTTGAGAACACTTCAATTGCAAAAACTAAATTACTGGTATGACTTTGAATCACTTCTGCAGAAATAGTGGCTGCACGACTGTCCTAAGACATAGATGGCTGGCCTCTGCAAAGCAGGGACCATGGCCACTTTCTGTTTACCTGAGATCCTGATTGCCAATAATCGACTATTGTATTTTAATATTCTGTTGGAAGCTGCCCAGAGTGGCTGGGGAAACCCAGCCAGATGGGTGGGGTATGTATGTATGTATGTATGTATGTATGTATGTATGTAAAGGTAAAGGGACCCCTGACCATTAGGTCTAGACGTGACCGACTCTGGGGTTGCGGCGCTCATCTCGATTTATTGGCCGAGGGAGCTGGCGTACAGCCAGTATGACTAAGCCACTTCTGGCGAACCAGAGCAGCGCACGGAAACGCCGTTTACTTTCCCGCTGGAGCAGTACCTATTTATCTACTTGCACTTTGTCATGCTTTTGAACTGCTAGGTTGGCAGGAGTAGGGACTGAGCAAGGGGAGCTCACCCCGTCGTGGGGATTCGAACCACCGACCTTCTGATTGGCGAGTCCTAGGCTCTGTGGTTTAACCCACAGCGCCACCCGCGTCCGTATGTATGTATGTATGTATGTATAAATAAATAAATAAATAAAATGCCTCACATTCACTCCCTCGGCTGGCTTCATCTCAAGGGCTGGCTGCTCAGGGAAGCCAGGAGCCCTCCATTTCCAGACAGCTGCGTAGAAGATGGTTTCGCGGCCTTGGAAGAGCAGCCTTAAAAGAAAGACAGAGAGGAAAGTTTAGTCTGAATTCCATCCGCTGCGAAAGCCTCCCCCAAAAGTCAAAGCTATGAAAGCAGCCTTGGGGGAAAGTGTGGGCTGAGAAGGGCTGTATGAACTGAGAGGTGGGGGTGAAGAAAAAAGAAAGATGTGAAATCAACATGTTCCAGCAGATAAGCCATCAGGGTCAAGGCAGCTGGCAGGGAGGCTGTGCCAGGAAGACATGAAACCTTCACATTTGCCTCTTTCATCTTCAGCAAAACCCCTCGCATTTTCTAGACACTGTTGAAGTGCAAAGGGAAACCAAAGAAAAACAAAAATGCAGAGTTGGGACAGACCCCAAGGGTCGTCCAGTCCAATCTTCTGCGATGCGGGAATCTTCAGTAAAGCATCCATGACAGAGGACCATCCAACCTCTGCTTTAAGACCTCCAACTAAGGAGAGTTCTCCAACTGTCAAAGAATTAGTTATTTCCAATGTTTAGCTGGAATCTCTTTTCTTTTCTCTTTTGCAGTTTCATCCTTTATTATTTTATCCACATAATATACATTCTTTACAACAAACAACTCCAAAATAAACAGACAACTCCAAAATAAAATCATATGTAACAAAACAATAAGTCTCATGTTATCATTTACACTGATCTCCTCTTCGACACCTTTATTTGATATTTCTTGCTGCTTTCCTTACAGAATCTTTATGAAAATTTAAATCTCTTAAATCCTATACCAATCTTTAACAGTTTCAATTACCGTATTTTTTGCTCTATAAGACTCACTTTTTCCCTCCTAAAAAGTAAGGGGAAATGTGTGTGCGTCTTATGGAGCGAATGCAGGCTGCACAGCTATCCCAGAAGCCAGAACAGCAAGAGGGATTGCTGCTTTCACTGCGCAGCGATCCCTCTTGCTGTTCTGGCTTCTGAGATTCAGAATATATTTTTTCTTGTTTTCCTCCTCCAAAAACTAGGTGCGTCTTGTGATCTGGTGCGTCTTATAGAGCAAAAAATACAGCAATCCCATCACCTTCCTCCCCTGCAGCCCAGTACTTCCCTCCACCCGTGTGCAATCTTCTTTACCTAATAATATTTTTGTTACTGTTGTGTTATTCACTTTATTTGTTATTCCATCCTTATCCTATCTCTTTCCGCCTTTTATACTTTTGCATATTAATTTTTAAGCTCCAGCACCGACTTTTTTCATGTATGCCTGGAATCTCTTTTCTGGTCATTTGAATCCATGGGTTTCAGCCACACCCTGTGGAGCAGCCAAAAACAAGCTTGCTCCATGTCCCATGCAATGGTCCTTCAGATATTTGAAGTCTCTGCTGCATCTCAATCTAAAGGAAACATTCCTGGAAGCCCTGGAAGATTGTACCCCTTGGAGGTTGGGTTGGCGCTCAACAATATGTAGCAGAGTGAATTGGTAATACGCTCTTGATTGGTGGGGTCACTGTGAGTCATAGAATCTTAGAGTTGGAAGGGACCCAAGGGTCATCTAGTCCAACCCTCTGGAATGCAGGAATCTCAGCTAAAGCATCCATGACAGATGGCCATCCAACCTGTGCTGGGCCCGGGGGTAACCCATGAAACATGGTCCAGAATCCAAAGGTTCCACTGGGAGTCAGTCTGACAGGGCCAAGGCAGGACACGAGGCAGGAAACCAGGCAAGGAGAGGTGCAGGATCTAGCATACAGCAATGTTGCTCCCACAACCTGGGGCGGGGTCCGACAGCCTTTTATCTTTGTCCGGGTAGCGGCTGGTCCTGATCCCCTGGTGACTCACCTCCCTGTTTCGCCCAAAGGCGAGCACTCCTCCTGCGAGTACTCAGGTCTCTCCTTCTCTCAGACCTGAGTCTCTGCAGCTCGGGAGATGTTGGTGGGTTACTAGACCCAGGGGCCACCTCAGCCTCCCCTGACCCAACTGGTAGTGGAGCAGCTGTAAGTGATGGCCCAGCTGGAGGCAACGAGGTCATCCCCACATCTGGAGCCAGAGCAGGCTCAGGCCCCTGACTCGGCCCAGCTGGTGTTTGTTGCATGGGAACCTGGGCAGACTGGGGCTCTTCAGTTTTCCTCGCCTTATGGTTTTTTATCTATGGGCTACTTTTAAAATGAGGCTGCATTTTAACCTGCATTTTAAATTGCCCCCCCATTATGTTTTTACTATAATTTTACTGGTGTTAGCCGCCCTGAGCCTGGCTCTGGCCAGGGAGGGCGGGCTATACCGCAAATAATTTTTTCAAAAAAAATTATTATTATTATTTCTCTCTTTCTCTCTCTCTCTCTCTCTCTCACACACACACAAAACCAGAACTCTGGACACCCAACAAAACTGGGTGTGGGAAGATTTAGGAGAGTACTTATTCACTCAGCACGTAGTTAAGCTACGGAACTTCCTATGGCCAGCAACATAGTAAAGGTAAAGGGACCCCTGACCATTAGGTCCAGTCGTAACCGACTTTGGGGTTGCGGCGCTCATCTCGCTTTATTGGCCAAGGGAGCCTGCGTTTGTCCGCAGACAGCTTTTGGGTCATGTGGCCAGCATGACTAAGCCGCTTCTGGCGAACCAGAGCAGCGCACGGAAATGCCGTTTACCTTCCCGCTGGAGCGGTACCTATTTATCTACTTTCACTTTGACGTGCTTTCGAACTGCTAGGTGGGCAGGAGCAGGGACCGAACAACGGGAGCTCACCCCGTCACGGGGATTCAAACTGCCGACCTACTGATCGGCAAGTCCTAGGCTCTGTGGTTTAACCCACAGCGCCACCCACGTCCCGGCCAGCAACATAGATGGCTTTTAAAAAGGATGGGACAAATTCATGGAGTAGGAGAGGCCAGGAATGGCTACTAGCCAGAATAGCTCTGCTCTGCCCCCTCAGTCGAAGGCAGCGATGCTTCTGAAGACCAGATTCTGGAAACCACAGGAAGGGAGAGATGCTCTTGTGTTCGAATCCTGTTGCGGGTTTCTCACAGGCATCCGCTTGGCCGCTGTGAGGACAGGATGCTGGATTCGATGAGCCATTGGCCTGTAGGGCTGTCTCTCCTCCCCTTGCCGTTTGCAAGCAAGTACAATATCTACCTTCCCCGCAATCTCGGCCTTCACCCACTATTTTGGCTCATCGCAACCGCCGGGCGTTTGATGCGTGAGCGAACGGGGCCTCATCCATCACAGACCTTGGAGGAGTTCAGAGGGGCCCTGCGGTTGCCGACGAGAAACATTCCTCCCCAAGAACTGCTCTCGACTGGGAAGGGGAGAAGGAGCTAGAGATAAGGGGCCTGCTAATTTGTCTTTTTTAATTGGCTCGGAATACTTGAATGAGAGTTGTTTTGTTATCCTTGGCTGGGCCTTGGCCGCTGTCCAGCGTCCAGGGCTCAGCCAGAGGCTTCTGAAAGAGCGAGCCTCTGATAAGTACTCTATTATGATTGAGTCCATTTCATGTCATATGGAATGGGAGCAGAGAGGAGGCGGCTGGGTTTTCTTTTCCTTTTCTCTCTTTTTTTTTAATAAAAAAAACACACAATTATTTTACTTTGGGCAAACAGTTAGGTTTGCCACCGTCAGTCAGGATAAAGATCACTCAACTCGCTTTGGGTTGTACAGTGGGTTAAGTACTTAATTCGTTCTGGAGGTCCGTTCTTAACCTGAAACTGTTCTTAACCTGAAGCACCACTTTAGCTAATGGGGCCTCCTGCTGCCGCCACTGTGCAATTTCTGTTCTAATGCTGAAGCAAAGTTCTTAACCCGTACTATTTCTGGGTTAGCGGAGTCTGTAACCTGAAGCGTATGTAACCCGAGGTACCACTGTGCTGGTAAAGATGTCAAGTTTTAATTTTTGAAGAAATTCCAGCATCACAGTACTGCCCCTCCATGAAACGGAACCAAATTCTGATGTTAGTTGCAATGCACATGATACATTTAAAGGGCTGTAAAGGTAAAGGGACCCCTGACCATTAGGTCCAGTTGTGACCAACTCTGGGGTTGCAGCGCTCATCTCATTTTCTTGGCCGAGGGAGCCGGCGTACAGCTTCCAGGTCATGTGGCCAGCATGACTAAGCGGCTTCTGGCGAACCAGAGCAGCGCACGGAAACACCGTTTACCTTCCCGCCGGAGCGGTACCTATTTATCTACTTGCACTTTGACATGCTTTCGAACTACTAGGTTGGCAGGAGCAGGGACCGAGCAACGGGAGCTCACCCCATCACGGGGATTCACCGCTGACCTTCTGATCAGCAAGTCCTAGGCTCTGTGGTTTAACCCACAGCGCCACCCGCATCCCTCTTAAAGGGCTGTAGCTCAGTGTTAAAGCCTCTGCTTCACATGCTGGGTTCAGTACAGGTGAGAACCTAAGAAGAACCTGCTTCATCAAGCTAATGCAGACCTTCCACGGTTCCCCATTTTTCAGGGACAGCCCCAGATTTACAGAAGTTGTCCCAGTTTCTGATTTCATCTCAGAATGTCTTGCTTCTTCTTAGGATGTTCCTATTTTCATTGGAGAAATGTTTGGGGGAGTATGGCAATAGCCCATCTGGTCCAACATCCCTTTCTCACCAGTTGTCCGTGGGAAACCTGCAAGCAGGATCTGAGCAGAAGCGCCCTCTCCCCTCCTGCGGTTTCCAGCAGCTGGAATTCAGAAACATGGCTGCTTCCAGTTGTGGAGGCAGAATGTAGCCAACTTGGCTAGTAGCCATCGACAGTCCTCTCCTCCATGAATTTAGCTTATCCTCTTGGCAATGACAAACATAGCTGTCAACTTTCAGATTTGAAAATAAGGGATCAGCAGCCTCACCTGTCCTAGGGAAAGTCTACAGGATATCTAACAATCCAGGATAGCAGCGGGAAACAGCACTGGAATAAGGGAATTTCCTGCAAAAAAAGGGAAGGTTGACAGCTATAATGACAAACCTAGACAGCATTTTAAAAAGCAGAGACATCACCTTGCCAACAAAGGTCCATATAGTCAAAGCTATGGTTTTCCCAGTAGTGATGTATGGAAGTGAGAGCTGGACCATAAAGAAGGCTGATCGCTGAAGAATTGATGCTTTTGAATTATGGTGCTGGAGGAGACTCTTGAGAGTCCCATGGACTGCAAGAAGATCAAACTGATCTATTCTGAAGGAAATCAGCCCTGAGTGCTCACTGGAAGGACAGATCCTGAAGCTGAGGCTCCAATACTTTGGCTACCTCATGAGGAGAGAAGACTCCCTGGGAAAGACCGTGATATTGGGAAAGATGGAGGGCACAAGGAGAAGGGGACGACAGAGGACGAGATGGCTGGACAGTGTTCTTGAAGCTACCAGCATGAGTTTGACCAAGCTGTAGGAGGCAGTGGAAGACAGGAGTGCTTGGCGGTGCTCTGGTCCATGGGGTCACAAAGAGTTGGACACAACTAAATGACTAAACAACAACAACAACAACAACAACAACAAAATCTATATCTATCTATATCTATCTATCTATCATCTATCTATCATCTATCGACAGCCGTTGTCACTTTCTGCTAAGAACTGATGTTTATGAGCCACTTGATGCAATCTCCAGACTTTACACCCTAAACCCCGAAGGAGCTTTGATCCCGTCTTACCTTAGAAATGTGAAACTTATGGACAGTGCTCTCTTTTCCTAAAAAAAATGTTTAGCGGTACTCTCCTTTTGACTCAACAAAATCACCATTTTATAGTTCAAATCAGGGAAAATAAATACAGTAAATGGACAAAAGTACAAAGATTCACAAAATGTGTTGGGGTATTCGTCTCCCTGTGTCCTGCCCAGAAAAAAGCACTGCTTGTGGAAATCATTTCCCAGCTAACCACCCCAAGAAACCAGCCCAGCACGGCAAGACTTCTCTCTTGCTGATCATCAGGGCCTGCCACCCCTCAGGTATTAATAAAGGAGGTTTTCCCTTCGCTTTGTCCCAGCCAAAGTGGTTAGAGGGTATTGCTCACTAATGCGGCTCCTGTCATTACGCTGCAATATTGTTTATATCCCAGAGATGTGGATAAGGAGTTCTGTCACTTCTGGCACCACTGCAGCTCCCGAGAGATTACAGAGAACTGTGGCTGACACAGCCCAAGTCTGCTTTGATTGACACCGCGGGGAGGCATGGTTACTGTCAAGGAAGGATTGGGTGGGTGGGGGGAGGTGGCAGTAGGGAGAGGGGAGAAGGAAGATTTGCAAAGAGAATCCTTGAAAAAACAATGCTGTCCAGGGTTGTGAAGACTGCGGAGAGAATAATTGGGTGCACTCTTCCCACCTTGGATCAAATCTATGCTTCCAGGTGCCATAAGAAAGCTGCAGAGATAGTGCAGGATAGTACACACCCTGGAAACGATCTCTTTCAGCTTCTGCCTTCTGGAAGAAGGTACAGGGTTATAAAGACTAGGACTAGCCACCTGAGAAACAGTTTCTACCCAAATGCGATTTGGGTTTTAAATGCAGTGTAAAGAGTCTTTATGGGAGTATATTGTATTTAAAAATGGGGTATCAGAGTTTTTAGGGGGCTAACCAGGTTGGGATAGCAGGCTTGTTGGGTTTTGAATGTCTTATGTAGATTTTCAATTTCGTTGTTCTGTATGGGACAATGACAATAAAGATTATCATATATATATATTTTTAAAAAGGAAAACTTCTAGAGGACATCTTTGGCCTTCTGATGTTCCTTCTTCTCAAGATTTGGGGCTCTCTCAGAAGACCTGTTTATTGAGCACTCATCCTGATTTGCTGCAAGGAGTTTGGCTATTTACGGAACATTCCTTCTGATTTATTTTGGGGCAGGTTGGACGATGCTGGGTCTTCCCAGCTCATTCCAGCACATTGGCCGATCACATTCCTTATTGCAAAAAAAGAGAGAGGTCCGATTTTGGGGGAAGAGGGTTTGGTGTGTGAGATTTCCAAACTAGCTATAATTTCACAAACTGAATTTCTTGGTATGTGATTCAATCCCACCCCCCAGAATAAGGATACTTTAGAAGTACCTTAATCCTGCAACCAAAGGCACCATCGTTTTGGGTCGGAACAATGGCCAATTGTATGTAGGGATCAGATAAGTCTCTGTCCCTCCCCTTAGGTTGCTGGGAATTTCATAAGCAATTTCACTAACTGGAAGTGTCCTACAGGTATCTGACTGGTCACTGGGAAAACAGGATCATATAATCACATAACTTGTAGAGTTCCTAATGTAAGTCTTCCCAATGGTTAGTCGGACTCTCCTTTCTTGTAATTTGAATCCATCAGGCCAGCTCCTACCCTTTGGGGCATCAGAAAACAAGCTTGCTCCCTCTTCCATGTTGGATGCTAGATTCGAGCCTTTGGTCTGATCCAGCCAGACCCTGGTTTTTTATGATTGGTGGTGCTTTCAGGACAGATTAAAAAAAGGGGGAAATGGCTTTGATGGGCCATAATAATAATAATAATAAATTTTATTTATACCCTGCCCTCCCAGGCCAGAGCTGGGCTCAGGGTGACTAACACCAGTAAAATTACAATAAAAATATAATGGGGAAACCAATTTAAAATACAGGTTTAAATAAAATTTAAAATGCAGCCTCATTTTAAAAGTAGCCCATAGATCAAAACCATAAGGGGAGGGAAACATAAGGGTCAGACTGAGTCCAAACCAAAGACCAGGCAGAACAGCTCTGTCTTGCAGGCCCTGCGGAAAGATGTCAAGTTCCGCAGGGCCCTAGTCTCTTGTGACAGAGCGTTCCACCAAGTCGGGGCCAGTACTGAAAAGGCCCTGGCCCTAGCTGAGACCGACCTAACCACCTTGCGACCTGGGACCTCCAAAATGTTGTCATTTGTGGACCTTAAGGTCCTCCACGGGGCATACCAGGAGAGGCAGTCCTGTAGGTACGTGGGTCCTAGGCCGCATAGGGCTTTAAAGGTCAAAACCAGCACCTTAGTTCATTCTGCTTGCAGAATGGTTCACCCCCCAATGTGTGCGGGGCTGGGGCTGGGAATGTCTGCCTGAAACCCTGGAGACTTGCTGCCAGCTGGTGTTTCCAGATGACCTTCCATTCAACCTCTGAGGAGACCTGCTTAGCTTGAGTAAAGTGGTAGCTCCTTGAGGTCAAGGTGTTGCAATCTGATTACAATTCACGACGATTTATCAATTGTAGTGGCAAATAATGCCACGGGAACGTATTGGACAATGTCGGTGACGTCCTGGATTGCGAGTGCCATGCAGTCCCCTCCATTCTCCACCAGAGATATGTTTAAGTCTGCCTTTCTCTCTCAAAATTCTAGGTTTGTACAGGCAGGGGTGTTTTTATTTTTCCATTGTTGTTTGAATACGAGGGAGCATTCAAATGTGAGACAGCCCCTGTCCCCAATCCCTGCTCTGAAGTGGCGCAATCCTGCACAAGCAACACCATGCGCTACCTCCGATCATACGTTTCAGCTCCGCTCTTTCGAGTGTCCCAGCGCTGAGTCCACATTGCACAGATACAACTTTCAAAGTGCATTCTTGCTTTGTTGAGCCTTGCGTTCCACAGGGTCGTGGGCTGCAGTGTTTAGTTCTTGATGTTTGAGCTAAAAATAAAAAAAGGAGAAGAAGCTGTTGAGGAATGATGCGCAGCCAGAGAGGTCCTGAGTGTGCGCAAGGGGTGGTGATGTCTTCAATCTTCTTAGGACAACCCAAACCAAACACTGTCGGTTTGTTTTGTGAAAATCGCCGCAATGCTCTTCATCTTTCTTTTGGCACCTCTTCTGCATTTTTTGACTTCGTATTTCTCAACTTGTTTATTCCGGGAGTTCTCTACCCTTCCACAGACCAGCTTCTGAACCACAATAGCATGTCTTTCTATAGGCAAACACATCTCAAACTTTGCTAAATCATAAAGACGCCAATGCCTGGTGTTCATAAACACATGCACATGTCCACAGCAGTTTATGAAAACAATATTAAATATAGTTCATACCTCATGTTACATTTGCTTCATGTTACATTTTTTCAGGTTGTGTCCTGCAGCAACCTGGAAGTACCGGAAAGGGTTACTTTTGGGTTTCGCCGCTTGTGCATGCACAGAAGCGCTAAATCGTGCTTCGCACATGCACACAAGCATCAAATTGCGCAGTGCACCTGTGCAGATATGGTGCTTCAGGTTGCGGGCTTTTCATGTT
This sequence comes from Podarcis siculus, assembly GCA_034642415.1. Taxonomy (NCBI): domain Eukaryota; kingdom Metazoa; phylum Chordata; class Lepidosauria; order Squamata; family Lacertidae; genus Podarcis; species Podarcis siculus. The sequence goes on from JAXCMG010000109.1 coordinate 1,025,914, forward strand.
GCGAACGGGCCTCGGGAACAGATCTCATTCGCAACCAGAGGTACAAGAATAAAAATAAAATATAGTTAGCTGAGATGAGTGGGGGACCTTTTGGGTCCAATGGGCCAGGTCCTTATCTGTCTCCACCCCTGTGGGCCAGGACAACCCACCTGTCAAGCGTGGCATTACATGTGATAGCCACAGGTTTGAACCCCATCTGGGGCAGCTGCATATTTCTGCATGGCAGGGGGTTGGACTAGATGACCCTCAGGATCCCTTCTCCAATTCTACAATGCTATGATTATGTCATAACCAATGCCTCACCGGCCTAGTTTGCAGGGCTGATGGGTCAGATAATATACATGAAATGATTTGCGCACTCAGAAAGTGTGGCATCCGTGCAGACATAGAAAAGTGCCAGACTAAGGAACATTTTGAACCTCTTAACCTCTCAGCTGTCTCAAAATTGAGTTTGAATCATGGGCACATGATTCAAACTCTGTTTTGAGACAGCTGTGAGGTTAGGGAGTTCGACATGTTGGAAATGGACATATCTTAGGTCTCTATCTGTCTATCCACACATTTTCGTTCTCATCTAATATTATTTCAGAGTCGGTGACATCACCATGATTGTGTACTGGGAAGTCTGTACAGTGGTACCTCAGGTTAAGAACTTAATTCGTTCTGGAGGTCTGTTCTTAACCTAGAACTGTTCTTAACCTGAGATACCACTTTAGCTAATGGGGCCTCCCGCCGCTGCGCTGCTGCTGCGTGATTTCTGTTCTCATCCTGAAGCAAAGTTCTGAAGTTCTGAAGGCAGCCCTGTTTAGGGAAGCTTTTAATGTTTAATAGGTTATTGTATTTTAGTGTTTTGTTGGAAGCCACCCAGAGTGGCTGGGGAAACCCAGCCAGATGGGCGGGGTGTAAATAATAAAATATTATTATAATAATTATTATTAACCTGAGGTACTATTTCTGGGTTAGCGGAGTCTGTAACCTGAAGCGTCTGTAACCCAAGGTACCACTGTAGTTTGAATCTCACCTCAGACCCACCTCAGAAGGTGTCCTTAGCCAGGCTATTAATCTGTCTTTACCTCAGCCCCTCAGTTTCCATGTGGGGGAAAGAATGCCAACCTATTTTCTATCCCAAAATGCGTAGGCGAAGCCCTTTGCCTGGTCAGCTATGTTTTCTTGTTTGTGTGCACATGAATACAGGTGCAATACAGGTTTCAAACCGTGCAGATTGGGACGTAGGCCAGCCTCAACCACAACGGTGGCTCACGGCACTTGAAGATTTGGGATTTACGGCAAATCCGTCACCTCTGTTGACAGGCCCCGTCACAAAGGAGGACCACAGACGGCTGGTTTTGATTCGGGTTTCACTCCTCCCAGCGAAGTGTTGCGCCTGCCACCAAGCGAGACAAATCGGAACCCGCCTCTGTCACCCCCGCCAGAGACAAATGGCTGCCCACTTGACAGGATGTGGTAATAAGGAGATTAATTTGCCACAGGAGTGGCTTCTGAGGGGAAATCCTTAAGAACTTCACTCAATCGGAGGAAGCTCAGGGCCAGCAAACTTCTACTGAGCTGTCTCCCTCTTCCAACGAAACTTTTGTTTTCGTCCGGCCGGCGAGTCTGCATTTCTCTTTCTCGGCATTTCCCAAACTTCTGATACCAAAGCACAGAGTCATTGCTGCTGCTGTTTCCTGAATTAAAATTAGAAGCTAATCTATGAAGAGGGTCACTGCCATATTTCTCCATCCTGGCTCCATGACCCACCTTCCGACTTTTTAAAATGTTTGCAATATAAAACTGCTCTGATACTCTTCCATAATTCCCCTTCCTATTCACCCTCTCCTGCAGTTTTGCACGTTTGCCCTCATTTTTTATTTTTAAACCGATTGTTTTTATACGCCCTGGAATTTTAGCAAATGCTGATCGGCTCTTTTAAATCCCGCCATTTCAGAATGTGCTTTTATGGACAGTTTCAGGCAGTGGGTTTGTCCCATACAACTGACATTGTAAGCTACCTTTAGGTAAAGGTAAAGGGACCCCTGACCATTAGGTCCAGTTGTGGCTGACTGGGGTTGCGGCGCTCATCTCGCTTTATTGGCCGAGGGAGCCGCTGTACAGCTTCCGGGTCATGTGGCCAGCATGACTGAGCCACTTCTGGCAAACCAGAGCAGCGCACAGAAACACCATTTACCTTCCCGCTGGAGCGGTACCTATTTATCTACTTGCATTTGACGTGATTTCAAACTGCTAGGTTGGCAGGAGCAGGGACCGAGCAACGGGAGCTCACCCCGTCACAGGGATCTGAACTGCCGACCTTCTGATCGGCAAATCCTAGGCTCTGTGGTTTAACCCACAGCGCCACCCACGTCCCCTGGCATGACATAACTCTCTGCAAAAGAGCTTTAGTCCAGCTGTTCAGAGCAGTCGTGCGCATTGCATTGCATTCACCGCCAGGCCCTCCTCGCTCCTTGCACACAGGCAGGAAGGGTTGTCAAGGACTGGCGCTGACTGACGCAGGCCTGATCCCTCCCTGCCTCCACGTTCCTGTCCTCCCGGGTACAGGACATTCCCTCCAGGAGAGGAGAGCCAACATGGGAACGGAGCGCAGCTGTTCCTCAGCCGTTACCTTGAGCTCCAGAGAACCTCCCTCCCTCCCTTTCATGATTTGGATGCGGTCAGCTTGTTTGCTTCTCAGAGATGCGCAGGAGTCGTCCGAGAGCCGGAGGGGAGGGCGGGAGCTGCCTGCAGATGGCCGGGTCCCATGGCCTTCACCTTCCTGCTGCAAGGGAGAGGCAGGCAGAACGGCCTTTGGGATTTGGCCAGGTTGTAAATAACATCTCCCTCCCCCAAAACTCCACAGGAAGAGCCTGGCAGCCAGGCGTGGGCAAAGTGGATCTGCTCACATCCGCACCTATTGACTTCAAGTAGCATTGCTGCTCAAAAACAAATTCATCAGAAACACAGGAAAGCTGCCTTATGCTGCTGGTTCATCAAGCTTATGGCATATGAACATCAGAAGAACCATCTAGCCCATCATCCTGTTCTCACAGTGGCCAACCAGATGGCTGGGTGAGACCAGCAATCAGGATTCAAACACAGGAGCCCTCTCCCTTCCTGTGGTTTCCAGCAACTGGTCTTCAGAAGCATTGTTGCTTCCAACTGTGGAGGAACAGCAGAGCCTCCATTATGGCTAGCCTTGTCCTCCATGAATTCGTCCATTCTGCTTTCATCCAAGTTGGTGGCCATCCCTGTTTCCTGTGGCAGGGAGTTCCCTATAAGAACATAGACAGTGCCGCAAATGTTGGGTGCATCCCGCTCTCTCTGCTGTGGTCCTGTGGAGAATTGAGACATGGAGGAGGCCATTGTACCTTTAAGAAATAGGGTTTATTCACCTATTTACACCTTCGGTCTGCACAGAGGGAGTCCAGATCTTGCAGCATGGTCATTTCAAGAGGGGCCTGCCCCCCACAGCAGTGCAGCCAAGGCATCTCTCCCAACAGGCCTGCAGCCAGCCTGCCCAGACAGATCCCAGTCTTTCTTCTTCCCTGGTGGGAGTCAATGATGGCGGGGGTTTGCCAAGGGTGCCTTCCTCGTAGCACGTTTCTCCCTTTCGTCCCGAGTTTGAGCATCTTCAAAGTCCATTACACCTTCGGTAAAGGCTGTTCTCCAATTGGAGCGCTCGCAGGCCAGTATTTCCCAGTTGTTGGTGTTTATACCCCATTTTCAAAGATTTGCCTTGAGAGAATCTTTAAACCTCTTTTGTTGACCACCAGCATTACGCCTTCCATTCTTAAACTGGAAATAGAGTAGTTGCTTTGGAAGATTGCTTGGACTACTGCAATGCGTTCTATGTTGGGCTACCTTTGAAGGTGACCCAGAAACTGCAACTAATCCAGAATGGGGCAGCTAGACTGGTGACTGGGAGCAGCCACTGAGAACATATAGCCCCAGTTTTGAAAGACCTACACTGGCTCCCAGTATGTTCCCAAGCACAATTCAAAGTGTTGGTGCTGACCTTGAAAGCCCTAAATGGCCTTGGCCAAGTTTACCTGAAGGAGTGTCTCCACTTCCATCATTCTGCCTGGACACTGAGGTCCAGCGTCGAGGGCCTTCTGGCGGTTCCGTCCCTGCAAGAAGTGAAGTTACAGAGAACCAAACAGAGGGCCTTCTCGGTAGTGGCACCTGCCCTGTGGAACACCCTCCCACCAGATGTCAAGGAGAAAACAACTACCAGACTTTTAGAAGACATCTGAAGGCAGCCCTGTTTAGGGAAGCTTTTAATGTTTAATAGGTTATTGTATTTTAATACAATAAGCCGCCCAGAGTGGCTGGGGAAACCCAGCCAGATGGGCGGGGTATAAATAATAAATTATTATTATTATATTATAAAGATAATAATCAGGCATCCAAACAACTGTGGTCCTAAAAGCATCTGGCTGGCTGCTGCGAGAATAGAATGCTGGACCATTGGCTGGATCCAGAGGGGTCTTCTCATGCTCTTACGCCCTATCGCATTCGGCCATTCAGATTTCCTCTTAGAAGTCTCCGCTGGAATTCCAGGGAGAGGAGACGATAGGGAGGGAGAAAGGGCTCATAAATTACTGGCTAAAGCCACTGTCACATCAAGGCAAGGGCAGTTTATACAAGCTGCCGCAAGGTTATTAAAGATCAGAGGGTAACTAACCTCGGACACAGCTACCCCTGAAGTGTGTCGTGTCCGAGGGCGCTTGATACATGCTTGGGCTTTGACCTGGAGGCGACCCCCTCTGACCCCTGCTTTATCAGAAGGAGAGCAAGCCCCGGGGTGGGCCTGAGGACCACCTAGCGTGTAACCTGAAGGGCACGAGGAGAAGCGATAGCAAAGGATCAGCCAGTGTCGGGACTGATGGAGGAGAATGCGAGGTGGTACACTCTGAGCTAGGGATGCGGGTGGCACTGTGGGTTAAACCACAGAGCCTAGGACTTGCCGATCAGAAGGTCGGTGGTTCGAATCCCTGCGACGGGGTGAGCTCCCATTGCTCGGTCCCTGCCTCTGCCAACCTAGCAGTTCGAAAGCACGTCAAAGTGCAAGTTGATAAATAGGTACCGCTCTGGCAGGAAGGTAAACGGCATTTCCATGTGCTGCTCTGGTTTGCCAGAAGCGGCTTAGTCATGTTGACCACATGACCCGGAAGCTGTACGCCGGCTCCCTCGGCCAATAAAGCGAGATGAGCGCCGCAACCCCAGAGTCGGCCACGACTGGACCTAATGGTCAGGGGTCCCTTTATCTTTACACTCTGAGCTGGGAAGTCTGTGGTCCAGATATTACCTTGAGCTGCTCGCTCGCTCACTCACTCACGGAAGGTATAGAAAATAGTATGGCGATGATTATGATGATGATAGTACCCCACCCATCTGACTGGGTTGCCCCAGCCACTCTCAGTGGCTTCCAGCTTCCAGCATATACAGAAACATAGTAAAACATCAAACATCAAACACTTCCCTGTACAGGGCTGCCTTCCAATGTCTTCCAAAGGTTGTATAGTTACTTATCTCCTTGACATCTGATGGGAGGGCGTTCCACAGGGCAGGTGCCACTACTGACAAGGCCGTCTGCCTGATTCCTTGTAACCTCACTTCTCACAGTAAGGGAACTGCCAGAAGCCCCTCAGAGCTGGACCTCACTGTCTGGGCTGGACAATGGGGGTGGAGACATTTCTTCAGGTTTGTAGGGCCGAGGCTGTTGAGGGCTTTAAAGGTCAGTGCAAGAAGATCAAACCTCTCCATTCTGAAGGAGATCAGCCCTGAGTGCTCACTGGAAGGACAGATTCTGAAGCTGAGGCTCCAATACTTTGGCCACCTCATGAGAAGAGAAGACTCCCTGGAAAAGACCCTGATGTTGGGAAAGATGCAGGGCACAAGGAGAAGGGGACGACAGAGGACGAGATGGTGGGACAGTGTTCTCGAAGCTACCAGCATGAGTTTGACCAAACTGTGGGAAGACAGGAGTGCCTGGCGTGCTCTGGTCCAGGGGGTCACGAAGAGTCGGACACGACTAAACGACTAAACAACAATAACAACAACCAACAGTTTTGATTGTGCTTGGAAACATACAGAGAGCCAATCAAGACCCTTTTGGACCGGTGCTATATGGTCTCGATGGCCTAGCTGATGCATTCTGGATTAGTTGTAGTTTCCGGGTCACCTTCCAAGTTAGCTCCATGCAGCAGTAGTCCAAGCGGGAGATAGCCAGGTCATGTAGCATGGGCGTAGCCAGGATTTATTGGGGGGGGGGAAGATTTTTGTGGGCGGGGGCAGAACCAATGTGATTGGTCAGTTAGTTAATATTCCCAGTGTTTTTTTCTGGGGGGTACACAGGGGTACGCATACCACTAAACCTTTTGTGAATCTTTGTACTTTTGTCCATTTGCTGTATTCATTTCCCCCGTTTTGAACTATAAAACGGTGACCTTTTTGAGTCAAAATGAGAGTACACCTAATCATTTTTTAAAGAAAAAAAGCACTATTTTTATTGTTTTACTTGATCTGGGGCGATGGGGGGTGGGAGCAGCTGCCCCTCCCTGCCTTCCCTTGGCTATGCCCATGGCATGTACCACTCTGGCAAGACAGTCTGCGGGCAGGTAGGGTCTCAGCCTGCATACCAGATGGAGCTGGTAAACAGCTGCCCTGGACTCAGAACTGACCTGCGCTTCCATGGACAGCTGTGAGTCCAAAATGACTCCTAGGCTGCACACCTGGTCCTTCAGGGGCACAGTTACCACATTCAGAACCAGGGAGTCCTCCCACACCTGCCAGCCCCCTGTCCCCCCGAAATTGTACTTCTGTTTTGTTGGGATTTAACCTTAATCCTTCTCAATAGGAACACCACAACATAAGAAGGGGCCATCTTCAGAACCCAGCACAATTCTTTACTGTGCCCACCAAACCACCATTTCTGCTAGAGGAACAGTTCCTTTTCTAGGTCATTAACAGGAAAGATGGGATTTGGGGGCCTTTCGGGGGCGGGGGAATTTGTATATAACCTCTGGGAGAAGAAGCTGCTATTGCTCTCACTGCTACAGAAAAGGAACATCTGAATACTTCCTTAAAAGCCCTCATTTGTAACGCCCCCCTCCTGTCTAAGGTATGTGAGGTGAGAGAGACACCTAGTGGGCACCTGCAAGAATAGCACCTTAGAACGCCTTTTCTTTCCTTGTGGACAGATGTATGGAAGTGAGAGCTGAACCATAAAGAAGGCTGATCGCCGAAGAATTGATGCTTTTGAATTATGGTGCTGGAGGAGACTCTGGAGAGTCCCATGGACTGCAAGAAGATCAAACCTCTCCATTCTGAAGGAAGTCAGCCCTGAGTGCTCACTGGAAGGACAGAACCTGAAGCTGAGGCTCCAAGACTTTGGCCACCTCATGAGAAGAGAAGACTCCCTGGAAAAGACCCTGATGTTGGGAAAGATGGAGGGCACAAGGAGAAGGGGACGACAGAGGACGAGATGGTTGGATAGTGTTCTCGAAGCTACCAGCATGAGTTTGACCAAACTGCGGGAGGCAGTGGAAGACAGGAGTGCCTGGCGTGCTCTGGTCCATGGGTCACGAAGAGTCGGACACGACTAAACGACTAAACAATAACAATCGAAAGACTCCCCAAATCCTGTAGCACAGAGATGAGAAAAACATTCACAGGGGCAAATGTTGGTGGCAATGGATGATCTTTTAATTTTTTTAAAGCTTTTAATAGTTAAGCACATTTCTGCATAAATTTCTGCAATCCTCTTTTAAAACCAACCAACTTGGTGGCTATCAGTGTCCCCTGGACAAGGGTGTCAAAAAATGCTAGAGGGACAGGTAAGCCCCGCCCCACATAATTGATCACAAAATGTGGCACATGCACATCATTTGAAAGGCAATGTCCTTCATTTTTTTTGGGGGGGGGAGTTTCAGTCCGTCAAATATTTTATGGGAAGGGGCAAAGGGACCTCAGACCCTATGAGTTGGCTCCTATGCTTCTGGGGGAGCAAGTTCCATAGTTCAGCTATGCACTGGGTGATTCTTCAACATCAACTTCGTTGGACTGGTCATGTTGTTTGGATGCCTGACTTTCATCTTCCAAAGAAACTGCCAAAGCTTAATAATAATAATAATAATAATAATAATAATAATATTAAAATAATTTATTATTTATACCCCATCCATCTGGCTGGGTTTCCCCAGCCGCTCTGGGAGGCTTCCAACACAATATTAAAATACAATAACCTATTAAACATTAAAAGCTTCCCTAAACAGGGCTGTCTTCAGGTGTCTTCTAAAAGCCTGGCAGTTGTTTTTCTCTTTGACATCTGGTGGGACGGCTTTCCACAGGGCGGGTGCCACTACTGAGAAGGCCCTCTGTCCGGTTCCCTGTGAATTCACTTCTCACAGGGACGGAACCACCAGAAGGCCCTAGGAGCTGGACCTCCATTTCTGGGCAGAACAATGGGGGTGAAGATGCTCCTTCAGGTATACTGGGCCAAGGTCAGCACCAACACTTTGAATTGTGCTCAGAAACGTACTGGGAGCCAATGTAGGTATTTCAGGACTGGTGTTATATGGTCTTGGCGGCCACTATCAGTCACCAGTCTAGCTGCCGCATTCTGGATTAGTTGTAGTTTCTGGGTCACCTTCAAAGGTAGCCCCATGTAGAGCGCATGGCAGTAGTCCAAGCGAGAGATAACCAGAGCATGCACCACTCTGGCGAGACAGTCCACGGGCAGGTAGGGTCTCAGGTAGGGGTAAAGCATGTGGTTGGCAGAAGGCCCTGGATTCCTACATTGCAGCAAGTTTGGGCTAGATGACTCTTGGCGTGCCCTACAAGTCTACAATTCTATGATTCTGTAATCCCTGCCATCTCCAGGTCAGGCAGGGAGAGACCCCTCTCTGAAATTCCTGGAGAGTCGCTGCCATCAGTGTGGACAATTCCGAGCTAGATAGAGCAACTGTCTGGCTCAGTTTAAGGTAGATTCCTAAGACCTATGCTGCAATGCAAAGGTCCCTGATTCGGGTCCATCTTATTGTTTCCAACCCCCAGCCCTGTGTAGGTTTGGAACTGTACTGGCATCCCTAGCTGGGGGAGAGGAAAAAGCAATGTTGTGTCACACAAGCTCTCAGCGACGTCACAGACACTGCCCAGTATGTCCCCACAGCACAAATACAGTCTTTCCTTGGGTTACAGACAGGTTGCGTTTTTTTGGTTACAGACGAGCCGAAACCCAGAAGTACCAGAATGGGTTACTTCCTGGTTTTGGCGGCTGTGCATGCGTCGAAGCGCTAAATCACACTTTGTGCATGCACAGAAGCGCCGAATCGCAACCCGTGAATGCAAACACGTGGCGCTGCGGGTTGCGAACGCTGCGGGTTGCGAACATGCTTCCCACATGGATCATGTTCGTAACCCGAGCGTCCACTGTAACAACCAGAAACCCCACAGCACTCCCCAAACTGCAACGGCCTTGCAGAGGCAGCAACCCAACTTAACCAGTGACAAAATATTTGCAGCCTGACCGGGTGCAACTGAGCTAAGTTAAGAGTTGCTTGGGATCACAGCACACAGGAAGGCCAGAGCAAGATGTGATTTCATGTTTCTTTAAGTCAGTGGTTCCTAATGTGGGTGCAAGTACCCCCTGGGAGGCAGTGGGATTACCCAGGGGGGCACTAAGAAGCAGGGGGGACAGGGGAACACTGGAGATGTAAGTGACAAAGGTCCGTATAGTTAAAGCTATGGTTCTCCCAGTAGTGATGTATGGAAGTGAGAGCTGGACCATAAAGAAGGCTGATCGCTGAAGAATGGATGCTTTGCAATTATGGTGCTGGAGGAGACTCTTGAGAGTCCCATGGATTGCAAGAAGATCAAACCTCTCCATTCTGAAGGAAATCAGCCCTGAGTGCTCCCTGGAAGGACAGATCGTGAAGCTGAGGCTCCAATACTTTGGTCACCTCATGAAAACCGAAGACTCCCTGGAAAAGACCCTGATGTTGGGAAAGATGGAGGGCACAAGCAGAAGGGGACAACAGAGGATGAGATGGTTGGACAGTGTTCTCAAAGCTACTAACATGAGTTTGACCAAACTGTGGGAGGCAGTGGAAGACAGGAGTGCCTGGCGTGCTCTGGTTCATGGGGTCATGAAGAGTCGGACACGACTAAATGACTAAACAACAACAACAACAATTAGGAAGGAGGAGCCTGCAGGCACATGGAATCAAGGATTTGACCAGCGGAGGTGAGATCCTGCTTTGCCCTCATGGGCCCTTTCCTTATACCTGATTATAGATCCAGCCTTGGAAGTTTAAGTTATGGTTACCATATTTTTTTCAATGAATCCGGGGACACTTTCTTTTCTTTTTTTTGAAGCTGAGTAGCAACAGGGAGTCAGTAGTGGGGGTGGTGAGGCAAAAGACCCTGGGCCCAAGCACACATGCATATCATATAGAAGAAGAAGAAGACTTTGGATTTGATATCCCGCTTTATCACTACCCGAAGTAGTCTCAAAGCGGCTAACATTCTCCTTTCCCTTCCTACCCCACAACAAACACTCTGTGAGGTGAGTGGGGCTGAGATACCTCAAAGAAGTGTGACTGGCCCAATGTCACCCAGCAACTGCATGTGGAGCAGCGGAGACGCGAACCCAGTTCACCAGATTACGAGTTCACTGCTCTTAACCACCACACCACACTAAAGGTGCAAGGCCCTTCTTTCGCACCCTGTGAAACATAAATGCGCAGAGTTTTTAAAAAACTGGGCAACAGCCGCCCGCCTGCAACTCCCAAGCCTCCCCAAATCAGTCAGAACAAAGGAGAAAGGGGGCAGGAGATCTGTACCACCGGACGTCCCTGGTACAGCACACAAGACACATCATATGGGGACTTCCGGAGAGGAAAAATGGTGGGGGCCACAGCCGCGAGCAGCTCCTGAAGGCAGCCAGAGCCAACTGCGCTACCAGGCTGGCTCCGGGCTGCTGAGGCTGCCACTGCAATGTTTCCTGGGGACAGATTTGCAAATCTGGGGACATTCCGGGGACGGAATTTGTCCAGGGACAGATTTGCAAATCCGGGGACTGTTCCCGGGGACATCTGGTAACCCAAGTTTAAGTTATTGTTTAATCGGTAAGGACGAGCTTGGGACAGGCAACAGAGTCCGATCTAAGGGGCGGTTGAGTCTCCTCTTCTTAAATCCTCTCCTTTAGGATTGGCCCGGAATAAAATCCATTTCAACTCCTGGTATTGCAGGGGACCTCGAGAACGGGGTGAGGACCACAGGTGGCCGTGGAGGAACAGAAATGCCCAATGGTCCAGCAAAGTCTGCTTCGGAAGCGAGTCCACACACCCCTCTTGCCAGCGTCCCACAATGGTTTTTTTTTACAGAAGTCTCCAGCAACTTCGTCGCTGCTCAGGAAGAATTGGGCTGAGCTTCGTACTGCGCTTCCGTGGCCGTGTAAAAGTCCTCAAGGGTGGACTGGAGGTATTCGAACGTGGGTCTCTCTTCGGGATTGTTCTTCCAGCATTTCAACATGACTGCATAGAGTTCAGCCGGGCAGTTTTCCGGACGGGGCATCCGGTAACCCTTCTGTAGATGTTGGATGACTTCGGGGTTGGTCATAGCTGTGGAAAGGAGAGAAAGAATTGATACTGAGAAATGTTGTCTCATCCCTTAAAGGTAAAGATAAAGGGGACCCCTGGCCATTAGGTCCAGTCGCGGCCGACTCTGGGGTTGCAGTGCTCATCTCGCTTTATTGGCCGAGGGAGTCGGCGTACAGCTTCTGGGTCATGTGGCAAGCATGACTGTGGAAGCTTTTAATGTTTAATAGGTTATTGTATTTTAGTGTTCTGTTGGAAGCCGCCCAGAGTGGCTGGGGAAACCCAGCCAGATGGGGGGAGAATTATTAATATTACTAATATTATTGTTATTATTATTATTATTATTATTATTATTATTATTATTATTATTAATATGCCGCTTCTGGCGAACCAGAGCAGTGCACGTAAATGCCATTTACCTTCCTGCTGGAGCGGTACCTATTTATCTACTTGCACTTTGACGTGCTTTTGAACTGCTAGACTGGCAGGAACAGGGACCGAGCAATGGGAGCTCACCCCGTCGCGGGGATTTGAACCGCCAACCTTCTGATCAGCAAGCCCAAGAGGCTCAGTGGTTTAACCCACAGCGCCACCTGTGTCCCATTGTCTCATCCCTTACTTGCCCCACAACCAATCACTGTGTTCGGTGAGAGAGGACCTTCCATCTTAGCACGAGGTCCATACTGTATGGTATAGGAGCAGGGCCTTACTCGTGATGGCACCTACTCACTCACGTATTTTGAACTGATGTAAGAAAGGAAAATTCAATTAGATGGATATATTAAAACATGCAGGAATGGTGGATAAGTTAAATGAACCTTGGAAGGGGAGGGAGGGAAGTCAATGAATGTGTGGTATAATAAAAGATGCTTAATTTGAAATGTAAAATTTGAAAATTAAATAAAAATCAATAATAAAGAAAATATAATGAAGGCTTGCTAAAACATCAGCGGAACAGATGGATAATGGATAATGGATAATGGATAATGGATAATCAATAATCAATAATCAATAATCAATAATCAATAATCGGAGTAACAAATGATGCTCTAATGCAAACTACCATACCGGGGTAGGGGCACCTTCCATAGGTGATGATTTCAGTTAGGAGAATTCCAAAAGACCAGATGTCGGATTTGATTGTGAAAACTCCATAGTTAATTGCTTCTGGTGCTGTCCATTTGATAGGAAATTTGGCACCTGTCGAGAAAGGGTAAATTCATGTGTTTTCGTTGTTCTTATTGATTTCAAATTATAAATATGACAGAGAAAAGAAAGAGAAAAGCCAAGACGGAAAGGGAGGGGGAACCATCTTAGTTTGAACATATATGTGACGTTAACGTATGAGAGTGCTGGAGGTGAAATAGTTAAGCAAGTTACCCAATCAGAACCCAGGGGGTGGAGTCAGAGGGACTATAAAACCAGGTCTGGGAGGGGGGAAGGGAGGAGTTCGTTGGGAGGTTGATTGGAGTGGGAGTGAATTGGGATAGAGTCTGTGGGTAGGTTGAGTTAGTGTAGCAAAATAGGCTGAGTCAGGAACAGTTAGGAGCTAGGAAGACGAGTAAATATCTGAGAGGTGGTTTAGTGAGTGAGAGCAGGTAGCGGAAGTTATAGGTCTGGATAGGCACCCTATGACTGTAATTGACCGATACCGTTTATGAAACCACACGCTTGTTAAACTGCAATGAATAAACAGAAGTTTATGTTCCAACTTAACCCTGACTGGACTCAGTATTTTACCAGGTAGGACCTGTGTGGTGGCAGCGAGAAATCAAGTGGTGGCACAGGGATCAATAGATGGTGAAACGTCCGGGGACACTGTGTGATCCCCACAATATACTGTAAATCAGTGGTTTTCAGCCAGTGTGCTGTGGTACCCTAGGGGGCCTTGAATGATGGTCAAAGGTATTGCAGTAAACACTGGCCTCTGTCCCTCTTTCCTTCCCTCCCTCCTCTGATGAACCTCTCCCATCTCTAACTCCCAAAGGCTTGCACAGCTGTTTGTTGCAGCAGCCCTGGCTACAAGCTCCCCAGGCGAATGGTTCCTCTGGGGCTGGCCAGGGGAGAGGAGAGGAGAGACAGGGAATCTGAGGAAACACTCCATAAAGACCCCCCTCAGGGGTGTGGCACATGGGGTCACCACCTTGCTGAAGCAAGGATGGGAGACCACCTAGGGGTGACGAAGCAGGACACCCGGGGTTCTTGATGGGACAACGGCAGGGTATAAATGTAAGGAAATAAAGTAAATAGATTTATCAGAGGGAACGGGATAATATTGTATGAAGGTGGACCTCACTCAGCTAGGCTCAGTGCTCAAGCAGGAACATGTAGGAGATGATGATGATGGTGATGATGATAATAATATATATATATATTTATTTATTTATTTATTTATTTATTTATTTATTTATTTATTTATACCCCGCCTATCTGGCTGGGTTTCCCCAGTCACTCTGGCCAGCTCCCAACAGAATATTTAAAATGTGATAAAACATCAAACATTAAAAACTTCTGCCTTCTGATGTCTTCTAAAAGTTGTGTAGTTATTTATCTCCTTGACATCTACTGGGAGGGTGTTCCACAGGGAGGGTGCCACCACCAAGGTGGTCCTCTGCCTGGTTCCCTGTAACCTCGCTTCTTGCAATGAGGGAACCGCCAGAAGGCCCTCGGAGCTGGACCTCAGTGCCCGGTCTGGACAATGGGGGTGGAGATGACAGCGACCAGAGATTTGGGGGTGACAGGTATAAAAAATGGTGACACACTTTGAGCGGATGGTGTCAGCCCGTTCTTTTAGCTTGGGAAAGGATTTGGGCTGACTTGTATTCTCTGGTAAAAAGTTTCAGGAAGCCTTTCCCCCGGTTAGTTGGAGGGGGTCAATCTCTAGGGGAAAACAGGATGCATACCTGGACTTCATCAATTCCTACTACAAATAGGGGTGGGGGGAATTTTACATTGTAATGCTCCCCCATCAAAAAAAATAAAGACAACACTTCCCTGCACACAGAAAGCTAGCACATAAGAAACAGCACAATTTCCTTATGCTAGTGTTTTTCTATGACCCTGATATCTGTTTTTTGGTCAGTCGCTTCCAGTTCAGACTCCATTAGCACAAATGTGAAATTCGGATGCTTTGTCCCAGCATGGAACTAGATAATATCCACCCCATCACCGCCAAGACTAGCAGGGTGTTGTGAACTAAGCACCATCACTGAAGACAAGAGATCAGATCTATGAAAGTCCTAAGTGAGAAAGCACTTATTCTGGAAAAGGCTAACATTTTGCCCCCACTTGGCTGATGCACACAGAAGACAACCTATCATTATGCTTCCTTTACCACAAAGCCCTTTTATATGCCTGTTGTCTTTGTCCATGGAGTTTTCTTGGCAGGGATAATGGAGTGGCTTGCCGGTTCCTGCTCCAGGTGGATGACGTTTGGTCAAAACTCTCTACTATGACCTGTCCATTTTGGGTGGCCCTGCACGGCATAGCTCATAGCTTCTCTGAGTTATTCAAGCCCCTTCGCCATGGCAAGGCAGTGATCCATGAAGACAGGAGTGCCTGGCGTGCTCTGGTCCATGGGGTCACAAAGAGTCGGACATGACTGAAGGACTAAACCACAAAGCCCTAAGCGTCGTACCAACCTTCTTTCGCGAGGTACTCATTCTCTATGATCCTAGCCAGGCCAAAGTCTGCAACTTTGCAACAGAGGGTCTCTGAGACGAGGATGTTGGCTGCCCTGAGGTCCCTGTGGATGGAGTTCATTCTCTCAATGTACGCCATCCCTTCAGCGACCTGTAAGGAAGAAGGAAAATAATGGAATACAACTGCAGGGAAATCACAGAGAAGGATTCCTATGTGGCTGATAGGGATAAGTGAATTTGGCTATTCTGGTTTCTCTCAGTTTCTCACTTTTCCAATCCTAAATTCATTGTACCAGATTTCCACATCAACGTGCCATTTATTTATTTATTCTTTTTAAAGCCCTCATGAAAATTTATTAGCAGTGCATTGTGAAATTGCTTTGAGATGCTTCATAGGAAACAATTCATAATAGCAGTGGTAATAATAACTTTTTTTAAAAAAACCAACAACGACCTGTATATTTTTTGCAAGCATTTTTTTCTTTTTAAAAAATCCATTTTTGATGTTATTTCCACTAATGTGGTCACCCTAATATATGGATTTTGGTGCACATTATTTGGCTGGAGAGCTGCACTGAAAAATTCAGAAAAGTGTGAATTTAAAGGACGCTTGTGTTTTGGTTCACACAATGTTTTGAAAAGTGCGAATGAGGTAAATACATCCTTAAACTGAATCATATTTCTACCACAACCTTATCTGGAAATACCAGGGGTTTCATCCCCACCAATACGGACCAGGGACCCTTACCAGAAGCCTGTATTATCAACTGTTAGGGGGACAAAAGAAATAGTACCACCCTCTCTCCAACCCACATACAAACACCAACCCTCCATCCTCTTTTAAAGCCATCTAAACTTGGTGGCAAGGGATGCGGGTGGCACTGTGGATTAAACCACAGAGCCTAGGACTTGCCTATCAGAAGGCTGGCAGTTCAATCCCCGCAACGGGGTGAGCTCCCATTGCTTGGTCCCTGCTCCTGCCAACCTAGCAGTTCGAAAGCACGTCAAAGTGCAAGTAGATAAATAGTGAGACCAGTAGCTCCTGCGGGAAGGTAAACAGCGTTTCCGTGCGCTGCTCTGGTTTGCCAGAAGTGGCTTAGTCATGCTGGCCACATGACCTGGAAGCTGTACGCCGGCTCCCTTGGCCAATAAAGCAAGATGAGTGCTGCAACCCCAGAATCGGCTCCGACTGGACCTAATGGTTAGGGGTCCCTTTACCTTTACCTTTAAATGTGGTGGCTACCACGACCTCTTGAGGAAGAGAATTCTGTACATTAGCTATGTGATTTGTGAAAAAGTACTCTGCTTTGTTTGGCCTGCATCTTTCAACATTGTGCTTCGCTGGAGGCCCTTGCTGAGTTCTAGGATTCTTATTCTCCATCTAACATAAGAACCCGGAGTCAGTCCTTATTAGCTGCAGTACCAGAGACAGTATGCCTCTATATCACGGTTGCTGGGGTTTGTAAGTAGGAGGGTGCTACTGGTCTCAGGCTCTGCTTATGGGCTTCCCAGAGGCAACCGACTGGCCACTTTGGGAAAGAAGGTGCTGGACTTAGGGATGTAAGAAGGAATCATTGCCCACCCCCTGTATTCTTCTCATGCCGCACCGCTTCCATTCCGCTGCAGTTTCAGCTTCCTCCAAAAAGTACATTATTCGTCTTGCCGTCCACTGCGGTGAAATCAGGTGGCTCATATAATTAATTACATGAATTACACTGCTATTACTATTGTGCCCCACTCCTTTCAACACTATGCAACTTGAGGGGAAATGATTGCGTATGGTTTGCGGAAAGAAAGCAACAACAACTATGAATACTGATCACATTCTCCAGACTTATTTCCATTTCAGACACAGGATGATTGCGTGAACACTAGCAAATTTTGCTCCCATTTCTGCTTTTGTATGAATTCTCGAAAATCCCAAGCTGGGTTATGATGTTGTTGATGATAATAATTTGTTGTTGTTGTTGTTATGCTGCCCACCTGACTGGGTTGCCCCAGACCTTTGGTCTGATCCAGTTTGGTTCCGCTTACATCCTTAACGTACAACACAAGACATGCATATATTTAATAACCATAATAATAATAATTTATACCCCACCCATCTGGGCAGCTCCCAACTGAATATTAAAAACATGATACAGCATAAACATTAAAAACTTCCCTAAACAGGGCTGCCTTCAACAGAGCAACACATAAGAGATAAATCCCCCCCAACCCCAGCCTTTAACCGGCACAGAACAAATTGTATATAAAGACGGTGGTCGAGAGATGGTGAGACCCTCTTTTGTTTAGTTCTGCCTCAAAGGGCGCAACAATTTTCCAGACCGCAGAGATTTTGTGGTAGGTTTTTCGTTTGTTTGTTTTTTGCCACCTTGCATCTTTCTTGTGGTTTCGAACAGGATATGAAGATACATTTTCCACAAATATTTGACATGCTCAAGCTTTCAGCTCGAATGCCGCTCGCCTCAGTGGAAAATGGGTGTCGCTTCCTGTCCTGATGTTAATGAGATAGATAGCTTGTTTCCTCTCAGCTCATACAAGCAGAGGGGAGGGAGGGAGAAAGGGACTGACCACAGGATGACATATACACCGATAACTTTCTATTTGCAGATTCCGCCTACGCATTCTGCGCCCGAGCGGTCAGCTCATGCAAACAACACCGTTCTGACAATACTTGTCACCAGATGTTGTTGCCAGATACACTGCATTGCACCTTACTGCCTATTCAAGGACTGAAGGACTCACTCCAAACCTTGACATTCACCAAAATTGCAGGGCATACTCCCAAACTCCTCCCACCCAATGAAATCCAAATGACGGCATTAAATTTATGTGCAGTTTTGACCTCTGAGTTTGCATTTCTGTTATGGAAATTATGGCGGGGGGGGGGCACATCTTTAAAGTTAAATGTTACAAATATTACGCCTGAATGTATCCTTTCAACTTGACAGCTCAGGGAAGTTACCTAGCTTTACAAATAATATAAAATCAACTCCTTTGCTGGTTTCCTCCATTCCAAAGCTATTTTCCCCTTGAAAGGGACTCCAGGAAGTTCCCAGAGGTGACAATTGCTGAGCTGATTGTTGGCCAAGGAAAGCTTAATCGCATCACCAGATTTTCCAAGGGGCCAGACATGCAAAGGAAGTTCTATTGTACTTTGGGTGGTGGGACTTCGGAGGTGTTTGCCTATGCTAATCCTATACCTGAGTCCTGCCCTGCCATGTCTGCTTATGCTAATCTTGTACCAAGGACTTGTCTGGACGTGTCTGCCAAGGTTAAACTAGTGTAACCCCTGTCTACCCCTCCCCTTTTGTGACATGTCAGTGATGTAGCAATGATGTAGCAATGATGCTGTACGAACTGTATTCTGGGATATGGTGGGAAAGTTTTGAAAGTCTTTGTCACCCCATCCTCGGGGTTCAAATTTCCTCTTTGAATCTATTGCGCAATAAACTTTGGTATGCAGCTATTTGCTCCGGTTGGTGGCTGGACTCCTTCCTTTATTCCGCAGGGACCCGCGGGCTCTGCCCAACGAGCTGGGTGACTGAGCAGCCTCACACCTAGATTTTTCTGTAACAATTTCTAAGTCTGCTTCTCCTAAAATCCCGAAGATCCCTAGCTATATACTTTGCTCAACACATTCTTCTCTCGGAAGTGCAGGCTTCAAAGAAAGCAACATTCAGGATAGCCAGAGAGCCACATGCGTAGCTCTCAAGTTTGGGGAAGTATCAAGACCTTTTTCGATTACAAGGTTTAAGGTGAATCAATCCACTCACCTGGGCTGAGGAGTCTATAAGTTTGGGGAGAGTCAACTTCCTTCCTTCATCTGATTTCAAGAAATCCAGCAAGCAGCCTGAAAAGGAGGAGAAATCAAGATTATTCCCTTCCCAAAGACCTTTCAATGTGCAATGGTATTGGATAAAGTCTCCCATGTTTTTAATGCCAAATCCTTTTCTAAGAGAGTAATAGAGGAGAATATTCCTAATGTACGTTAGGGTAATAAAGCAAGCAACAAATTCTAATTTGAGGACCTTAACATATTTTTTTCTATGCGTTGCTGTTGTTGTTAGTATACTGTCCTATGCCTGTAGATCTCAGGGCGGTTTACAACATAAAATTACAATATAAAAAACACAAAATATAAAATAGAGATGAATGAAACAGATTATTTATCCTACTGAAATACCCACAAAGGACATCTGAATGATATTTGGTCTACTTATTGGCTAACCCGAACAAAATCATAAGAGAAACAGTCGTCCCTGTTCTGCTGCAAAGACCTTTAAAGTAATTGCATCTTGGTTTGTCCCTATCCTTAGATCAGAGCTTTTAAAACTGTGTGTCTCAACACGTTAGTGTGTCAGCTGCAATGTGTAGGTGTGTTATGTAAACACTCCCTGTACTCCTACCTGATCTGGAAAGGGGTTAGTTTAAACTCTGGTTTGCTAGTACAGTGGTACTTCAGAAGTTGAACAGAATTGGTTCTGGAAGTCCGTTCGACTTCCAAAACGTTTGGAAACCAAAGGATGGCTTCCAATTGGCTGCAGGAAGCTCCTGCAGCCAATCAGAAGCCCCGTAAGCCCCGTTGGATGTTTGGGTTCCAAAAAAGTTTGCAAACCGGAACACTCACTTCCAGGTTTATGACTTCCAGGAGCCAAAATGTCCAAGTACTATGACGTTCGCCAACCAAGGTATGACTGTACAACTGAATTACCATGTCACAAAATGATGTGTGTCTAAAAAGTGTGTGACCAACATAAAAAGTTTGGAAAGCTCTGCCTTAGATTGTATATAAGTACAATGCATTTAACTTGGCATATGTTCAAAATGGTATGATTTGGGTGCTTTAATTTTCCTCTATTGGCAAGAAGGTATTGACTGAAATCAAGGTGACCCAGATTCTGCATTCCAGTGCGGATCAATATAATTGGGTGAGATCCCAAGGGAGTTGGTTACCGTTGGCCATGTATTCCGTTACAATGTAAATCGGCTGCTGGGTGACCACGGCGTGCAGACGGACCAGCTTGCTATGCTGAAGCCTCTTCATCAAGTTGGCCTCGGCCAAGAAGGCATCTGGAGCCATGCTGCCCTCTTTCAGGGTCTTCACTGCCACCTTCACATTATTCTTGTAATAACCTGTAAAGGTAAAGGGAGCCCTGACCATTAGGTCCAGTCGTGGCCGACTCTGGGGTTGCGGCACTCATCTCGCTTTATTGGCCGAGGGAGCCGGTGTACAGCTTCTGGGTCATGTGGCCAGCATGACTAAGCCACTTCTGGCGAACCAGAGCAGCACACGGAAACGCAGTTTACCTTCCCGCTGGAGTGGTACCTATTTATCTACTTGCACTTTGATATATTTTCGAACTGCTAGGTTGGCAGGAGCTGGGACCGAGCAACGGGAGCTCACCCCGTCACGGCGATTCGAACTACCGACCTTCTGATCGGTAAGTCCTAGGCTCTGGTTTAACCCACAGTGCCACCCACATCCCTTCTGTAATAACCTATAGAAGGAAAAAATGGGGCGAATGAAGGACAGAAGGCCCTGCCACCTTTGGAAGCTCAGATCCTTCCAGCTGAACTCCAAAACCCATATCCATTTTTATACCTTTCCCAGATACGACAATGCCAGGCAACACTAATAATAATAATAATAATAATAATAATAATAATAATAATAATAATTTATACCTCACCCATCTGGCTGGGTTTTCCCAGCCACTCTGGGCAGCTCCCAACAGAATAAAAAAGCGACAAAATATCAAACATAAAAAACTTCCCTAAATAGGGCTGTCTTTTGATGTCTTCTAAAAGTTGTGTAGTTCTTTATCTCCTTGACATCTGCTGGGAGGGTTAGTGTTACCACCAAGAAGGCTCTCTGCCTGGTTCCCTGTAACCTCACTTCTCGCAATTAGGGAACCACCAGAAGGCCCTCAGAGCTGGACCTCATTGTCTGGGCTGGATGATGGGGGTGGAGACGCTCCTTCAGGTATACTGGGCCGAGGCCGTTTAGCGCTTTAAAGGTCAGCACCAACACTTTGAATTGTGCTCGGAAACGTACTGGGAGCCAATGCACCATATTTTTCGCACCATAAGACGTACCTGACCATAAGACGCACCTAGTTCTTAGAGGGGGAAAGCAAGGAAAAAAATATTCTGCACAGAGCTTGCTTTTCTTGCTTTAAACCCTTCCGGCCCTCCTCCCGCTTCACTGAGAAGCCAGCAGAGCAAGCTGTGCAGCTCTTGCTGAAGCCAGCAAAGCAAAAGCGATAGCTGCGCAGCGCCTCTTCTGCTGGCTTCCCATCAAAACAGGATGAGGGATGAAAGGGAGCCCTTACAAGGGAGCGCTGAGCAGAGCCTGGCAGTGCCTCCTGCTGGCTTTTTCAGGAGGTGTGGGAAGGGACAGAGGGCAGCCCATCAGTCCCTTCCTCTACCTCCCGGAAAGGCCCCCAAGAGCCTCGCTCCCTTTAAAGAGCCGCACCGAGTGTGTGTGTGGCTCTTGGGGGCTTTTCCCCGAGAAGAGGGGAGGAGGGATTGATGGGCTGCCCTTCTCCCTCCTTGGGGGAAAGCCCCCAAGAGCCGCACACACGCTCCGCGTGGCTCTTTAAAGGGAGCACTGAGCAGAGCCTCCTGCCTGCGTTCGCTCCATAAGACGCACACACATTTCCCCTTACTTTTTAGGAGGGAAAAGGTGCATCTTATGGAGCGAAAAATACGGTAAGTCTTTCAAGACTGGTGTTATATGAGTCTCAGCTTACCCATCCAAACCTCTCCAAACTGGCCTGCTCCCAGCTTCTTGACAAGTTTCAGCGTTTCACGAGGAATCTCCCATTCATCAGTGGCCCACGGCCTTTGTGGAACCAGAGAGATGCATGGCTGCCGTAGCAGCTGACACAAGCCATCTTCGTAAGCTGTGCAGGGGCACCGGAAGCAGAAGGAAAAGGTCTGAGATCAGGTCAGGACAGAACATGGTTGTAGTAATCCTCCTCCTCCATAGTTTATTTCAGTTTTTAATTTTTTTACAACAGGCATTGAGTACAAATTCCCCACTTCCCTCCCTGTACTCCCATCTCCAGATATTACAGATACAGTGGTGCCTCACAAGACGAAATTAATTCGTTCTGCGAGTTTCTTCGTCTTGCGGATTTTTCGTCTTGCGAAGCACGGCTATTAACGGCTTAGCGGCTTAGCGGCTATTAACGGCTTAGCGGCTTAGCGGCTATTAACGGCTTAGCGGCTATTAACGGCTTAGCGGCTATTAACGGCTTAGCGGCTTAGTGGCTTTAAGAAAAAGGAAACAAACTCGCAAGAACTCGCAAGATGTTTTCGTCTTGCGAAGCAAGCCCATAGGGAAATTCGTCTTGCGGAACGACTCAAAAAACGGAAAACTCTTTCGTCTTGCGAGTTTTTCGTCTTGCGAGGCATTCGTCTTGCGAGGTACCACTGTATTACAGTTTTGCTCCAGATATTATAGATATTACAGTTTTGCCCCGTTTTCCTCGCTTAGAACACCTGCTATTTTCAGGTGGGATTCAATGATATATCCCTAAATTTAGGTAGCACAGGGAAAAATGGTTTGTTGCTCTGGTACAACAAACTTGCTTCCTCAAAACATCAGACTTTTTGGGATAAGGAACTTTAATGGAGAAAAATGCGTCGGTGGACAGTGTGCATTGATTCTTGAGTTGATGCAAAGTCGCCTAAACTCCCCAGGAAAACAAATCAGGAAGGATGCTCAATAGAGAGTGTTGTCTGGAAAGTGCCTTAGTTCAAAATGTCCACAGTTCAATTTTGATAAAATGTGAGATGAAGAAAAAGTAGAGAGAGGAAGAAAGAGAAAGGTGAAAGATGAGGGAGGGAGGGAGAGAACGCAAGGGGGGGAAATGAAAAGACAAATAGGGAATATGATATAGTCTTATTACTCTGCATATAGTATGCCAATTTGTTTGAAATTTGTCCTCCTTTAGTGGTCGAATCTTCAGTTTTCAACATTCCTGCAGCACTTTGCAGATCTTTTTTTAAAAAACCCTTCTTAAAATTCATTAGCACTCTAGTTCTGGTTTCTCCTAATAAAGAGATGTTTGTATGCAGTTTTGACCAATGTACACATTTCCCCATGTTTGCGTGCTGTTTTCATGAATATATTCATTTTTCAAAGGCAAAAAATGGTTGGAGAACTGGATTGCAAAATTTGCATGTGTACGAATTTCAAAAGATGGGTATGTTTCGGCTCTCACATTGATTCCGAAACTGTGAATTAGGTACACTTGACTTTCTCTGTGAACTGAATCAAATTCTCCCATCCCAACTTAAGAGTAACTTACAAGAATAATGTTTCACAAGGTCCTGCAGAGTAGGGAATGTGGTCCTTGGGCAGATGTAATATCCCCCATGGTCCAGAGAGCGGATTTGATAATGTTTGATGACATCCCCTTGAGATGTGTAGTCCCTGATGGAAAGGGAAAAGGCGCCTGGAAAAGGAGACACAAAAATAGGTATTATCTGTTGCTGCAGGAATGTGTTCGGCAGGAACATCGTTTTGCAATGCATTTTCCTGGTGGTTCTGGATTTGAACTTACATCAGCCCCAGCCAATGTGGGGACAATAAGAGCTGTAGTCCAGGAACTGCTCCAGTGGGCAGGGCCCATCCAATGGATTCAAATTGATTAAGAAAGGAAATTCCAAGTAAATATTAGGAAGAACCCCCCCATCCATTTTATTTATTTTTAATTAAAGCAATAATCATAAATGAATAAATAAGAATAAACATGTGCACTCCACAACTGAGACGATGCCATTGTAATGATCCAACCTCCCAAAATTGGTTTGACCCCTTTTCCATTTTAACAATACAAACTCTACAAACACCCATCATATCTCTTCAAAAATCATTTCTCCTGCATAAAGGTAAAGGTAAAGGGACACCTGACCATTAGGTCCAGTCGTGGCCGACTCTGGGGTTGCGGCGCTCATCTCGCTTTATTGGCCGAGGGAGCCGGCGTACAGCTTCCGGGTCATGTGGCCAGCATGACTAAGCCGCTTCTGGCGAACCAGAGCAGTGCACGGAAAGACCATTACCCTTCCCGCCAGAGTGGTACCTATTTACCTACTTGCACTTTAACGTGCTTTTGAACTGCTAGGTTGGCAGGAGCAAGGACCGAGCAACGGGAGCTCACTCCGCTGCGGGGATTCGAACCGCCGACCTTTTGATCAGCAAGTCCTAGGCTCTGTGGTTTAACCCACAGCGCCACCCGCATCCCTGCATACTCCCTGTCTTACCTAAGTGGCGCATTTATTAATTTATCATTAACAGCTATATCCCACCCCTCTTTATACCATCCTTCCATTTTATATTCTGCTTCCCCCTCCCGCTTCCTGGAGATAATAATTCGTGCAGCTGTCAATAAATTTGTGAGCAAATCCTTGTTAGCTCGTGAACAGGAAGAACCTTCTGATGGTAAGAAATGCAGATTATGGAACAGATTCTTTCAGAAGGTGGTGGACTCCCCTTCAGTGGAGGTTTCAAAGCAGAGTTTGGAGGGCCGCCTGTCAGGGATTCTTCATCTTTGATCCCTGCATTTTAGGGGGTTGGACTGGATGACCCTATGGCCCCCTTCCAACTCTACAATTTGATGATTCTATGAATCTCTGGAGGGTTTGCCACCAGCCAATTAACCATATGAAATGTGTGTGTTATTCAGGTATGCTACAACAGCTAAAGAACCCCTGACAGATTTTTATCATATGTGGTGGACTTGTAAAGTAATCAAAAGCTATTGGGAAATAATTTACAATGAAATGAAAAAAATGTTGAAGGTAATCAGGAGCTTTTTTGCTAGGCATTAGAGGTCAAGACTTGCCAAAAGAGTGGAGGAAACGATTCATGTACGTTACAACAACGGCTAGGATACTACTAGCCCCAAAATGGAAGGTTGACAAGATACCAATGAAAGAAGAATGGCAAGAAGAGCTTATGGACTATGCCAAAATGGTGAAGCTTACAGGAAAACTCAGAGACAAGGACAATAAAGATTTCAAAAAAGACTGGGAACCGTTTATGATGTACTTACAGAAATATTGTAAAGAAGTAGATTCACTAGCAGGGTTTGAGTAAACACAATTAAGGGAAAAGGTGTATAAGTCAAGGAACAGTAATTGGGGAAAGAATAAAATGTAAGATGTAATTTGGGAAGATATGGTATAAAAATAATAAGAATATAAGAATATTTAGTTGAAAGATTTTAAAATCAAGGTAAATAAAATAAGCAGAAGTAATAAATACTTAAAGAACCAGAAGAGGAGGTTGGGGGAAGTCAACGGAAGGGAGGTGGGGAGGAGAGAATCTGGATTTATGAATTTTTTATTGTGTTTACAATGATTGTGTTGAATATAAAATTGTAAAACCTAATAAAGCTTTTTTCTTTTTTTAAAAAAACACAACCATATGAAATATGTTGCACGTGGTTCCATGTTAACAAGTCACCTGTTGAGATTCCTGCATTTGCAGGGGTTGGACTAGATGACCCTTGGGTTACCTTCCAACTCTGTGATTACAAAACCATCTAGCACCAGAAGCCATGGGAAAAGTCATGAGATTTCTGCTAACTCTGATCTGGTTCTGTTCAAATACGCAACTGCATGCAACTGTATGCAACTCAAAATTTGTCACTATGGGCAAAGGGTGGGCTGCTAGAATTTGGGGTCGCCTCCAACCCAGGAAGGGTGTGGAGCTGCAAAAGTTTCAGTAAAGGGCAAGCAGAACGATCAAGAGAATGGGGCGAACTCCTCTATGAGGAAAAGTCAAAACATGCAAGAGATGCAGAAACAGAACGAATCCCATGAGGTTTAGTTGCACTTTCATAAAACTCCACGAGACATTGTCAAACGCCTTTTCTACATCCACCAGCATCAAAGCAGCTGGTTTATTTTTCAAATACTCGAGTATATTAATGACGTTTCTGATATTGCTGGAACAGCGAGAGAACTTTCCCATCATTCTGCAAAATACACTCCCAGATTCTTACCTGGATTAGTTTCGCTTTCCCTGATCAGAAATGACCCCATCACATTGCCAGGTGCCAGCAAGAGGCGTTCGGTTTCTTTTCTGCTCAGGCCTTTAAAAAACCACCTGAGAAAGGGAGATTTATTATCATTATTAAACAACAGCAAGAGCAGAAATCACCACTAAGCACTGCAGGTCCAGCTTTTGTCCCTTTAGTTAGAGACTTCCTGTTCCTATGGCATTCCTGAATCAGCCCTTTAGTTAGAGACTTCCTGTTCCTATGGCATTCCTGAATCAGCCCTTAATGATTCAGTTCCTGTTCTGGGGTGGGAGATCAGTGGTAGGGTTTTAATTCCTAATTACCTTTTTTTTTGCTGCCAGAGCAACTGATCACCATTTTTTAGCTCAACTGGTAGAACACAAGATTTTAAAGTCTATGGTACTGTAAGGCTCACTTTTTTTTTTTAAAGGGAAAGACTGTGAGTCAGAAGACAACAGAGGTGCATAAAAACTGAGTTAGGCTGCAGACACACATCTAAAGCACATGGCTTCCCCCAAAGTATCATGGGAACTTTGACTGATCAAAGTTACATATCACTGAACTTCATTTCCCAGCACCCAAAATAAGCTACATTTCCTGGGATTCTTGGGGGTTCAAATGTACCGTGTTTATGCATCCTTAGAAGACTAACTTGCATAGGCAGGCAGATAATATGTAGAGGAACAAGGAACTGGAACCCCATGACATACCAAATCAGGCCACAATTTTTCAAAAAACCCCAAAGCAAAACCCTGGCCTTGATGATTGCAAACTTTTCACTGCAGATCTTCACATGTCTCAAAATATCAGTTGGGTTCCCCCAAGTTTGTAATGTTAGATAACAAATTCTGTGCCCCCAAACCCAAAGAGGCCTCCTTACTTTTCTTCTTCCAGGCTGTTTACACGGGCCACAAAATTGCTGGGTATGTAGCCTTTGTGCCCGGTAGTAAGAGATTTTGCTAGCCACCAGTCCCCGTCACTGTGAAAATAAAGTACCGTATAAATAAACAATGCACATTGAAAGAAGCAGTGATTTTACTAGGGATGGACTCATCTCTTTTGGTTTCTCTCTGGTTTTCTCTTTTTTCCGTCGTCAGTTGAGTCCCCCACATTTCCACATCAGTTAAAACAACAACAACAACAACAACAACACAGTGAGCCTTCGCAAGCAATTTTTCCTAATATCATTTTTACGAATAAATGCACTTTTTTGCCAACACTCCAGAAAGAAGACTAGAGACAAACAGTATTATTACAAATTTGGGGGATCAATCTGGATGATGCCTTGAGTGCCTCCCAATTTTGTGGGTAAAATGTATAAGAGCAAGCTTGTCAAACTAGTCCCTTTTTCTAGGTGATGGTTTTGGCTGACTAGGTGAGCACTTATGGGTGCTTAACTAGTTTCTATGGGGAGCTGGCGCCAGGTACCAGGCCTGTTGGCAGACCAGCTCTGTGTTACAAAGATGTCTGCAGACGTGACATGAAGGCTAGCAACATGAACCCCTCCGTGTGGGAATCCCTTGCAGATGACCACAGAGGTGCTTCACAACATAAACATTGAAAATGGGAACACAAAGTACGTAATAAAACCAAAACAAAAAACCTCCAATAACCCCCTCTCCCACTAACACATTTAAAAAGGCCGAAGGATGTTAATCAGCCCAAGCTTTGGTGATAGGGAAACATTTTTGTCTGGTGCCTAAATATAAGTAATGAAGGCACCAGAGGAGTCTCCTTGGGGAGAGCATTCCACAAATGGGGAGCCAGTGCAGAAAAGGCCCCGTTCTTGTGTTGCCACTCTCCAGACCTCTCGGGGAAGAGGCAAACGAAGGAGGGCCTCAGAAGATGATCTCAGAGACTGGGTAGGTTCCTATGGAAAGAGGCGGTCCTTGAGATATTGTGGTCCTGAGCTGTTGCTCTCTCTATATATATGCATGTATGTAAAAAAAAAAAAAAAAAGTTAAAGGACTCCTGGAAAGTTAAGTTCAGTCAAAGGGGGTAGAAGTTAGATGAGCCCTCCTTCGTTTGCCATCTAGATGATGGGGGTGTGGTGCTCATCTAACTTCAGGCCGAGGGATCCAGCGTTTATCCACAGACAGCTTTCCAGGTCATGTGGCCAGCAGGACTAAACTGCTTCTGGCGCAACGGGACACTGTGATGGAAACCATAGCGCACGGAAATGCTGTTTACTTTCCTGCTGCAGTGAACCTATTTATCTACTCACGCTGGTATGCTTTTGAACTGCTAGGATAGAGCAACAGGAGCTCACCACCATCAGGCAGATTCGAACTGCCAACCTTCCAATCGGTAAGCCCAAGAGGTTCAGTGGTTTGGACCACAGTGCCACCGGCATCCTGTATGTATGTAGGTGTGTTTGTATATGAATACTCATTTGGATTGTAAAACTGTATCACAACAGGCAAATGGGCCCAGATTTTTTTACATGAGGATGCTCTATATTTCAGGATAATTTTTATACAGTGGACATTCAGGTTGCGAACGTGATCCGTATGGGAAGCATGTTCGCAACCCGCAGTGTCCGCAACCCGCAGCGCTGTGTCTGCGCAGACGTGGGTCGCAAGTTGCGCTTCTGTGCATGCACAAAGCACGATTTAGCGCTTCTGGGCATGCCCAAGCACTGAAACCCTGAAGTAACCCTTTCCAGTACTTCTGGGTTCGGCGCGGTGCGCAACCTGAAATTGCGCAACCCGAAGCGTCTGTAACCCGAAGTATGACTCCACATTTATAGCAAAAGGCATACCAGAGCATGACTGAGCTGATCAAAACTTGCAAAAGATCACTCACCTGCAAAGGACTTCAAATTTCTCTCCTACAGTCAATGGCAGATCACGGTCACTCAGCGTAGTGAAATGATACTGTGCTATTACAATGTGCTTATCTGTATTGTGAAAAAAAGCAAAAGTATTAACTGAGCCCAAGTCCAAGTATCAACTACATGGAATAGGGTCAACCATCCCCACTCCTTATTCAGCAAAGGTAGAGAAGAGCCTGGATTTAATTTTAATGAAGCTTCTGTACCTTTAGTTAATACCTTCCTGTTCACTTATATGGTTACAGTATTCCTGAACCAGCCCTTATTTAGCCTGTTACTGTTCCATTGGTAGACAACTTACTGCCAGAGCAATTTATTATGGTGATTATGATTACAAGATTAAATTAATATGCACTGATATATTGAGTAATGGGTTTTAGGCTTTTCATGACTTGAGACTAGCCGCTGACCTTGAGATAGAAAACCCAGGCATTGCTGTAAAAAACAGCCATATTGCAACCTTATGGAGAGGAAATATACAATCATAGAATTGAAGGGACCACAAGGGTCATCTAGTCCAACCTCCTGCAATGCAGGAATTGTGACTAATGAACCCCGACAGATGGGCAGCCAACCTCTGTTGAAAACCCTCCAATATAGGAGAGTCTGATACCAGCAGCAGCTGTAAGGAAGTCTGCCCTTGAAGCTGACCCAGAAACTCCAGCAGGTGCAGAATGCTGCGGCGAGACTCCTTATGGGGTCCTTGCCACGGGACCACGTTAATCCAGTGCTTTACCAAATGCACTGGCTCCTGGTGGAGTACAGGGTCAGGTTTAAGGTGCTGGTTTTGACCTTTAAAGCACTATGCTGCCTAGGACCCACGTACCTACAGGACCGCCTCTCCTGGTATGCCCCACGGAGGACCTTAAGGTCCACAAATAAATAACAACACTTTGGAGGTCCCAAGTCGCAAGGTGGTTAGATTGGTCTCAAGTAGGGCCAAGGACTTTTCAGTACTGGCCCCGACTTGGTGGAATGCTCTGTCACAAGAGACTAGGGCCTTGCGGGACTTGACATCTTCCCACAGGGCCTGCAAGACAGAGCTGTTCCACCTGGCCTTTGGTTTGGAGTCAGTCTGACCCTTATGTTTCCCTCCCCTTATGGTTTTGATCTATGGGCTACTTTTAAAATGAGGCTGCATTTTAAATTGCATTTTAACCTGTATTTTAAATTGGTTTATTCCCCCTATTATATTTTTACTGTAATTTTACTGGTGTTAGCCACCCTGAGCCTGGCTCTTGCTGGGGGAGTGTGGGGCATAAATAAATTATTATTATTATTATTATTATTATTATTATTATTATTATTATTACTATTACTATATATACCCTGCCTATCTGGTTGGGTTTCCCCAGCCACTCTGGGCGGCTTACAGAACATAAGAAACTGTAAAACATTAGACATCAATGGCGCACAGATAAGGTCAGCAAAATTTAAAAACAAGTATTAAATTTTGTAAATGGGCAGGCTTCTTGAAATATTTTGTAGGTATGTAGGGAAAGAGTAGCTCTCTCAGATATTTGTGGCCTGTCAAAACAACAATTTTACCCCTCCCATCTGGCTGGGTTGCCCCAGTGAGACAAAATATAAAAACGCAGGGAGTTCTTGGTTTTTTTACATCACGCATTAAAAACTTCCCTATACAGGGCTGCCTTCAGATGCCTTCTAAAAAGCTGTGTAGTTCTTTATCTCCTTGACATCTTAAACACTCATGTGAGCAGCCTGAATACATTCAGGCAGGTCTTCAGCAGATACGCCAACACCCGTCCTGTGAAAGGGAGAAGACCTTTCATGGCGCGAGCCAAAGACCTTCTAAATATAGCCAAGGGTGAGACAGATAGTTTTAAATCTCACTCGGCCTGACCTTTTCGAAGAAAGCCACTGGCAACCTTCCCCCTTTGCAAGGTCACGTGTGAGACTCAGGAACAATGCATGGTTTTGTGAGGGCCGAGTCCAGCGAATACCCCAGTTTGCATTTATCGGCGAAGTCGTGCCAAGAAAAGTCCAGGAGCTTAATTTGTAAGCCAAGAGCTTTGGCGGGGGCGGGGTGTGTGTGCTCTAAGTAAATTCTTGCATGCTGGATTTCCACTAGTGCTGAACTGCATGTTTGCAGCTGGAAAAGAAATGCACAGCTCTATTTTGTAGGCGCAGAAATGGAAAGATAGCAAACCTTTATTCCAACGGCTCATCACAATGACCACTTCCCAAATAAATTGGGGGGGGGGAGGGCACCCTTTGCGTGGTTGCGCGCAGCCCCCTGGACCCTACACGGCACCATTAGCATAGGCTTGGCTTCACCTTCCCCAGGTGGGATACCTACCTCAGCCAGTTGCCCAATCTCACCTGGGGAGGCGTTGCCAAGGTGATCAGGACAGGTAGGGGGAAGGACCACCCTGCCCACACAATAGGCGGAGGACCTTACCTGGGAATAGTCAGTTGGCTCCCGAGCTTCTCCCACCCTACCCACCCTCAGTTAAGACTTCTTTTGCAGGTTAACCTTTTCTCCACAGGTACGCGGGCGCTGCTACGTCAAGGTCGCTGTTGAAGGAATTCTCCTGCATGGGCAGGTTTGCCTTTCCCATAGCAAAACGTCACAACTTTGACGGTATCAGGCCTTGGGCGGAATCCTTTAATCTATCTTCCCTAAATGGGGGTGGGCGTGTAGCGGTGACCCACGCTCCCCTTCTCTTTGCGGCGGTGATCCCAGGATTCCCTGTTAAA
This sequence comes from Podarcis siculus, assembly GCA_034642415.1. NCBI lineage: Eukaryota > Metazoa > Chordata > Lepidosauria > Squamata > Lacertidae > Podarcis > Podarcis siculus. Next base: position 1,057,745 of record JAXCMG010000109.1, read on the forward strand.
GGGGTTGTTTTGAGGGGAGGTTATGGCTGTATGCCGAGTGGTTGTCATTGCTCTCCCCTGTGACGGTTGCGAAATTGTGGGGTGGGCTCTCTGCTTGAACAGACGTTCTCCAGAGCCAGCCCAATCCCCACATATTCTGGATAACCCTGATGTTCCCCAGATCCCTGCCAGGGGACTGGGAGGGATAAACGCCCAATGCCTGCACCAAGGTCTACCCACATAATAATAAAAATAAAAATTATTATTTATTATTTATACCCCGCCCATCTGGTTGAGTTTCCCCAGCCACTCTGAGAGGCTTCCAATAGAGTGTTAAAAACAATACAACATTAAATATTAAAAACTTCCCTAAACAGGGCTGCCTTCAGATGTCTTTTAAAGATAAGATAGCTGCTTATTACCTTCACATCTGAAGGGAGGGCATTCCACAGGGCGGGCGCCACTACCGAAAAGGCCCTCTGTCTGGTTCCCTGTAACCTCACTTCTCGCAATGAGGGAACCGCCAGAAGACCCTTGAAGCTGTATCTCAGTGTCCGGGCAGAACAATGGGGGTGGAGACGCTCCTTCAGGTATACAGGACCGAGGCCGTTTAGGGCTTTAAAGGTCAGCACCAACACTTTGAATTGTGCTCGGAAACGTACTGGGAGCCAATGCAGATCTCTCAGGACTGGTGTTATGTGGTCCTGGCGGCCACTCCCAGTCACCAGTCTAGCTGCTGCATTCTGGATTAATTGCAGTTTCCAGGTCACCTTCAAAGGTAGCCCCACATAGAGCGCATTGCAGTAGTCCAAGCATGAGATAACCAGAGCATGCACCACACTGGCGAGGCAGTCCGCGGGCAGGTAGGGTCTCAGCCTGCGTACCAGGTGGAGTTGGTAGATAGCTGCCCTGGATACAGAATTAACCTGCGCCTCCATGGACAGCTGTGAGTCCAAAATGACTCCCAGGCTGCGCACCTGGTCCTTCTGAAACATAATAAAGTTGTGGCCAATTTTAATCCCATAGCACATTGTCTTGAGACGTTATTCCTCACGGGGGCCGCCCAGGGTTTGGGGGACTCCGTTGGTCCACCCAATTGCTCCCTGGTGTTGAGAAAATAGCAAGAGAAAACTTTGCAAAACATCAAGGAAAAAGCAAGGTTCGTCTTCTTACCACTGTCAGAAGACTGGTTGGCAGGAATGTTGAAGTTCTTTGCCTTGACCTTTGGAAAGTTACAGAAACCAAACATTACTTCACTGCAATAGTCCCCCCTCACCCCCTCGCCCCCTCCTTACTTTCCCCCAAGTTGGGATTCAAGTCAGCTTACGACATTTCAAAAAAAACAACTTTATAAAGTAAGTGTAGCCAGCAAGTTACAAGAAATCATTAAAATAGACTGGGAACCAGAAAATAAAAATATTTTTTCACCCACTGGTGAGCATCATCTGCAGACCTTCCAAGGGCCCCTATTTTCCAGGGACAGTCTAATAATAATAATAGTAATAATAATATATATATATATACCCTGCCCATCTGGCTGGGTTTCCCCAGTCACTCTGGGCGGCTCCAACAGTATTAAAAAGCAACAAAACAGCAAACATTAAAAACTTCCCTAAACAGGGCTGCCTTCAGACGTCTTCTAAAAGTCAGATAGTTATTTATTTCCTTGACATCTAATGGGAGGGCGTTCCACAGGGCGGGCGCCACCACCAAGAAGGTCCTCTGCCTGGTTCCTTATAGCTTTGCTTCTCGGAGTGAGGGAACTGCCAGAAGACCGTTGGAGCTGGACCTCAGTGTCCAGGGTGAACGAGGGGGGTGGAGATGCTCCTTCAGGTATACTGGGATTTACAGAAGCTGGTTTGATCTGAGAATGTCACACTTGTCCTTAGGACATTTCTATTTCATCAGGGAAATGTTGGAGGGTATGGAGTTATGTGACCCCTGAAGCCAAGGAAATAGGTAACTAAACAACCTTTAGAAGACATCTGAAGGCAGCCCTGTATAGGGAAGTTTTCTTTTTAATGTTTAATGTTTTATTAACTTTTTATGTATGTTGGAAGCTGCCCAGAGTGGCTGGGCAACCCAGTCAAATGGGCAGGGTCTTCTTCTTCTTCTTCTTCTTCTTCTTCTTCTGGAGGCAGAATTCCAGCCCTTTGCTGCACAGCCCAGTTTTGGATTCGAATTCTTACCGGCGGTGGCGGTGGAGGGTTTTTCTTTCTCGGAGATTGCAGAGGCTTCTGCTTGTATATGGAATTGCGCCTCTCCTTCCGGCCGGTCTTCTTGCTACCACATGCTCCCATCCTGCACTGGAGGGAACACAAACAAGGTGGCTTCCGGGTGATCAGCTGGAAAAGGACGACTCCATGAACGGCCGCTGTTTATGCTCAATGCCAGAATGAGTCCTGCTATAATAATAATAATAATAATAATAATAATAATAATAATAATAATTTATTTATATCCCACCCTCCCCAGCCAAAGCTGGGCTCAGAGCAGCTAACAACAGTAAAAACAACGCAGTTTACATAAAATCACAATCAATTAATTGAAATACATTCTAAAATCAATTCATTCTAAAATCAATTCAGAGTCAAATTAATGGCAATCATTGGGTTAGAGTGCTATGAGGATTACAGAAGGAGGGGGCTCAGATTGTACCTTGGCCAAAGGCCAGGCGGAACAGCTCTGTCTTGCAGGCCCTACGGAAAGATGTCAAGTCCTGCAGGGCCCTAGTCTCTTGTGACAGAGTGTTCCACCAGATCAGGGCCACAGCCGAAAAAGCCCTGGCTCTGGTTGAGGCCAGCCTAACCTCCCTGTGGCCCGGGACCTCCAAGATGTTTTTGTTTGAAGACCGTAAGGTCGTCCATGGGACATACCAGGAGAGGTGGTCCCGTAGGATTTGCAGCGAGTTTGACTTAGATGACCCTTTGTGGTATCTTCCAACGCTATCACTCTATCTTTGATTTTAGGGCTATGGGGTGGCCAGATGAGAAGCAGGACAATCAAATGGTCCTGCAACTTTAATCATTCATTTACTATTCATTTATTGCATTCCTATCCCACCTATTTCTCCAAGGAGCTCAAGGTGGTGTACATGGTCCACCCCTCCTCATTTGATCCCTACAACAACCCAGTGAGGTAGGTTAGGTGGAGAGGCAGTGACTGGCCCATAAGCTTTATGGCCAAGCACAGATTCTAACCCTGGTGTCTCCCAGGTCCATGCCCGACACTAACCACTATGGCACTGACACTTTCTTGATTAGGAGACAGAAATACCATGGGTGTGGGGCTTTTCCTGCGGTAGCCTCTAAACCGTGAGACAATCCTTCTCCAAAAACTGTAGGTCTTAGACCCAGGAACCAAATGTGGACCCTGAGATCCCTATCTGGTGCCCTGGCCACGCCTCCTCCCCACAGGCCACGCCTCCTCCCTGGCACCCCCACTTCTCACCAGGCCACGCCCCTCGCTATTCCTGCTTTGCACCACCCTGGAATGTTTTTGCCTGGCTGGAATGTGTCCTTGCACTCGGATCACTTTCCTTGCTTGCCTGGGTGGAGGATTGAGACGGTTGTGTGTAGAAGTAACTAGCCTGCTGTACAAAATGGCAAATTTACCTCTGTTGCCCCACTCAATTTTTTCCATTTGTCTTTGCCTCCCACTGGACTAGAAAAAAATGTGGATGACGTTCCCTGTCTACAGCTAAGATGTAGACTTGCAAGACTTTACTATTCCAGCCATCATTTGCCTTGTCTGGTCAAAGGCTGTGAGGAGCTACATGAATTGTAAGTCAGTGGATGTCTGGGACCAAGACATTTGCAGGGAAACCAAAATGCTTCTTTACAAAGCTATTGTACTACCAACTTTGCTGTACACTTGTGAAACATGGACTACTTATGAACGCCATCTCTAATTCCTCGAAAGATTCCAACAACAGTGTCTCTGAAAAGAATTACAGTGGTACCTCGGGTTAAGTACTTAATTCGTTCCGGAGGTCCGTACTTAACCTGAAACTGTTCTTAACCTGAAGCACCACTTTAGCTAATGGGGCCTCCTGCTGCCACTGCACCGCCGGAGCACAATTTCTGTTCTCATCCTGAAGCAAAGTTCTTAACCTTATTTCTGAGTTAGCAGAGTCTGTAACCTGAAGCGTATGTAACCTGAAGCATATGTAACCCAAGGTACCACTGTACATATACTTGGGAAGACAGGTGAACTAATGTCAGTGTACTGAAAGAAGCAAAGATCACCAGTGTTGAAGCAATAATTATTTAACATAAACTTCGTTGGACTGGTCATGTTGTGCAGATGCCTGATTATCATCTTCCAAAGCAACTACTCTATTCCGAACTTAAAAATGGAAAGCGTAATGCTGGTGGCCAACAAAAGAGGCTTAAAGACTCTCTCAAGGCAAATCTTAAAAAAATGTAGTATAAACACCGACAACTGGTAAACACTGGCCTGTGAGCGCTCCAGTTGGAGAACAGCCTTTCCCTAAGGTGTCATGGGCTTTGAAGACACTTGAACTCAGGACAAAAGGGAGAAACGGGCACATTTGGCAAACCCTCAGCATGATCAAGTCCCATCCTATGTCCCCACTGTGGGAAGACGTGTGGATCCAAAATAGGCCTCCACAGCAGTGGTGTAGCGTGGGGGGTGCAGGGGGGGCCGACCGCACCGGGCACAACATCTGGGGGGCGCAACATCACGGGTTAGGGGGCGCAAATTACTTGCCTTGCCCCGGGTGCTGACAACCCTTGCTACGCCACTGCTCCACAGTCACTTATGGACTCACTGTTAAGACCATGTTCATGGAAGACAATCTTACTCGGCTACGAGTGATTACCAGAGGAGAAAGTATGTGCTGATATGTTGTCATTTAAAATCATTGTCTTCAGTATTATTTATTTGCATGGCATCCTTTGGTATAAATGTTCTCTGGTTAGTGGTCATTCCTAAAAAAAGAACAAGTGAAACATGCAACAAGTACCACACAGTTGCCTTTTAACCCATGCACGCAGATTACATGCACTTCCATTAATTTGCACATGTTGTTGTTCAAATGTGCATGTCTTCCTTTTTAATTTTTTGACCCTGCGGTTCATTTTAGAAATGTGCCCCCTTGCATGTTCATTTGTGGGAAGCTTATGCAAGGATGATATTATAGGAGATTAAAAATGCAGAATTAAACACCCTGTGTGATAAGAAGCCCCTTATCAGGCCTCTTTTCAGAGAAATGGGTGGCCGTCACTCTTTCCTGAGGAAGATTGCAAAGTAAGAGCCTTCCCCTTACCTCCAGCTGAATCAGCAGCACAACATAGCTGATTCTGTATCTGAAGAAGTGTGCATGCACACGAAAGCTCATACCAAGAACTAACTTAGTTGGTCTCCAAGGTGCTACTGGAAGGAATTTTTTTAAAAAAATTATTTAGCTGAAAACATACAACGGTCATGAGATTTCATGGCAAGCTAGAGAAGATATAAAAACGCCTGACTGCATTTAGCAGTCTCCAGGCTTCAGGGTCGCAAGGGACATCTGCTGTTGGATCTGCAAACCTCCTCCATCCTGGCTGGAACCTTGGGAAGGGAGAGATGTTCATGGTGCAGGGGGAAAGGGTTCAACCTGTTTAGGGAAGCTTTTAATGTTTGATGCATTTTTGAAGTATTTTGAAGTATTTTAATATTTTGTTGGAAGCTGCCCAGAGTGGATGGGGAAGCCCAGCCAGATGGGTGGGGTATAAATAATAAATTATTATTATTATTATTATTATTATTATTATTATTACTACTAGGGGTGGGGAACTTCAGGCCCGAGAGCTGAAAGTGGCCCGACCAAGATTCTCTGTTTGTCTCTTAGGTCTTTCCTAAGCCACACCTCCTCTTCTTAGGCCACACCCCTCATTAGCCCTGCTTTGTACCATCATTAGCCAATTTCACACTGTATCTGACCGGCCAAGTGCCCTATTTTCCAAGGACAGTCCCAGATTTACAGAAGCTGTCCCAGTTTCTGATTTGATCCCAGAACGTTCTGCTTTTCCTTAAAAAGGTAAAGGGACCCCTGCCCATTAGGTCCACTCGTGGCCAACAGTGGGGTTGCAGCACTCATCTCGCTTTATTGGCCGAGGGAGCTGGCGTACAGCTTCCGGGTCATGTGGCCAGCATGACTAAGCTGCTTCTGGCGAACCAGAGCAGCGCACGGAAACGCCGTTTACCTTCCCGCCGGAGCGGTATCTCTTTATCTACTTGCACTTTGACATGCTTTCGAACTGCTAGGTTGGCAGGAGCAGGGACCAAGCAACGGGAGCTCACCCCGTCGCGGGTATTCGAACCGCCGACCTTCTGATCGGCAAGTCCTAGGCTCTGTGGTTTAACCCACAGCGCCACTCGCATCCCTTTTGCTTTTCCTTAGGACGTCCCTATTTTCATTAGAGAAATGTTGGAAGGAATGGAGTTATGTGACCCACCGCCCCCGAGCCAAGGAGATAAGCAACTATACAGTGGTACCTTGGGATGCGAATGGGATCCGTTCCAGAGCCCCATTCGCATCCTGAACATAACGTAAGACGTGACAACACGTCTGTGCGGGCTGGCGTGTTTCGTATTTCCCCGCTTCCACACATGCGCGTGACGTCATTTTGACCATCTGCACATGCGCAAGCAGCGAAACCCGGAAGTAACACGCTCTGTTACTTCCGGGTCACCGCAGAGCGCAACCCGAACACACTCAGCCTGAAGCGCATTTATCACAAGGTATAACTGTACAACCTTTAGAAGACATCTGAATGCAGCCCTGTGTAGGGAAGTTTACAAAGGTCTTATTGTGTTTTTATATATGTTGCAAGCCACCCAGATGGGTGGGGCAACCCATTCAGATGGGTGGGGTATAAATAAAATAAAATAAAATAGCAATAACAGGACGTCTCTATATTCATTGGAGGAATGTTGGAGGGTACGCCGTATATGTAAAGCACTATGTTACCACTTTAAACACCCACGGCTTCCCCCCTAGAATTCTGGGAGCTGGAGTTTGTTACGGGTGCTGGGAGCAGTTAGGAGATCCCTACATTCCCCTGACACAGCTACGTTTCCCAGAGTTGCCTGGGAAGAGGTATTGATATTAAACCACTCTGGGAATAATAGTTCTGGGGACGGAACAGGCATCTCCTAACAACAATCCACAATGAAAGAAAAGAACTTGAATAATCTGTGTTTTTTTTTTTAATCCGAAGCCCCACATCACGCCTGCCACTGGCCAAATGGACATTACTTCTCTTTGGGCTGCAGTTTGCTTCCGCTGGCACCCGCGGAAGATGTCTGTGGCTTTGCAGCTATCGTCAGTAAACAACAACAACAGCAGCAAACGCTGTGCAGAATAAATGTGGTTTTCACCAGACTACCTGTTTGCAACACTCTTCTCAAAGGCTGACCTTCCTTCCAAAGCGGGCTTTTGCCAAACTGCAGTCTTGGGGAGAAGGCTGCCATTTTAGCATAGAAAATGTTCTGCTGAAACTTTTATACCGGCACAAACTTAAAAACCCCCGAAACTTTTAAAGTTGTCTTAAGATAGGTGATCAGCAGTGTAGTAGGTTGGGGACTCTTAGGAGTAAGAATCGGGAGAGTTTTAGCGTTTTAAGAACTGCAGAATGTCCATGTTCACTGCTCCGGTGAATCAGCCATACAGAGGTACCTCAGGTTACAGACGCTTCAGGTTACAGGCTCCCCTAACCCAGAAATAGTACCTTGGGTTAAGAACATTGCTTCAGGATGAGAACAGAAATCACGCGGCGGCAGCGGGAGGCCCCATTAGCTAAAGTGGTGCTTCAGTTTAAGAACAGTTTCAGGTAAAGAACGGACCTCCAGAACGAATTAAGTTCTTAACAAGAGGTACCACTGTACTAACTTCCACTAGATAGATAGCAGAGCTTCCATGTGTCCCTATTTTCCAGGGCAGTCCTGGATTTAAATAATCCATCCTGGTTTCTGATTTGATCCCAGAATGCCCCGTTTTTCCTTAGGATGTCCCTGTTTTTAATAATAATAATAATAATAATAATAATAATAATAATAATAATGGTAAATTTTATTTATATCCCACCCTCCCCGGCCAGAGCCAGGCTCAGGGTGGCTAACACCAGTAAAATTACAGTAAAAACATAACAGGGAAAAAATAAACCAATTTAAAATACAGGTTAAAATGCAATTTAAAATGCAGCCTCATTTTAAAAGTAGCCCATAGATCAAAACCATAAGGGGAGGGAAACATAAGGGTCAGACTGAGTCCAAACCAAAGGCCAGGCGGAACAGCTCTGTCTTGCAGGCCCTGCGGAAAGATGTCAAGTCCCGCAGGGCCCTCGTCTCTTGTGACAGAGCGTTCCACCAAGTCGGGGCCAGTACTGAAAAGGCCCTGGTCCTAGTAGAGAAATGTTGGAGGGTATGGAGTTATGTGACCCCTGAGCCAAGGAAATAAGTCACTATGCAACCTTTAGAAGACACCTGAAGGCAGCCCTGTGTAGGGAAGGTTTTAACGTTTAATGTTTTACTACGTTTTTATATATCGAATATGCAGAAATGTTGAAACTTACCGAAAGTATAAGAAACTTTTTATAAAAGAATGGAAATGGTTTATTGAATATTTACAGATAAATTGTAAACAGAGAAGAACATTGGCAGGATTATTGTAATAACCTGCAGCTTTATAAGAGTATATGTTTAAAGTAGATGAATAAATGAGCAAATTAAGTTAATTTGGATATTCAGAAGGTATTAAAAATAAATTTAAGGAACTGAAGAAAGAGGGGGAAGGAAGTCAATTTTGAAATGTTAAAATGGTGGTAAAACTAGTGAAATGTATTAATCTGAAAAGCATATATGTTTTAAATATGTCTTGGAAGCCACCCAGAGTGTCTGGGGCAACCCAGTCAGATGGGGTGGGTACAAATAATAAAATTATGATGACAATGGAATACGACATTCCTATTTTCACCAGAGAAATGTCGGAGGGTATGCAACAGATAGAAAGATAAAATCATAAGGCTTTTGCTGTCAGCCTCCATTTTGTTTTCAGGAGTGAAGCAATGATGAGTTTGACTAAAGCGAAGGACCCTGGGAAACAACCTTCTTGCCATGATCTCAGGTACCACCTTGGAGTCAGAGTTGCCAGACCACCAGGTTCTGACTTAAAGACTCCCGGTTTACCTGTCCGCTCCAGGTGGCAGGTAGCTGGCTTGAATTTTCCAGTTACTGGGAAGATGTTTCTGGCAGGTGCTGAAAAGAATACAATAAAGGCACCTGGAATACAATAAAGGCGCAATAGTTGTATTGGGCTTTTGATATTGTTTTAAACTTTTGTAATTGTGGGTGATTACTACTGTAATTTGCTTTGGGACATTTTATGTAGTAATCAGTGAATAGGTATTAAAAATAATAATGAGTGGGCAAGTGCTTGTTGTTTTCTTTCATTAAAAAAATCATAAAACTGTTGCTATATTTATGCTCTTCTATTAGTAAAAACCCCCCAAAGAGTGATCTATCAAAGCAGTGCTTTTTTCTGGGGGGACGGTTTGTGAATCTTTGTACTTTTGTCCATTTGCTGTATTTAATTTTCCCAATCTGAACTAGAAAACGATGATTTTCTTGAGTCAAAATGAGAGTACCTCTAAAAAATTTTTTAGGGGGGAAAAGTGCTGCATCAAATAATGAATTGAGAGTATACTTAAGAGCGCAGGATTAAAAACCAACAGCGAAAAGAAAATTAAAAGGAGCAGAACTCGATATGAACGGCCGGCTTGAGTAACAGGTTTTTACATTTCATCCCAGTGTGTAAATGACATGTGATGTGTTCAGTCGGCCATAGGCAAACTCGGTCCTTCAGATGTTTTGAGACTACAATTCCCATCATCCCTGACCACTGGTCCTGTTAGCTAGGGATGATGGGATTTGTAGTCCCAAAAACATCTGGAGGGCCGAGTTTGCCTATGCCTGCCAGTCGTGTGAACATCTCTTGCACCCGATGTTTGAGGTGGTTTAGCCCCAGCATACGTTCCTTATTTCAATATTAAGCCTTTGGCAAGTGGAGGAAACAGCAAAGGGGGAAGGGGAAATCATGGAGAATCCCATGCATGCACCTTGTTGCAGATCTTGCAGGAAACCAGCTTTCCAAGAGGATCATAGAACTGTAGTAATAATAATAATAATAATTTATTAGTTATACGCCGCCCATCTGGCTGGGTTTGCCCAGCCACTCTGGGCGACTTCCAACAAAACACTAAAATACAATAACCTATTAAACATTGCTCTGGTGTAATGGTTGCCATTGGTTTGATTTGAATTAATTTTATAATGAATGATTTTAGAGTGTTGTGTTGTACTGTTGTACTGTTTTATTGTTGTTAGCCGCCCTGAGCCCGGTTTCAGCAGGGGAGGGCGGGATATAAATAATAATAATAATAATTAGCTTCCCTAAATAGGGCTGCCTTCAGATGTCTTCTAAAAGTTTGGTAGTTATTTTTCTCTTTGACATCTGATGGGAGGGCGTTCCACAGGGCGGGCACCACCACTGAGAAGGCCCTCTGCCTGGTTCCCTGTAACTTGGCTTCTCGCAGTGAGGGAACCGCCAGAAGGCCCTCTGCGCTGGACCTCAGTGTCCAGGCGGAACAATGGAGGTGGAGATGCTCCTCTGTAGGCCCTCTGTGGTAGGTTAGATCCAGATCAGAAACCCTGGGGACTAGCAACTTGAAGGAATCAAAGGTTTTAGTCGCTCCAGGTTGATCGTGATTCCTTTTGGGGACAGAGCAACCAAGCTGAGCAGATATTGATGGCTCTGTCCACTATGCTCAACAACATAGAAGGAACATGTGAGGAACATGTGTGGGAAATGTTGCTCTTAAACTGATGAGTGTGGGGACATGTGAAGGTTGTTGATGGAGTCACATGGGACAATTCTACTCTCCCTTCCATTAATCCTGCACAGATGAACGTGTGAATTGTCTTCTGATCTCATAATGGATGAAAGCAGCACTAGATAAACCGAGAAATAATCCAGACATGGGATTATGAAGTCATCTCCCTGCTTAAAAAACAACAGCAAATCAACCTCTTGTGGATACGGTGCTAAAATAGATCACGAAACTTCAACATGGATATGCCAAGACAAATTTGATAGACAAGTTAATTCATCAACGTCAGTTTAAGAGGAAGCTGCATGCTGAAAGGCAGTCTCGCTTTTATTCTCACGCCAAGTAAACTACACATCACACAGGCAATGTGATTTTATGTGTCTTGTCTTGTGGCCTCTGGCTAAAAGAGACCCAGCCCAGAAACAAAATTCACAATTAGTATACTGCCAAATAGAAATGTATTTTTAAATTTCAATCTTTCTCAGATGCACAAGTCAAGGTCTTCATAGCTACCCACCATTTTTAGAAGAAGTAGTAGTGATAATAATAGTAATAATAATAATAAACCTCTTATTTTCAAAACACTAGTTGTAAATCATGCTATGTTGTTTTAAGCAAAGCAAAATAGCCCTAGCAGTAACAGACAGGCTGGGGAAAAAACCTTAGGGAAACCAATGTGCAGATAAAACACACCTAAAGCAGGAAAGCTATATATAATAATTATCAAAATAATTGGCTGTGGCAACCCAGATAGGTGACCTATTATTATTATTATTATTATTATTATTATTATTATTATTATTATCATTATCATCCAGTGTTGAAATGATAAATTAGCAGATGAGGAGTCTCCTTTTAATTCATTTCTCTAACAATACGCGTTTCCTGATATGCTCTCTCCCCTCTTTACTTTATCACCTTTTCTGTATACAATTTTCATTCAAATTCAGCATTCACTTTGCTTACTATTGCATATTAATGTTATATATGAATGAGAGAAGTTGCCCCCGTAGGCAAGGCATTGCATAATATTGACAACAAACGATTCCTGAATCTCTTCACACCGTGAGCATTCTGCAAGCAGTGAGGGAAATATTCCACTTGAATATTATGATAATATACTCAAAGTCCGAATAAAAGTAGGAACAAAGAACTAAGTATGAACAAGAGAAAATAAGGCACACAGAGAGAATGAAATCATCACCCTGTGATGAAAATCGCAAACCAGATTGAGGAACAGGAAGACTGGGCTCTAGGAAGCTATTTCCATCCCTAGACGTCTTGTGCCTGTGTTGGCTGTCGCAATCATTCCCATTCTAAAGATGGCAAACTGAGGCAAAGACTGACAACGGGGGCTTCTCATTGCATCTGAAACTGGAGCTGACTTGTCTCCAACAGGGCTTTTATGAAAAGACAATGCTATTGACTTTGTATTAAGTTTAGTTGCTCACCTTGGTCTTCCTTGCGACGGTCTCAGAGCATATCCCATGAAATTTCAGAACCCTTCCAGAGCTACCAAAAAGAAAAGGTGTTCTCCCTGCTAGGCTCTTTTAGATGAGAAGGGTTAATGTTCTAAACTCGCACATGTACAGAAATGCTCTAATAAGGCATCTCGGCTTTGTCAGTTGACTTCTGTTAGTGGTTTCCTGCCGACAACATCAGAACAAAGCGCTCAAGAGGGGCTGCTGCTCTCTAGAGTCCTGGGGCCAATAAGTCAGCCACGCTGTTCGCTCTGAGCTAATGTTAGACTTGTGGCCACTTCGGTGGAAAAACGAAGCTTCCCCATGAAGCCTCAGTGGGCTATGACACGCTACTTTCAGGTTTACGGGCCAAATTCTATTTTCAACCTGCTACTTCCCTCCCGGACGTGGCCACATCTTCATTCATAGATGGCCGGATCTGGTCCTGAGGTCAGGCTCACTTGCTTGAACCAGCCATTGACGCCATCCTGGGCCCTGAAGCACCCCCACCACACAGCCTGGGTTGAACACCTGACCGGATCTGGCACTGATTCAATTTGGGGGTAGGTCCAATGTATCGTATTTTTCGCTCTATGGGACACACCCGACATTAGGACACACCTTGTTTTAGAGGGGGAGAACAAGAAGAAAAAAATCTCCCCCTCTCTGCTCAGCGCCCCTTCAGCGAAGCGGCAGGAGAAACGGAGCCCCTTCCATTTCTCCTCCCACTTTGCTGAAGGGGCGCTGCGCAGAGAGGGAAAGCTGTGCAGCGCCTCTCCAGTGAAGCGAAGCCAGGAGAGCAAGAGGGATCGGTGCGCACCGACCCCTCTCGCACTCCAGGCTTCAGTGAAAGCAATGCGAAGCCTCCGGAGCACGGAGGGAGTGCTCCCTCTGCGCTTTGGAGGCTTCGCGTTGCTATTGCTGAAGCCAAGGAGCCCGCATTCGCTCCATAAGATGCACACACATTTCCCCTTAATTTTTGGAGGGGGAAAATGCGTCTTATAGAGCGAAAAATATGGTATGGTTAAAAAGGTAAAGGGACCCCTGACCATTAGGTCCAGTCGTGGCCGACTCTGGGGTTGCGGTGCTCATCTCGCTTTATTGGCCGAGGGAGCCGGTGTACAGCTTCCGGGTCATGTGGCCAGCATGACTAAGCCACTTCTGGCAAACCAGAGCAGCGCACGGAAACGGCGTTTACCTTCCCGCCGTAGCGGTACCTACTTGCACTTTGACGTGCTTTCGAACTGCTAGGTGGGCAGGAGCAGGTACTGAGCAACGGGAGCTCACCCCGTCGGGGGGATTCGAACCGCGACCTTCTGCTCGGTTTAACCCACAGTGCCACCCGGGTCCCTAATGTATGTTTAGGGTCTTCAAAAACAATGTATGTTTAGGATCTTCAAAACCCTGTTTACGCATACGGCTGTGGGGTGGGAAGGGGTCACAGCGGAGGAAATAATCCTGCTGGAATCAACTTCTCCAATGTGAGAACATGCTGGCGCAACAGACCCCCCGGTCCCCACAGTCTTCAGGATCAAATCGTCTGCTCACCAGTGGGTTCAATCCTCTTCAGTTTGACTGCGCATACATGTTTCCTTGCCAGGAACAGCCACATGTAGGCAAAGCTTCTTCTCTCTAGCCCCCGACAGCCCTGGATCAGTCTGCAAGGCCTGAATTGACCCACAGCGATCTGGGGCTGTCTCTGTCCAGCTCGGCCAAAGCCCAGACCCCCTCTCTGCCCAAATCAGCCCACATCATTTTGTCCACAGCTTCAGTCATAAGGCAAAGATTATTATTTACATAAAAAAGGGAAAGCACCCACACTTGAAAATTACACACATTCCCAGTCAGGACATGTCACCTCAGAGTCAAAGTGTTCATTATAGGAAGAGAAAACAGATTTTTTAAAATCGTGCCTTCAGATTTCTGAAAAGGGGACCTTCCTTGTAGTAACCGAAATCCCGCTATGACGTGCATACGCACCAGAGGTCAGCAAAGAAACCTTTTGTGTCATGTTTCGTGAACTATTTTGACACACCAAACAGAACAGAAGCCAGACCCTCAGCAACACTTGATTGCTCCTCCGTCTTCAGACAGTCCTGTCACTCTCCATTTTGTAGGCCAGTTCATTCAGCCATTAATATAATTTTTTTAAAAGTCATGTGACAGGCTTTCCTGATGAAGCAGTTTTGAGGATGTGTTGCTGATGCTATTGTCTGTCCCTGTCTCCCAGTGGTTGGAAAGTTCGTTTAAAAAAGAGAGAGTTCCTGTTCAAGTCTGCCCCATCCCCAAAGGAACTAATTCCACCCCAAATCCATGGCACAGATGAATTATGATGATGATGATTCTGTTTACACCCTGCCCATATGACTGGGTTGCCCCAGCCACTCTGGGCTGCTTCCAACATATATCAAAACACAATAAAACACTAAACATTAAGAAAAAACATTCCCTATGCAGGGCTGCCTTCAGATGCTTTGGGGGGGGGGGGGTCGGATAACTCCATACCCTCCAACATTTATCTCATGAGAATAGGGATGGCCTACCATACCCTACGTGGGATGCGGGTGGCACTGTGGTCTAAACCACTGAGCCTAGGACTTGCCAATCAGAAGATCAGTGGTTCGAATCCCCACGACGGGATGAGCTCCCGTTGCTCGGTCCCAGCTCCTGCCCACCTAGCAGTTCGAAAGCACGCAAGTGCAAGTAGATAAACAGGTACCACTCTGGCGGGAAGGTAAACGGTGTTTCCGTACGCTGCTCTGGTTCACCAGAAGCTGCTTAGTCATGCTGGCCACATGACCCGGAAACTGTCTTTGGACAAACGCCGGCTCCCTGCGCCTATAGAGCGAGATGAGCACGCAACCCCAGAGTCATCTGTGACTGGACCTAATGGTCAGGGGTACCTTTACCTTTACCATACCCTCCAACGTTTCTCCAATGAAAAAAGGGACACCCTAAGGAAAAGCGGGACATTCCAGGGTCAAATCAGAAACCGGGATGGCTTCTGTAAATCCCGGACTGTCCCTGAATAATAGGGACGCTTGGAGGGCCTGAAATGTAAAATGTGTGCAGGACATGGAAGTGTGTGTGACGATAAAATCATGACAATACAAAAAGTATAACGAGAACGACTGGAAGTTTTATGCAGAAAATTTTATTTGACGGACATAATGTTGTACAAAATCTCAGCTTTCTTCCCCCCCCCTTTTTTTCTCTTTCTCTTTTTCTTTTTTCAAATCCTTTCCTGCTATTACGTTGTGAAGATGGTTTCTTTTTGTATTTAACTTTGCTATACAGTGGTACCTCAGGTTAAGTACTTAATTCATTCCGGAGGTCCGTTCTTAACCTGAAACTGTTCTTAACCTGAAGACCACTTTAGCTAATGGGGCCTCCCGCTGCTGCCGCGCCGCCAGAGCACGATTTCTGTTCTCATCCTGAACCAAAGTTCTTAACCCGAGGTACTATTTCTGGGTTAGCGGAGTCTGTAACCTGAAGCGTATGTAACCTGAAGCGTATGTAACCCAAGGTACCACTGTGCTTACCTTCCATTGTATGCTTGTATGCCTGTATTTTAAACCAATAAAGAATTATTTTTTTAAAAAAGGAAGTGTGTGTGACTGTGAGATTTTTTTGTGGGGGGTGGGTTAAAAAAATGCTTGACACCCTCTTTACGAGGACTGTGTGTGTGTAAAGAGTAGAGATGTTTTCAGCCGGATGTTTAGCCAGACTCGAACACTGGACCAGAAGCCCTTGATGGAGCAGCAAACATCAACAAATTGAATATTCACATGGGAGATATTTCCAGGGAGAAGCTACCCTACAATTCAGAGCATGAGAATCACTGTCAGATTTCTTGATACATTCCAACCCCAAAGCCTTCTGCTCTAACTGGCCTCTAAACTTTGTCTATTTAGCTACAGTGACCCGAAGGTCAAGGAGATGGAACATCCTGGCCACTTGAAATGCTGATTCCCACCCCAAACTGTGTTTCCATTTTAAATGATGTCCAATTTACAGACAACCGTCCTCTCGCACTGGGACAGCCTGGGCTTAGGGAAACTGCAGAAGGGCGTTGTCAAGAGATCTGCATTCTCACACACTCAAAACACAAAATCAAGCCTCTGTTTTATTTAGCAAGGTTTTATACATTGCATAATGTTAAAAAAGAGAGAGGTGAACATCAAATTGCGGAAAACGTTCATTTAAAATAGCGATATACACACAGACAGTGGACAATAAAGTATCAGAAGATAGATAAAATTAATAGTTTTAAGAAAACAAATATAAATTGTAGAATTATATGTCTGTGTCTTAAATGAAAAAGTTACTAGCTGAACAAGGAAGGCTCTTGTGTCATATCAATAAGCAGTGAGTTCCACAGAATATTGCTGTCAAACTAGAATAGTGATTTCTTGAAGTGTGGAACACACATTATGTGACATTGGTAAAAAGTGCCACTCCATTATTTGACATGATAATTCTGCATGAAGAAAAACTGTTCCTATCCTGCCTTAGCTGGGGGGGGGGGGTAATGCTCTATTCTGCCTTTGTCAGACCACATCTGGAGACCTGTGTCCAGTTCTGGGCACCACTTTTTAAAAAGGATATTGACAAGCTAGAACGTGTGCAGAGGAGGGCAACCAAGATGCTCAAGGGTCTGGAAACCCAGCCTTGGGAGGAATCATTGAGAGAGTTGGGCATGTTTAGCCTGGAAAAGAGGAGACTGAGAGGTGATATGATAGCCATCTTTATTTTTATTTAAAATAAAATCCAAATAACATATCCATATTTAGAGATTTTTCAAAATCTCTGGACTTCCCACCTTCCCCTCTATGGGTCCTATTGTACACCCTCTTAACTGCATATTATTTCACAATCCATATTTTGTATCTTTCCATATTGTCCATGATATGCACTACATTGTAAGTGTTAGTAAAATCCTGCTAATGTTTTCATCTGTTTACAGTGGTCTCCTAAACAAATTATAAATTCATTAGAAGCTTTTAAGCAGAGGTTGGATTGCCATCTGTCTGGGATTTTTTAAAAAATAGTTTTTATTAAGTTTTACATTTTTATATTCAATACAATCATCATTATCACAAAAAACCATATGCAAATCCCAGTCTCCCCCCTGACTTCCCTCAACTTCCTCTTTTGGTTCTTTAAATATTTGTTTCTTCTGCTTATTTTATTCTACGTTAATTTGTAATCTAAATATTATTGCGTTCGTATCATTTTTATACCATGTGTCCCAAATTACATCTTACGCTTTATTGTTTTCCCAATTATTGCCTCTTAACTTTTATGCTTGTTTCCTTAATTGTAAGTGTTTCGTCAAACCCTGATGGTGAGTCTTCTTCTTTGCAATGTTTCTGTAAGTACATCATAAACGGTTCCCAGTCTTTTTAAAAATCTCTCTTGCCTTTGCCTCTAAGTTTTCCAGTAAGCTTCGCCATTTCAGCATAATCCATCAGTTTTACTTGCTGTTCTTCTTTCGTTGGTATCTTGTCGTCTTTCCATCTTGGGGCTAATAATCTCCTAGCCGCTATTGAAATGTACATGAATCATTTCTTCCACTCTTTTGGCAAGTCTTGAGCTGTAGTGCCTAGCAAAAAGGCTTCTGGTCTTTTAACAAAAGTTATCTTCAACATTTTTTTCATTTCATTGTAAATTATTTCCCAATAGCTTTTGATTACTTTACAAAGCGAGTTCTACTTCATGGAGAGCACGGGTTGCGGTGGGGTTAACCAGACACCCCCTATTGCTGGGTAAGTTGGTTGGGTTGGCCCAAAGTGTGACTGGACCCCTCTGGTTGCTGGGGAGAGTGTGATGTTGCCAATTTTGATTGACAGCCTGGGTTGAATACATTCCCTGCGTGCAGCGTTGAGTGTCCTCTTTTTGCTGCGTGCATCGGATCACCTGACCACCCTCCCTAATTTTAGGGTGTTTGTTGCCTTTGACCTTGCTATGCCTGTCATGGGGTCGTCTGCTTTTGGGGCAGGGGCCTGGTAGGAATTTTGTCCATTTGGCTGATTGGCTGGTGCCATTTGGTTTTTGCCTACTGCGTAGCAAATCATCACAACTTGTAAGGTTGCGGTTAGGCATTGGTTTTAGAAAAAAAATGGTTGGTGGAGGGGTATGGATTGGCTGTGCCTGCCCCTCCAATGCTGTTGCTGCAAGGGTATTCCATTAAAGGAATCCAAGGGCTCACCATGCTCTTGTCCGAACCCCTGTCAAAGGGGATAGGGCCATGCAAAAGCCCCTGGGAGTATTTGGGGAGAGGTGAGAGTCTGGTA
The DNA here is from genome assembly GCA_034642415.1 of Podarcis siculus. Classification (NCBI taxonomy): domain Eukaryota; kingdom Metazoa; phylum Chordata; class Lepidosauria; order Squamata; family Lacertidae; genus Podarcis; species Podarcis siculus. Next base: position 1,076,372 of record JAXCMG010000109.1, read on the forward strand.
CCCAGCTCCATCTACTCCCCATAAAATGTTTTCCCTTACTGACTTCACAGGCTTGCGAATGTCAGTTCTGTCCCTGGGCGGGGACAGATAATAATAAATAATAATAAATTTTATTTATATCCCGCCCTCCCCAGCCAAAGCTGGGCTCAGAGCGGCTAACAATAGTAAAATGATAAAACATTCTAAAATCATTTCATTATAAAATTAATTCAAATCAGATTAATGGCAACCATTGGGCTAGAGTTCTATGAGGATTACCAAAGGAGGGAGTCAGGCTGTGCCTTGGCCAAAGGCCTGGTGGAACAGCTCCATCTTGCAGGCCCTGTGGAAAGATGTCAAGTCCCACAGGGCCCTGGTCTCTTGTGACGGAGTGTTCCACCAGATCGGGGCCACAGCCGAAAAAGCCCTGGCTCTGGTTGAGGCCAGTGTAACCTCCCTGTGGCCCGGGACCTCCAAGATGTTTTTGTTTGAAGAACGTAAGGTCCTCTGTGGGGCATACCAGGAGTGGCGGTCCCGTAGGTACGAGGGTCCTAGCCCGTACAGGGCTTTAAAAGTAAAAACCAGCACCTTAAACCTGCCAGGGATTCTTTAGCTGTGATCCCTTCATTGCAGGGGGTTGGACTAGAGAACCCTTGAGGGTCCCTTTCCAACTCTATGACTATGATTTTTGTCTAGGCACCTGGAACTCCCCTTGCAAGGAATCTTGAATGAAACCTGGCAGGTCTTAGGACCCAGCCTCACTTGTTAAAAAAAAGAAAAAAAGAGAGGCATTCTTTTCTCTTTTGGGTCTCTTCAGGGTTATGTCTTAGTGGGAGGTAGAATCCCAGGCCGACTGGCATGAATGAGAGACGGCGGACAGAAATACCGGCGTGAAAAGCCTCAAACTGGAATAGTACGGCGGTAGCTAGGCAACGGCCTTGACGCAACCACACGCGCACACACACACACACACACACACACTGGGAGAGAAGTCCCTTTGAAAAAAAGATGCACACACATTTTCCAAAGCCAAGAGAGACACAGCCAGTGACTTGGAGGTTTAGAGGAGGACTGGAAGCGACATCAGCAGCAGCACAGCTGAAGATATTCAAGTTAGAAAGCCGAGCTTTGAGAGGCAGAGCAAAGCGTTGAAGTCTCACCACTGGAATATTAATGGGGGATGCCCCTGACGCCATGCAAATTCTGGTAAGTTTAATATATTTTTAACTCTCCAGCTTCTCTGCCACCTTCCATCCCACCCACCACCTGAAAGGAGGCAGGGAAGGATCGTTTCCTGAAGATGTTACTGGTACCTTATCAATGGTGTGTAAATCCTTGCACCCACCCTTACCCCAGGGCTCTTACCACCAGGTGGAGACTTTGACATATACGCATCTTGTTCCCCCGGGCAATTTCATCCTGTATATGTGCATATATTTCTAAAAACCACAAAGGTTGCGACTGCAAGAGTGCAGCTTTGGCGGCCGGTTCTGCAGAAAGGAACACGCCCCTTCGTCCCCTAAAACCTGCTTAGAGGAATTAGGATAGATGTCTCTCTGCTTATCTTCTGATAAGGGAAGGCAGGCTTTATTTCTGAGCCTGTTGCTTGCTGGGTGTGTGAGCAGCCCCACAACAGCATGCCTTCTGACCGCACTCTCTCTCACACACACCTTGCCAAGAAGTCACGAGTGGTGCAGGACGAAATCCGGATCTTGACACATTGGATATTGAGGGACCTCATGGAAGTGCGGTGTCAACGATAGAAGGACAATAGGACGCGAGGTTTCAAGTAAGAGCAGCCAAGATGCCTTCTGGCTGTGGGGAGATGTGGAATGGGGAGCAGCGCTTTGAATGAAGCAGCGTCCACAAATACAGCGAGCAGAAAAGGTGGTGAGATACTGTTCGAACCCATGTTGCACCTAGTTGAATGTGATGGGTCCTGTGGCGTCTGCAACTGGAGAGAACGAGGGCAGATCTGCCCATTCCTGTCTCTCTCTTGAATCCACATTTCCCCATGAATTTGCACGTAAGAGAAAAAAAATCTACTAGTCCTCATGAACATTCACCTGTATTTTAGCGCAAATTTCTCCGCCTGCGAACATTTCTGTGTGCATTCCCCCCACCCTGATCTACATTTTTTTTGGCAAAGCAATTTTCCTCAATTTAATGCATTTTCATATGCTGTTTTCACCTAAATGTGCCTTTCTATGCATGCTTCATCCCAGTGTATGCACATTCATGCCTGTTACTTGCCCAGCAAAATTCGCACAAGTGTGAATTTGAGAAGAGGACTCCGAATATTATTTTAAAAAGTGCAAATTCTGTAGGTTCGCCTTTGGATGAGAACTGGATCGAATTTCTCCCCTCAGAGCCTGTGATTTTCAAACGATTGCAGTCTCAGCTCCCCACCCCTGTCTCTTATTTATCTTTGAAAGCCTTACTGAAAAGGTTCACATTCCACACCCTTTGCAGTTCTCATTGATAAAATGGGTGGGTTCTCCCTCCCTCTCTCCTTTTGTCTGCTGTTCTGCATCCTCTTTTTGAAAACGCGAAAGAAAAGCAATCAAAAGGTGGGCTCTCTTCCACAGCTAGTGACGGGTTTTGATCTCAGCCCTTGGGGAAGATGCTCAGGAGATCTTCTTGGCATGCAGAAGGTCTCAGGTTCAACCCTTGGTAGGGAACACCTCCTGCCTCAGACCCTGGAAAGTCACTGCTCAGATGAACCAGTGGTCTGAGTTGGTATATAAGACGCCTTCCTAAGTTCCTAACTCCTCAGGATCCAAGATTGGAAAGACTGCTTTAGAAGCCAAAAAGCAAGCAAGAAAGGTTGTTGCTCTTGTTGTTTGCTATCAAATGGGGTGGATCCATTTTTAGCACAGTTTGCAAATGCAGTGGTACCTCGGGTTACATACGCTTCCGGTTACATACGCTTCTGGTTACAGACTCCGCTAACCCAGAAATATTACCTCGGGTTAAGAACTTTGCTTCAGGATGAGGATAGAAATCGTGCTCCAGTGGCATGGCAGCAGCAAGAGGCCCCATTAGCTAAAGTGGTGCTTCAGGTTAAGAACAGTTTCAGGTTAAGAACAGACCTCCAGAACGAATTAAGTGCTTAACCCGCGGTACCACTCTATGCACAAAAGGATCCTTTTCTGTTTTCAAAAATGTATCTACATAAAAAGGCAGTATGCCACAAGTAATAATAATAATAATAATAATAATAATAATAATAATAATAATAATACTTTATTATTTATACCCTGCCCATCGGGCCACTCTGGGCGGCTTCCAACAGAACCCCAAAATACAATAACCTATTAAACATTAAAAGCTTCCCTAAACAGGGCTGCCTTCAGATGTCTTCTAAAAGTCTGGTAGTTGTTCTTCTCCTTGACATCTGATGGGAGGGCATTCCACAGGGCGGGCGCCACTACCGAGAAGGCCCTCTGCCTGGTTCCCTGTAACTTCACTTCTCGCAGGGAGGGAACCGCCAGAAGGCCCTCAGCGCTGGACCTCAGTGTCCGGGCTGAATGAAGGGGGTGGAAATGCTCCTTCAGGTATACTGGGCCGAGGCCGTTTAGGGCTTTAAAGGTCAGCACCACTACTTTGAATTGTGCTTGGAAACATACTGGGAGCCAATGCAGGTCTTTCAAGACTGGTGTTATGTGGTCTCGGCGGCCGCTCCCAGTCACCAGTCTAGCTGCCGCATTCTGGATTAGTTGTAGTTTCTGAGTCACCTTCAAAGGTAGCCCCACGTAGAGCACATTGCAGTAGTCCAAGCAGGAGATAACCAGAGCACGCACCACTCTGGCGAGACAGTCTGTGGGCAGATAGTGTCTCAGCCTGGTAAACAGCTGCCCTGGACACAGAATTGACCTGTGCCTCCATGGACAGCTGTGAGTCCAAAATGTCTCCCAGGCTGCGCACCTGGTCCTTCAGGGGCACAGTTACCCCATTCAGGACCAGGGAATCCTCCACACCTGCCCGCCTCCTGTCCCCCCAAAACAGTACTTCTGTCTTGTCAGGATTCAACCTCAATCTGTTATCAGCCATCCATCCTCCAACCGCCTCCAGACACTCACACAGGACCTTGACCACCTTCACTGGTTCTGATTTAAAAGAGAGGTAGAGCTGGGTATCATCTGCATACTGATGGACACCCAGCCCAAACCCCCTGATGATCTCTCCCAGCAGCTGCATGTAGATGTTGAAAAGCAAGGCAAAGGAACTTCGATTATTATAATTCAACCAAGGAGTTCATCATTCTCTACTCCCCTATTTTGTCCACAACAACCCTGCAAGGTAGGATAGGTTGAAAGACAGTCTAGTCCCAAGGTCACCCAGTGAGCTTCATGACTGTGGTAGGATTTGAACCCGAGTCTCCCCAGTCCTTGTCCAGCACTCTGACCAGTACATCGCACATGCCTAGAAATGCTGGATTTCTTGAGTTAAAATTCTGGAAATCTTAGCACCATGTGGCAACACCCCCAAGGGTCAAGCAAACAGACCCTGGGACAGATTTCCCCAAGGGCATAATGCTCTGATATAATACGAATCTCCCATTTATTATTCATTGGCTTCGCTCCTATATTTGTTTACCCATTTGCAGGCTCACGTCCATGCATCCATTAAAATGAGCAGGATGTTACTTTTTTCTTCTTTTTGCAATGCACAGCTTTGGGAAGGTGGAAAAATGCTGTTCTGCAATTTCTCAACCTCCTTCTGCAAAAGCACTAGAAAATTGCATCCTGTTGTCAGCAAACGCTAAGGACTCTCAGCAGGGCTGGAATGAATTTGTTCCTGTGAATTTTCTTATCCTTTTTTTTTTACATCAAATATTTAGCGCCGCGATAGGAAATTGAAATGATGGCCTCATGCTGATGATAAGTGGAATTCCAAGTTGTTGGGGGTTTATTTTTAAAGGGGGATCTGGGGCCTTGATCAATCCTTGGCCCTTGGCATAGGTCTGATATGGATGACAGTCTACTGCAGGCTTCCTCAACCTCGGCCCTCCAGATGTTTTTGGCCTACAACTCCCATGATCCCTAGCTAGCAGGACCAGTGGTCAGGGATGATGGGAATTGTAGTCCCAAAACATCTGGAGGGTCTACTGAATGATCTACTGAATGTGTGCATGCAGAACCGGAACCAGGGCTGGCTAGTCTATGCCCTGCAGGCCATTTCTGCCCAGCGGCAGAGCAAGCCGATTGGGCGACTGGGGCAGCGTGCATGCCCTGCACCCAGGGGTGGGGCCAGCGGCCTGCAGGGGTGGGGCGAGCCGGGAAGGACGTACTGTGGGGCCTCTGAGGAGTCTGCCTGCCTCCTCCCACTCAGCCGCCCTACAGCTGGGGGGCAGGCAGCGGGCGGACTGTTTGGGCAGCGCGAAGCCTGCGGACACCCAAGCCACCGCGTCTGTGATGGCCTGAGACTCGGGCTCAGACTCAGAGGCAGAGGAGTCTCAGTCCGCACCGGACCCTTTGCCTCAGACGGCAGCTGAACCTAGTCTGGGGCCTGATTCTGAAGAGCCCCAGTCTGCACAGGTTCCCCTGCAACAAGCACCAGCTGAGCCAAGTCAGGGGCCTGAGCCTGCCCTGGCTCCAGATGCGGGGATTACCTCGTTGCCTTCAGCTGGGTCATCACTTACAGCTGCTCCACTACCAGTTGGGTCAGGGGAGACTGAGGTGGCCCCTGGGTTTAGTAACCCACCGACATCTCCCAAGCTGCAGAGACTGAGGTCTGAGAGAAGGAGAGACCTGAGTACTCGCAGGAGGAGTGCTTGTCTTTGGGCGAGACAGGGAGGTGAGTCACCGGGGGATCAGGACTGGCCATTACCCCGACAGAGCTGCTGGACCCTGTCCCAGGTTGTGGGAGCAATGTTGCTGTTTGCCAGAACCTGCCTGTGATCCTGTGCCTGACCTTGCCTGGCCCTCGTGTCGTGCCTTGGCCCTGTCAGACTGACTCCTCGGGGAACCCTTGGATTCGGGACTGGACCTGGACCGCGTTGCTCGGGTTACCCCCGGGCCTAGCATGATGTCTCTCCCAGGAGAGACGCGTGGCTTGGGCATACTACAGGCCCCGCAGTGAGTGCCGCCTGGCATTTTGTCACCCCCTTCAGTGGTGACACCCGGGTCGGACCACCCCCTTTCTCCGCCCCTGTTTCTAACCCCCCAAAGTTTCAGGGTCTAAATTAAGTGGGGCACCTTTGGCCCTCCAGAGTTGTTGCTGAACTACAACCCCCATCAATCATTCCATTTGCCTATTTCCCTCCTCCAAATGTAGGCAAGTATTCGGGGGGGGGGGTGAATGGGTGGGGTGGGATTGCCCATGCATCACACGTCCTCTAAAGCAAAAAAATTAAAATCTCTTTTCAAACTGGCACCCAGTTTTCTTCCACACAGCCCAACACCCCTCTGCTTGTTTTCCCCCTTGCCACTGAAGGACAGGAAAGAAAGTGTGGCTGTGGAAGATGTCTTTATTCTTTTCTTTTTTGAAGAGCCTCGTTGCTCACCCGTGGCTTCAAAGCTTGCTGGCCATATCTTCGCTGATCACTATGGCAACGTTTATCAATGCAAAGTTGCCACAGAGAAAGTGCTGAAGCTTGATGTAGGAGACCCACTGCCTCCCAGGTGTGGCTCCTGTCAATAAAACAAAATAAAATAAAATTTCTCCTTTTTAAAAAACAAAACAAAACATGAACAGAAGGGAGAAAGCCTAAACGGCCTCTGCCCAGTATACCTGAAGGTGCATCTCCACCCCCATCCTTGTGCCTGGACACTGAGGTCTGGCTCCGAGGGCCTTCTGGCGGTTCCCTCCATGTGAGAAGCCAAGTTACAGGGAACCAGGCAGAGGGCCTTCTTGGTAGTGGCGCCCGCCCTGTGGAATGCCCTCCCATCAGATGTCAAAGAGATAAACAACTACCTGACATTTAGAAGACATCTGAAGGCAGCCCTGTTCAGGGAAGTTTTTAATGTGTGACATTTTTATGTATATTAAATCCCAGATAGGAAGGATACAAATAATATCTTCTTCTTCTTCTTCTTACAGTCATACCTTGGGTTGAATGTGCTTCGGGTTGAGCGCGTTTGAGTTGTGCTCCGTGGCAACCCGGAAGTAACGGAGCGTGTTACTTCCGGGTTTCGCCTCTCGCACATGCGCAGATGCTCAAAATGACATCACACGCATGTGCGGAAGCGGCAAAACGTGACCCGTGCACGCGCAGATGCACCGTCACTGCTTACATTGCATTCAGGATATGAACGGGGCTCCGGAACGGATCCCGTTTGCATCCCAAAGTACCACTGTATTATTATTCCCCAGTCTGAGAGTGCACTAAATATAGTACATTTCCAAAAGGAATCAATGTTGTTTGGAGACATGGTCTCTAAGTCATTCATAGGAAGCTGCCATCTAACAGCACAGGCTATTTTAGGATAAACACTTGCCAAAAGTATGCCTCACTCTCACACATGAAAGGATTATTTGCATCTGCATTGATGCACACATAGAAATAATTACTGTAATTGAAACTGAAATTATAGTCAACAAAAAGGCAAAAAAAAAGCTAATGCGATTCAACAAATGCATCAACAAGAGTCTAGTTGTCCAGGTCAGGGGAAGTGATAGTTCTACCCCATTCTGCCTCGGTCAGACCACACCTGGAGTCCTGAGCCCAGTTCTGGTTCCACAGTTTAAGAAGGATATTGAGAAGCTGGACCATGTGCAGAGGATGGCGACCAAAATGATCAACGGTTTGGAAACCAAGCTTTATGAGGAACAGTTAAGAGATTTGGTTACAGGTAGGTAGCCCTGTTGGTCTGCTTTAGTCAAAACAAAATTTAAAAAATCCTTCTAGTAGCACCTTGGAGACCAACTAAGTTTTTTATTGGTATGAGCTTTTGTGTGCATGCACACTTCTTCACTATATATAAGGGTCTGGTGACTTCTTTTTCAGTGTATCTGAAGAAGTGTGCATGCACACGAAAGCTCATAGCAATAACAAACTTAGCTGGTCTCTAAGGTGCTACTGGAAGGATTTTATTATTATTATTTTTTAGTTAAGGGATTTTGGTATATTTAGCCTGGAGAAGAGGAGGCTGAGAGATGATATGATAGCCACCTTCAAATATATTCACATTGAAGATGGAGCAAGCTCATAGAATACAGTGGTACCTCGGGTTAAGAACTTAATTCGTTCCGGAGACCCATACTTAACCTGAAACTGTTCTTAACCTGAAGCACCACTTTAGCTAATGGGGCCTTCCACTGCCGCTGCGCCGCCGGAGCACGATTTCTGTTCTCCTCCTGAAGCAAAGTTCTTAACCTGAAGCACTATTTCTGGGTTAGCGGAGTCTGTAACCTGAAGCATATGTAGACTGAAGTGTATGTAACCCGAGGTACCACTGTAATAGAATCTTAATGTTGGAAGGGACCCAGGGGGCAGGAGATTTGTAGAGCTGGAAGGGAACCCAAGGGACATCTAGTCGAATTTCCTGAAATGCAGGATTCACAGCTAAAGCATCTGTGACAGATGACCACCCAACCTCTATTTAGAAACCTCCATGGAAGAAGAGCCCACAAACTTCTGAAGTGGTCCATTCCACTGCTGAATGGCTCTCACCATCAGAAAGTTCTTCCTAATGTTCAGTCAGAAACTCATTTCTATGTGGCAGCCCTTCAGATATTTGAAGATGGCTGTCATATCACCTCTCAGTCTTCTCATACCCAATTTATTCAACTGTTGTCTCCAGCCTCTTGGTCACCCTCCTCTCAACTTGTTCCAGCTTGTCAATATCTTTCTTCATGATGGTTTTCATGAGGGCTGCAGCATGCGAGAGGGGTATAATTCTCCTCCCTGCCCAGGTCCTAACAAGAATAGCACCATTCCTTCTGGCAAGATGAAATGCGGGGCTGGTAAGACATTCAATATAGCACAATGTGGAATTCCTATTTGTGGACTGTGGGTTAAACCACAGAGCCTAGGACTTGCCAATCAGAAGATCGGCGTTTTGAATCCCCGTGACGGGGTGAGCTCCCGTTGCTCGGTCCCTGCTCCTGCCAACTTAGCAGTTCAAAGTGCAAGTAGATAAATAGGTACTGCTCCAGTGGGAATGTAAACAGCGTTTCCGTGCGCTGCTCTGGTTCGCCAGAAGCGGCTTAGTTATGCTGGCCACATGACCCGGAAGTTGTATGCTGGCTCCCTCGGCCAATAAAGCGAGATGAGCGCCGCAACCCCAGAGTCGGCCACGACTGGACCTAATGGTCAGGGGTCCCTTTACCTTTATGTTATTGGTTTACCTTTTATGGGCTTTTATGGGCCATAGTTCAGTGGCAGATCACATGCTGTCCATGCAGCATCTATCTCTGACATCTCCAGGTCAGGCTCCGAAATAGTCAACTCCCTGTGTTATTGTAAACTTCATGAATGGATCGAGAGATAGATAGTCTGACACTTACTCAGCATGGGCACACTTTGAACCAATGCTGCTTTGCCAAAACACTTAGTGGCCAAAATTGTGGAAACCTTTTAGAAAAAGTGTATTTCCGTGGTTTGATGGCTCATAACACCTGTTTGGCTCTCTAAACGCTCATGCTCACTGGCTACATTCAAATGGAGGAAAGCTACTGCTTATCAACCTAAGCAAGTCGTGCTTCCTTTTTCTGGTTATTTGGCTATAACTTTTGATAGAATACAGATAATTGAACAACCTTTGTTGCATTACATTTTTCATTAAATGATCTTTCCATTGATATATAATTTTATGGTTTTACTCCAAAGAAAAGTGGTGTTACGAGCAATCAAACCTCAGAAATACACTTTTCCTCAAAAGGTTTCCACAATTTTGGCTACTGGTGTAATATGGGGCACTTGGGTCGTGTGAATGAGGTTGTTGTTAGGATTCATTCCCCGTGTTGCAGTCATGAGATTGTTTTTATCACATGACGGTGTATGTTTTCATTCCACATTGTGGGAAGTGACAGAGGCAGGATCTTTTTATTACTGTGTTTCTGTGATGTAGGACATTTGTCCTCTGTTCTTTCTCTTTGCTGTCTGATGCTGAAGAGGAAGGAGCTGAGTTACGATGCTCCGAGTGTGTATATGTAAATAAACGTAGTATAGCCAAAACCTGTGCTACTGAGTCTGAACGCTGACTGCCTATACTCTGCTGATCCTGAAGTGTGCTGATGCCTCTTGGTATCAGACGCTGTGATGTTTGGGCTGGAGAAAGCTTTTGGATCTCCCGAACGAACGACAAGGAGGGCATATGTCCCTGCTGGACTCCTACTCATGTGTAGGACCTCCTGACAGTTGCTGCTCTGAACACCCAAATTGCATCTCTCCCCATTTACTGTCAAAGCCTGTTGCTTTCTGGAGTGTGCAGGGTCTTATAGATTAAATGTCCCTCCCTTCACATACTGACATGCTCTGCACAGGTGCAATGGATGTTTTCCAACTCTCTGAGGGTAATGAGCCATGCCTCCCCTTCGGCCAAAGTCGCCTCATTTTACTCCAAAGAACTGGGAGGAATGCAAAGATCATACTTGGCTTTGGTTCTGGAACTCCATCCAACGCCTCTAAGAAGGGGTTGAATTTCTCTAGGGTACAGAAGGACCCTGTCAACAAAGAGATTAGAACTTCTTCTTATCTGGTCAGGGAAGATCCTGAAATCTGCCAGCTTTGTGGCTGGAATCTTTTCATAACAGCTTGCATTATGCTGCCCTTATCTGGATTTCTGATCTGCACCTGATGCAGCCACTCCTTGCAAATGTCCTTAACATTCTCTTTCTTTTTCTTTTCTTAAAATGCTTCCTGGTTATGAGTAGGGCTGCTTGTGACTTTTTAAAAAGTTGGGTGACGATATGTGAACTATGTAACGGGAGCTCCTTCAAGCTGCAAAGGAATGCTAATTGCTTAAGTATATACTTAAATACCTCTCCACTGTAATAATGCAAACACCGTCCACTTATGCAGTTTGAGGTACTTGATTAAAGAATGAGCTTGCGGCATCAGAATGTTATAGAAAAGCCGTTAGTTTTCTACAGAGGTAGGTAGGGGGATTATCTCTGTTGGGATTCCTGCTCCGTGTTTGCAGTCATGAGATTGCTGTCTATCACATGACAATGTATGTTTTCATTCCACAGTGTGGGAAGAAGACGGAGACAGGATGTTTTGTACTACTGTGTTCCGGAAAGTGGGACTATTGTCCTTTGTTTCTTTCTCTTTGCTGTCTGATGAGAAAGAGGAAGGCGCTAAGGCAGAATGCTCCAAGTGTATTATATGTAAATAAAGTAGATTAGCCAAAATGCTGTGCTACTGAGGTCTGTTACGCAAACTGCGAATACTCTGTGGATCCCTAAGTGTGCTGATGCTTCTTGGTATCAGTCGCTGTGATGTTCGGGCTGGAGAAAGCTTTTGAAGCTCCCGAACGATCGACCAGGAAGACAAGAACATGCCGGTCGGGCATGTGTCTCTGCCAGGGTCCTAAACGAGAGTAGGACGCTCCTAACGATCTCTGTGTTGTGCAAGCAATGAAGATCCCACAATCCAATTCCGCAAGGTTGAAGGTGACTCTGCTATGCCTTACAAACATCTCCTCCATCACAGGAATCATAAAATTGGAGAGTTGGATGAATCCTGAGGTTCATCTAGTCCAGCCCCCTTCGATGCAGGAATAAGTCTCATATGGCGATTGATCCTGCAACCTTGCCATTATCAGCACCATGCTCTAACCAGCTGAGCTAGGAGAGGAGAGTGCTCTTGAGTGATTATGTGATCTGTTGGAGCACAAAGACAATTAGTGGTCCTTCATTGCTCCAGCAAATAAATAGGGTGATAGCAAGGCTTTCAAGTTTGCTTGTGACCTTTTACTGTAGCCGTAAAGAGAGTCAGAGAATGAAAAATATAACCAAGCAGAGGCCAGATTCGTCTCCTTTTTTAATGAGGTTCCTGCTTCACAACAGCTGTTTCAAAGGCAGCAGGTCTTTGCAAGACTGCATTTCTAATTAAAAGCCATTTCGGTCAGCAGATGACCTTTCATTAAAGTTCAATGTCTTCCACATCTTGAACCTATGCAATAAGAAGTAAGCACCACTGAGGTCAAGGAAGCTTACTCACAGGAAACGCTGCACGGGAGTTAGGATTGCAGTCATGCTGATCCTAATCAATTGGCTATCATGTTATTTACTTCTGCTCTTTTTGGGAAGATGTCGGTGTTAGACACACACGTTAAATGTATCCCCATTGAGTCCAAGAGCCAACTGCTCTGATCACCAGCACTTGAAAAGCACTGTGCCTTTGTCCATTCTGGTTGATTCCAAATGGTGTGGGCCAAACCAGGTCACTCGATGTCATTGGGATGTCAGGTGATTGACAGGTAGGCAGCCCCACCTGGGTAGATCATCTCCTAGAGAACTCCAAGACGTTTCTTGGTGGGGACACCGGCATGCAATTCCTTCACCACACTCCCAAATCGAGATTGACCCTTCCACAGCAAAGCATACATGGGCGGTAAAGGTAAAGGGACCCCTTACAGTTAAGTCCAGTCATGAACGACTCTGGGGTTGCGGCGCTCATCTCGCTTAACAGGCCAAGGGAGCCAGCGTTTGTCCGCTCCGCAGACAGTTTTTCTGGGTCATGTGGCCAGCATGACTAAGTCGCTTCTGGAGCAACAGAACACTGACACCAGAGCAGCGCACGGAAATGCCATTTACCGCCGGAGCGGTACCTATTAATCTACTTGCATTTTTGATGTGCTTTCCAACTGCTAGGTTGGCAGGAGCAGGGACCGAGCAACGGGAGCTCACCCTGTCGCGGGGATTCGAACTGCTGATCTTTTGATTAGCAAGCCCAAGACTCAGTGGTTTAGGCCACAGCGCCACCTGCGTAGTGTGTGGTAGTGTGGTTCAAATGGTAAACTGCCTCACCAGTAATCCAGTGTTGCTCTGAGACATTTTCTGTTGTAAGTGACAAATAAATGCAAATAATAACAGTCATTATTATTTGTATTAAAATTAAAATACATTGTGATGTTGACTCACTTGTGAGAATCAGCCCTGGGACTTTTCGAAGTTAAGTCCCCCCCCCCTCTCTTTCTCTGTAAATTTCCAGGCTGACATATTTCTTCCTGGTGGCTTTAATTGATTGCTCAATATATTTTTATCACACAGATGGCAGTTAACCTCTCCTCTGGCTGGAGGGACTTTCAAGGCTGACTGCAGTCCTGTTGGATACATAAACATTCTTTCCTCGAAGAGAATCTCACTGATTTGCCTCCAAACATTACGAGGAAAAGGCAAGCTGGAGACAGGTAAGTCCCGTTCACCTCAGCTTCAGCTTATGAATTATGGTGGAGGGAGGGTGAGGGGGAAACGAATTCCCTGCATGAAGAGCCAGTTGCATTTATGGCCCTTGCTAAACCGCTCCCCTTGATTAAGAAGATCTCCCTCTAGATAGGGGAATAGATTCACAGTAACCATGGTGATTGGCCTCCCTAAGTCAAAGGTCATTGATGCAGCCATCATTTTGGACTGTGTAGCCGATGTCTGAGAAGGAAGTAAATAACCCCGAAGTGCTGCTAAAAATAAAAGCGGCTGGGCTTTGTAGTCTTCCCTGTTTACAGACGTTGCAGACGTTAGAACATCAAAGATGGAACAGACCAAAGTCTTTTCTAGTCCAGCCTTCTGTTCACCAGCCAGACTGAAAACAATCCAAGGAACAACATCTGCACTGAATGCAGAAAATCCCAGGTTTAAGTCCCAGCATTTCCAGGTATAATAATAATAATAATTTATTATTTATACCCCGCCCATCTGGCTGGGCTTCCCCAGCCACTCTGGGGGGCTTCCAAAACAAATATTAAAATACTAGGTAAAGGTAAAGGGACCCCTGACCATTAGGTCCAGTCGTGGCCGACTCTGGGGTTGCGGCGCTCATCTCGCTTTATTGGCCGAGGGAGCTGGCGTACAGCTTCTGGGTCATGTGGCCAGCATGACTAAGCCACTTCTGGCGAACCAGAGCACCACACGGAAACACCGTTTACCTTAAAATACTGTAATACATCAAACATTAAAAACTTCCCTAAACAGGGCTGCCTTCAGATGTCTTCTAAAAGTCTGGTAGTTGTTGTTCTCTTTGACATCTGGTGGGAGGGCGTTCCACAGGGAGGGAGCCACTACAGAGAAGGCTCTCTGCCTGGTTCCCTGTAACTTGGCTTCTCGCAGTGAGGGAACCGCCAAAAGGCCCTCAGTGCTGGACCTCAGTGTCTGGGCAGAACAATGGGGGTGGAGACGCTCCTTCAGGTTTGATCTGTTTCCACAGCTGGAGGCATCAACTTTGTGTGTTTAGACCTTTAAACCTCCCCCTTAAATAAATTCAGACAAGACTCAAATTTTGGTTTGGTTTTTGGCAGAATTTAAGCCACAGCTTTATTGATTACAGCAACAACAACAATAGATTTTATTGCATTAGCCGTGTGGCCATAGCATGATATACATAGAAATAACAACATAAAATGGGGGTGGGGAGGTAAAGGTAGATATCGTCCTGGGCGAATACTTAAAAAAAGAGAGAGAGAGAGAGATAACAGAAGCGACAGGGGATTTAAAACATCGAGTGACCGGTAGTACAAAAACAAAAAGACAAAAAACTGCTGAGGCTAGAGGAGGATCGTTAAAGGGTCCTTCAGCTCCTCAGATTTGTCCTAGCTCCATTGTCCTTGTACAATAAGGCTACTTGGAACTTCGTTCGATTGTGCGGCGTATCGACTGCAGCTGTGGTGTTAAAGAAGAAGTTAGTGCCGCTTTCCTCTTCATCACACTGAGCAGGAAGTTAGCTGTCATCTCGGTAATCCAACAATCAGATTCTGATTGTTGGATTACAGCAAGTGAATAGTTGCATAGGCTCTGGTTCGACTAACTCCCTGCCATGTAGGTAGCGCTGACCCAGGGTTCCAGCATAGGTCAGCCAAGGGTGAACACCTGGATAAGCGGAAAGCAGGAAATGGGCTAACTCCACCACCCAAATGTCCTCCTGGACTCAGGCACGGGCACAACCTCCTCTCAGGGGTTGACCAAACCATCAAGTCCCTGGATTCCTTTAACGAAATACCCTTCACATAGGGATGGCGAGAGCTCCCATCCCTATCACCTGAACCAGAGCCTATCCACAACCTTACAAGTTGTGACAATTTGCTATGTGGCAGGAGAAACCCAAATGGCAACAGCCAATCAGCCAAGTGGGGAAAATTCTTGCTGTGCCCCTGTCCCAACGACAGACGACACACGACGGTATAGCAAGATCAAGCGCGCAAGCCCTAAATATAGGGAGAGGTGGGCAGGTGTTCTGATGCACGCACCGAAAGAGGAAGCTCTGGGTCACGTGCATGGATATAAATAGGTCCCTCGAACCGTTTGGACTGCGTCCCATTGGCCAGATTGCACCCAGCTACGAGGGACCTACCAATCGGGTGTTGTGGCTATCCAAACGTACCCACCCACAACACAAGGTTAGGTTGCCAGGTCTCACTGCAACATATGCCCTCTTTAAAGGAGGACCCGATTTCTGAAAACCAGTTGCTGGAACCCACAGGAGGCAAGAGTGTTGCTCTTGTGACGGGGTCCTGCTTGGAGTTTCGCCACAGGCATTTGATTTTCTTCTTCTGCCTATTGTAGCAGCTGTATTCACTGTGCTAGCCGCTGTGTGGTTTTAAATTGCTTGCCCATAGCTTCTTTTATTTCTTCTTTTGTCATTATACGCATCTTTATGCACACTTGATTAGTTGCATTTATATCCCATTTTTTTTCTCCAAGGCAAACATGCTTCTCCCATTCCCCATTTAACCTCCACAACCACCCTGTGAGGTAGGTTAGACTGAGAGACTATGACTGGCCCAAGGTCACCCAGTGACCTTGATGGCCAAGTGAGGATTGGAACCCTGGTCTCCCAGGTGCTAGTCTGACTCTCTAACCACTGCACCACACTGTCTCTCTTGAGCCCAGTGTGTACATTTTTGTACCCAATTCCTGCCTGAAAAACTGCATTGAAAATTCAGATGGGTTTTGAAGTGTTTTGGTTTGCAATGGCCTTAGCATCACCTCTCTCCTTTAGATGACTTGTGTTTATTAAGACAAGAGTCTCAAATTATCTACCTGTATTATCTGCCTACTCTCCAAAAAATAAAACAAATGCCCAATTAACAGCCACAAGGGAGCCAGAGATTCAACTTTCTTCTCTCTCTCTCTCTCTCTCTCTCTCTCTCTCTCTCTCTCTCTGTGAATACCTTTTATCAACATCCCATTTAGAGCATCTGCCCCCAAAACAATAGCGACGTTGAGGAGAAAGTAGACCTGTGTTCTCTATAAAGATTTGTTTTTCAATAGAATTCTTTCTGTGAAAAGATTCCCCCAGAATAATTACAGATTTGGTGTCAGAATTATATGAATTCCCAGCAAGCGTTCAGCAGGCTGGACAATTACCCAATAGCTCAAATTACATTTTAATGCGTTTGCATGAGGTCGTTCCAAGAGTTCATTTCTGGCCACGTTCCCAGGTGGACAAAAAGTTGGTTTTGCTTTACATCGCACCCTTATAAGAAGAAGCCTGAACTGTTTCTGAATCCAGCACCAGATCTAATTGTGTCATTTTGGAAAAAGTCACATTCCTATTTCTCTCTTTCCCATTCAGATAAATTTGGGGCAGAGGGGAAGGCGACACTGTTTTTGTTGTTAAAAAAATATATGGTGAAGGTGAGACTCAAATCCAGCTCTCTTTATTTATATTATTTACAGCTTTTAAAGCCTGCTCTGCACTGAATAGTTTCAATCCCAGAGCAGGGAATCAAGTGCTAAAAACAAAGCAATGCACAAAATTAGCAAAATAATATGAATAAGCCGAATAAACAACAAATTAACAATTCTGTCGTAAGGTAAGCAAGCAGAACAGGAATGACAAAAAAATAAGAATACCAGTTTAATACCAAATACCTGGGTAAACACACACACACACAAAATATCAAGATATTAATTCACACTTTCTAAAACGGCGCACTAACTGAAACACAG
The DNA here is from genome assembly GCA_034642415.1 of Podarcis siculus. Lineage (NCBI taxonomy): Eukaryota > Metazoa > Chordata > Lepidosauria > Squamata > Lacertidae > Podarcis > Podarcis siculus. Next base: position 1,093,406 of record JAXCMG010000109.1, read on the forward strand.
CTATCCTTCAAAACCAGCACTACTCTGAATTTTGCAATGCAGTTCTCCAGCAAAGCAACACACATTCTAGGATGAAATGTGCATAACGGTAAAAGTAAGGGACCCCTGACCATTAGGTCCAGTCGCGGCCGACTCTGGGGTTGCGGTGCTCATCTTGCTTTATTGGCCGAGGGAGCCGGCATACAGCTTCCAGGTCATGTGGCCAGCATGACTGAGCCACTTCTGGTGAACCAGAGCAGCGCACAGAAACACCGTTTACCTTCCCGCCGGAGCGGTGCCTATTTATCTACTTGCACTTTGACGTGCTTTTGAACTGCTAGGTTGGCAGGAGCAGGGACCGAGCAAAAGGAGCTCACCCCATTGCGGGGATTCAAACCACCAACCTTCTGATCGGCAAGTCCTAGGCTCTGTGGTTTAACCCACAGAGCCACCCGTGTCCCTGAAACGTGCATAAAAAGGCATACCGGTATATTGGTGAACAGGGATAGATGACACAATCAAGGATCATAGCAATGGTTCCCACCCCATCTCTTACATGGGGCAGCCAATCCACTTGGTGCCAACAGACTGTCTGTGGCTTCTGAGCAGCTGAACACCTTTCTCTCCCACCCCACCCTGGAGTGGCATGAATCATAGCCCACAAACATCCAGAGGAGGAAACACAAAGCAAATTGTCCACAGAAGCAATACAGCAACAATTACTAGACCTAACACAAAAGAAAAAGAGGGTGGCCAGAAGCTGCGGCTGGTTTTTCTCCTCCATTCCCAGTCATGAGGATCCTCATAGGCCTCAATGTTGGTAAAGCTGCTCAGGAGGAATGGGAAGGTGAATCTGCTGGGCCTCCCCCTTCTCTCTTCTCCTAAGCAGCTGATTTTAGTTCTCTGTTCAGCCTGCTTCTTGAGCATATCCTCCAACATTTCTCCGATGAAAATAGGGGTGCCCTATGTAATGATGATGGTGATAATAATAATAATAATAATAATAATAATAATAATAATAATAATACCTTTATTGTCAATGTACAACCTGCGTACAATGAAATTAACCAAGCCTCACCCCCCACAAACACTCAGTCTCATTGCACTCTGTGTGCTGTTCGCGGGAAGGTAAACGACATTTCTGTGCGCTGCTCTGGTTTGCCAGAAGTGACTTAGTCATGCTGGCCACATGACCCGGAAGTCGGCCATGACTGGACCTAATGGTCAGGGGTCCCTTTACCTTTACCTTTATGACTGATTATACTTCTATATCTCCTTCCCGAGGGTAGAAGATTAAAGAGGTGCTGGCCAGGATGTGAATCGTCCCTGAGAATTTTTCTCGCTCTCTTAAGGCAACGATCCCTTGCGGTGTCATCTAGCGGGCTCAGGGGACAGTCCATGATATCATGTGCTGTGTCCACCACCCTCTGTAAAGACTTTCTGCCCGTGGCTGTCAAGCCAATGTACCACACTGTGATACAATATGAGAGGACACTTTCTGTTGTAGGTCATCAATTGTTGATGTAGAAGGAGGTCATCAATTGTTGTTTATCATTGTTCTTTCGCAAGACGATGATGATGATAAGTATACCTCACCCATCTGACTGCGATGCCCCAGCCACTCTGGGCAGCTTCCAACATATATAAAAACTTAATGAAACAGTAAAAAACTTCAGATGGCTTGGGGATTGGATGAAAATAGGAATGTCCTTCCAACATTTCTCCAATGAAAACAGGGACATCCTATTCAATACCCTACAACAGTTCTCCATTGAAAATAGAGATGTCCCCTCCAACATTTCCCTGATGAAAATAGGGACTTCCTACCATACTCTCCAACATTTTCCCATTACTACTACTAATAATTTTTTATTTGTATCCTGCCCTCCCAGGCCAAAGCCAGCCTCAGAGTGGCGAACAACAAGTAAGAATAGCAATTAATTAAAATACATTCTAAAATCAATTCAGAATCAAATTAATGCAGAGATGCCCCACTTGCCCTCCGGCTATAGTTTTGGTTGGACGGGCCACAACATGAGACAGGGCATTCTTGGTGATGGGCCCCCTCCCCAGTTCTGGAACTCCCTCCCAAATGTCCCCCATCTTAGCCTCATTTAGGCACAAGGCGCACAACCCTTTTGCTTCCCCAGACCTCTGGAATGCGATCTTCCTTCTTGGCAGCGCCGCAAGAATGCCGTTGTTCCATTAAAGTAAATAGAGTTATTGTGCCATATTAGTTTCCCTGCGCTCTCAGGGCAGGCTTGAAGTATGAAGAAATAAATAAAGACCTGCACCTGTTAATCACTTTCGTGGGTGGGCTCCCATAAGCCATTACACCAGCCCTTCCTTGCCTCCCAGGTAGCAAGGCTCAGCAATGCAAAGCTGAGATCGTGTCGAGTACGGTAACAAGATAAGGGTTTATTAATTGTGTAACACTCTGCTACAGTATTTCTCCCGCTCTTCTCTCCCTCTGACCTCATCCTTAGTAATCCGTTTCTTCGCCCTGAGAACGGTGCCTGACAGGTCTCTCTCTGCAGCAGGAAAAGCCTTCTGCAGGAAAGCTAGAGAAAGCTTGTTTGCTCTTGCCCAGGAACATCACCAGACAGCCGGGGCGAAGTCTCTTAGAGAGACGGTTTAGGCTGAAGGCTTTCACTTCCATTTTCCTCAAGTTCAGGTCATATAAGGAAGTTCTGGTTGCTCGTCCGTTCCTCCCCCTTCTCCCCCCTTGACAATTTGCGGCTGAAAACCAACAATGTCCCTTTGTGTTCCTGCTTAGATGGTGTCCCGTGTTGCTAAAGGGGGTGTCTTGGACTGAGCGGCTGAGTCCCAACTTCTGAGCAAAGGAAATTTGGAGCAACTGATCCCTGCATGGATGGTCTTGCCTGGATATTGGAGCCCTCTGCTAACCTCTTGATGGATGTTGATGGCATTCTGCCGGAAAGTAAGGTGTCTGCTCCTAAGATTGAGATAGAAGAAATGTTGGACAGTGCAGATCCTGAGACGGGAGGAGGCGCTCCTCCTGACGACCACTTGCGGAACCTGAAAGCTCTGACGGAGAAACTGAGGCTGGAGACGAGGAGACCCTCCTATTTGGAGTGGAAGGCCCAGCTGGAGGGGATTGCATGGAAAAGCCACCCGGAGCCTCCTGCGGAAGCCAGCCGGGATGAGAAACCAATGGAGGAAAGCGTTCCTTTAACAGAGGTGCAAGTTCATATCAATGGAGGCTCTTTGAAAGCGCAAGTTCCGGTGATGACCCAGGAGAAAATCAGTGGCTTTGGAAATATTGATGAGGCTCTCAACTGGGTCAGGAAAGAACTGGTAAGTTGGTTCCTGCTGATGTTTATTAACCTTTTAACTGCATTGCGTCCTGACGACCTGTTTTGAGCATTCGCTCTGATTTCTTTGCAGGGAGGTTAGACGATGCTGGCTATTTAATGAGAATCCGTTCTGATTTGTTAGTGGGGAAGTTAGATGGGTTTGTGTCGAAACCAGTGTTATCCTGCACTTACCACAGCACTTTCCTTATTGCAAGAGTCTGACCTCTTGGGGAAACAGGTTTGTTGCACAAGGCCTCCCCATCAGCAATAAGTGTGCAGCCCTGAACTTGCTGGCATGTGATTAAATATCACCCTCAAATAGTGACAGCTTTGAAGTGCTGCATGTTCTTCTGACTTCAATGGGTCTACTTTCTTATGCGCTGGATTTCACCCTAAGGGAAGAAGAAAAATCTCACCTCTCTTTAGTCACAATTATTCACAGAAAACACACAACTCTCTCTCTCTCTCCTTCCTTCCTTCCTTCCTTCCTTCCTTCCTTCCTTCCTTCCTTCC
>JAXCMG010000109.1:1099311-1124588 GCA_034642415.1 Podarcis siculus
ATTATTATTATTATTATTATTATTATTATTATTATTATTATTATTATCACTACCACCACCACCATCATTAAATGCATATATTAGTGACAATAGTAACAAGTATTATGTTAACAGTTGCCTTTGCAAAAATGTGCATGTTAGGCAAATAGGGCATGCAAAGATATCTATTTTAGAAGCAATTTGCATGAAAACGATTGAGTTATAGAATTGCAGAATTGGAAGGGACCCCACAAGTCATCTAGCTCACCCACTGCAATGCTTTACAAACACCATTGAACTTCCATGAGGACTTTTAAATAAATAAAAACATTGCAAACCGATGTGGCACTGCAGGCATTGTGACATTGACTTCCTCGGAAGGTGGTGGACTCTCCTTCCTTGGAGAATTTTTAACAGAGGTTGGATGGCCACCTGTCATGGATAGTTGAAATTCCTGCATTACAGGGGGTTGGTCTAGATGACCCTTGGATCCCTTTCCCACTCTAATATTCTATGATTCTATGAATAGCAGTGGATCTCCAGGGTTTTAAAGCAGGTGGTCTCCCAGTCCCAGCCCAGGCTGGAGACACCAGAAATTGAACCTCGAACCTTCTGCACGCAATGTGGGTGCACTAACCACTGAGCTATGGCCCAAGCACTCTTGCCCCGCCCCCCAATGAAGAGGAGATGCTGTCCTAGAGAAAATCACCTGCTCCGTTGCCTGAATTTCCTGTACTTTCTTGGTCAAAATAGCTTAATAGCAGTTTTGTGCCTCTCCTTCCAATCGATGTTAATGCCTGCTGGAATTGCGTGCAGCCTGGAGACCGAACAGAGGCTGTGATTATAATGCCAGCCTCCGTTGATTTAATGGAAATGCTGACTGGGGCTCTTTGCTGAATTTAGAAAGGAAGACAGGCAGCAAGAAATCTTTGGGTTTTTCCCTGCATACCTTGAGACCGCTCTGCAGAGCTAGTGGCACCATTGGAGCAGGACTTTGGGGGGGTCCATTCAGCAGAAGGAGGAGAAGCAGGGAGGGCTGCCTGCATGCTGAAACCAAGTAGTACACACTGCGTGTTGAGGTCCCCAAGCAACCCCATTAACTCACACATCACACGTAATTTTTTGTTTAAGGTATTTGGCATTATTTTGGCCACAACTTTATTTAAATACATAACTGTCAGAGACTGCCTCCAGTTCCCAGCTCACAGAGGACCAACGCTAGCCAGAAGAACTGTACAAAAGTCTTTATTGAAATATAGTTTCCATTTCCAAACCCTAGCGTGCGTCTCTACGTCTAGACCCTAGATCGGCGAAGCTCCATCTGAATCTCCGCCCCCTGTACACCAGCTTAAGACTCTAGCCTTACCCCACCTCTTGCGTCTCTCCTTTCGCCTCTGGGTCCTACCACCCCCCGGGGTCCCTTCCTGCCTGGACGCTTCGGATGCGGACCCCTCGGACTCCTCCCCCTCCTTTCGGCGGGCTTTAGGACCTGGCTCCCTTTCCGGGCTGCTCATTGCGCCACCCTCTTGTACATTTGAACTTGGCGCGCGCGCGCGCTGTCTCCGACCCTCCTTTCTACCGTTTCCTTGCTCTCTGACGCAGGCGTGGCCAACCCCGACTCATGTCCTTCCGCTGACGGAGAGCTGCCTGGTGCCGAAGCCTGGGACTCCTCCCCCCTACTGCTCTCCGGTGGGGAAGCTGGTCCCGATTTCCAGCTGCTGCTCTCCGAGTCCCCTCTGGCCCCTCCTTCCTGGGGTGTTCCCTTTGGCAATCCCCTAACTCTGCCCACGGGAGCCCCTTTCTGTGAATCCTCCGATTCGCTGGAGAGACTTAGAGACCTCGGGCGGCTATCATCGCTAACTTCTCCCTCGGATTCCTCCCCATCGGTCTCTAATCCCTCCTTTTCCTGCCCCTCTGCTCCTGAGCCCCTGACAATAACTGTGAGTGGTTGCTTAGGCATTGGTTCCGACTATCTGTCCCCCCATCCAGGGACAGAACTGACTTCCGGATTCCAGCGGAAACCAGTCAGGAAAAACAATATTGGGGAGAAATGAAGCTGGGCACCAGACCCTCATGTCTCCTCGCATGCTCCCAGAGGCTTGCGCGGCCCAAGCCCGATGCCAGGGACTTGGACAAAAGCATGGCAAGCCCCTGGATTCCTTTAATGGAATTCCCTTGCAGCACCATCAGATCTGTGGAGAGCTGGTACTGGCTTCATATCTAACACTAAACCATGGTTTCATAAATCATGGTGCAATAAACCATAGTTTAGAGCTATGTAGAAGTTGTTGTTTAGTCGTTTAGTCGTGTCCGACGCTTTGTGACCCCATGGACCAGAGCACACCAGGCACTCCTGTCTTCCACTGCCTCCTGCAGTTTGGTCAAACTCATGCTGGTAGCTTCGAGAATATTGTCCAACCATCTCGTCCTCTGTCGTCCCCTTCTCCTTGTGCCCTCCATCTTTCCCAACATCAGGGTCTTTTTCAGGGAGTCTTCTCTTCTCATGAGGTGGCCAAAGTCTTGGAGCCTCAGCTTCAGGATCTGTCCTTCCAGTGAGCACTCAGGGCTGATTTCCTTCAGAATGGAGAGCTTGGATCTTCTTGCAGTCCATGGGACTCTCAAGAGTCTCCTCCAGCACCATAATTCAAAAGCATCAATTCTTTGGCGATCAGCCTTCTTTATGGTCCAGCTCTCATTTCCATACATCACTACTCGGAAAACCATAGCTGGTTTCATATCTAACACTAAACCATGGTCTCATAAATCATGGTGCAATAAACCATAGTTTTGAGCTATGTACAAGTTTGGCGGAAGAAATATGTTCTGCTTTTTCACACTTATTTTCAACTCAGAAATCTCCACCCCCTTCCCTTGTATAATCCCGTGAATTAGGGGGAGAGAGAGAGAGAGAGGAAAATAGAATCATAGAATTGTGGAGATGGAAGGGACCACAAAGGGCATCTAATCCAACCTCCAGAATGCAGGAATCTTTTGCCCCAAAGTAGGATTGAACCTATGGTCCTGAGATTAAAAAATATCGTATACAAAGGCCAGCTTCCTTGGCCCAGAATGCTGCCTTCTGCCTCCTGCACCACAATTAACCTGTCGCTGGTTCTTCACCTATTGCCAAAGGAGAATCTGTGAGAAACTTGACCTTTTTATCTGGGACACCCGAAACCGAGCACCAAGTCTGAAGCCAGGGGACAGGGATTCAGCGCTGGCACCTTTCCTCTTTGTCTGAGCTGTAATCCTTTTGTCAACCATCACAAGGCTTTGTCCGTTGCCCCTTTATGCTCCTATCCTGTGGAGATCAGCTCCCCACCGACTCCCTCTTTTGTTTTACAATAGGGGGGGGATAGACCCTTCTTACCCTGAAAGAGCAAATGAAAGCTGGTGGGAAGCTTTATCTCCCTGGGAAAGTTTGGAAACTGTTGGGCTGGAGCTGCTGAAGAACTGATCCTCATTTCCCCCTCTCAACAAAACAATGGCAGAGTCCCATTGCAAATGGAAATAAGGTTGTAAGAATATAGAGGCACAAGGATTGGTGCCAAGATCGCCGGAAGAAATATCAACAACCTCAGATATGCAGATGACACAACCTTGATGGCAGAAAGTGAGGAGGAATTAAAGAACCTTTTAATGAGGGTGAAAGAGGAGAGTGCAAAATATGGTCTGAAGCTCAACATAAAAAAAACGAAGATCATGGCCACTGGTCCCATCACCTCCTGGCAAATAGAAGGGGAAGAAATGGAGGCAGTGAGAGATTTTACTTTCTTGGGCTCCATGATCATTGCAGATGGTGACAGCAGTCACGAAATTAAAAGACGCCTGCTTCTTGGGAGAAAAGCAATGACAAACCTAGACAGCATGCTAAAAAGCAGAGACATCACCTTGCCAACAAAGGTCTGTATAGTAAAAAGCTATGGTTTTCCAAGTAGTGATGTATGGAAGTGAGAGCTGGACCATAAAGAAGGCTGATCGCCGAAGAATTGATGCTTTTGAATTCTGGTGCTGGAGGAGACTCTTGAGAGTCCCATGGACTGCAAGAAGATCAAACCTCTCCATTCTGAAGGAAATCAGCCCTGAGTGCTCACTGGAAGGACAGATCGTGAAGCTGAGGCTCCAAGACTTTGGCCACCTCATGAGAAGAGAAGACTCCCTGGAAAAGACCCTGATGTTGGGAAAGATGGAGGGCACAAGGAGAAGGGGACGGCAGAGGATGAAATGGTGGGACAGTGTTCTCAAAGCTACCAGCATGAGTTTGAGCAAACTGCGGGAGGCAGTGGAAGACAGGAGTGCCTGGCGTGCTCTGATCCATGGGGTCACAAAGAGTCAGACACGACTAAACGACTAAACAACAACAAAGTCAACAACTACTTTTTCCATAAGATCTAGATGCCCTCATAATCAGAACATCATCATCATCATCATCATGGGTCATTTTGAAGTTATCCCCACTGTTGAGATCAACCAGGCACCTTCATGGTATCCTTTTCAGGACCTGCTAAAAACATTCCTGTTTAGAGAAGCATACCCAGATGCTTAGAAAGCCAATGCAATTGCATTTTAGTATTTTAACTTTCGTATGTGTTAAAGCGTAATTTTTTCTTGATTTTATTTGTAAACTGCTTTGAGGAGGGTTGTTGTTGTTGTTGTTGTTTTGCATTCAAGCCACTTGTAAATTCTATGAAATTAACAAATAACAATAACTCTTATAGGTGACTCGGAAACTTCAGCTTGTCCAAAATGCAGCAGCTGGATTACTGGCTGGGCTTCCATTCTAGATCTCATAGGAGACCAGTTTTGAAATAGCTGCACTGGTTGAGAGTGTGTTTCTGATCCCAATTCAATGTGCTCACGTCACTGTTTAAAGCCCTAAATGACTCAGGCCCCAAATACCCAAAACACGGTCTCCTTCTTTACATCCCCTCTCAGGTGCCGCAATCAGCAGAGGTGTCCTTCTCAAGACAGTCATACCTCGGAAGTTGAACGGAATCCATTCCGGAACTCTGTTCGACTTCCAAAATGTTCAGAAACCAAAGCGTGGCTTCTGATTGGCTTCAGGAGCTTCCTGCAGCCAATTGGAAGTCCCAGAAGCTGCATCGGACATTCGGCTACCCAAAAGAATTCGAAAACCGGAACACTCACTTCTGGGTTTCGATTGTTCAGGAGCCGAAACATACAAGTACCAAGGCGTTTGACTACCAAGTTACAACTGTAGTTCTTCTGCCCTCAGAGGCAAGAGTGGTGGTGGTCCAGAAGAGAGCCTTCTCTGTGGCAGCTTTTAAATTGTGGACCTCCTTTGCTACAGAAGTGCACCTGGTGCTTTCACTTAACAGCTTCCAGATAAGGCTGAAGAAACACCTCTTTACCCTGGCTTTTGACACTTGAGGTGCACGTTTTTAGGACGCAGCTTATTCTTGTGATTGCAAGTTGCTTCAAACTGTTCTTAACATTGTGCTTTGATGTTGCAAATCACCCCGGGACCTTAAGGAAGAAGAGTGTGCAATAAATAAATATTCTTGCCCACCTTTCACCCTAAGGCCCCAGAGTAGGTGGCTACAATTAAAATGGAATGTTAAAAAGCTTTTAACTGTAATTATTTTCAGAATGTTTTATTCTGCTTCGTTTTTAAATTGTGCCTCTGTTTGGCACCTGGGTTTCCTTGGGGGGGGGGGAGGGCAGAATAAAAATCCAACAAACAAATTTGCTCCCTTCCCCCTTTCCTGGTTAAAGTTGCCGCTTTAATATTACCCTCCAACATTTCTCTGATGAAAACTGGGACTTTTTCCTAAGGAAAAGTGGGACATTCTAGGATCAAATCGTTTTCCATACCCTCTAATATTTCTCTAAGGATGTCCTACCCTCTAACATGTCCTAAGGAAAAGTAGGGCATTCAGGGATCAGCTCTGAGACTGAGTCATGACAAGACAGAAGTACTGTTTTGGGGGGACAGGGGGCGGGCAGGTGTGGAAGACTCCCTGGTCCTGAATGGGGTAACTGTGCCCCTGAAGGACCAGGTGCGCAGCCTGGGAGTCATTCTGGACTCACAGCTGTCCATGAAGGCACAGGTCAATTCTGTCTCCAGGGCAGCTGTTTATCAGCTCCATCTGGTACGCAGGCTGAGACCCTACCTGCACGCAGACTGTCTCGCCAGAGTGGTGCGTGCTCTGGTTATCTCCCTCTTGGACTACTGCAATGCGCTCTATGTTGGGCTACCTTTGAAAGTGACCCAGAAACTACAACTAATCCAGAATGCGGCAGCTAGACAGGTGACTGGAAGCGGTCACTGAGACCATATAACACTGGTCTTGAAAGACCTACACTGGCTACCAGTACGTTTCCGAGCACAATTCAAAGTGTTGGTGTTGACCTTTAAAGCTCTAAATGGCCTCGGTCCAGTATACCTGAAGGAGCGTCTCCACCCACATCGTTCTGCCCAGACACTGAGGTCTAGCGCTGAGGGCCTTTTGGTGGTTCCCTGGCTGCGAGAAGCCAAGTTGCAGGGAACCAGGCAGAGGGCCTTCTCGGTAGTGGCGCCCTCCCTGTGGAACACCCTCCCACCAGATGTCAAAGAGAACAACAACAAACAGACTTTTAGAAGACATCTGAAGGCAGCCCTGTTTAGGGAAGCTTTTAATGTTTAATAGGTTTTGTATTTTAATATTCTGTTGGAAGCTATCCAGAGTGGCTGGGGAAACCAAGCCAGATGGGCGGGGTATAAAGAATAAAGAATAAGAATAAGAATTATTATAACTCAGAAACCTGGATGGCTTCTTAAATCTGGGGCTGTCCCTGGAAAGTAGGGACACCTGGAGGGTCTGCTTCAACCCCTCATGCCCCTTGACTATGAAACTATCCCTGCCTGCCTTTTGTGTTCCAGATGGAAATGCGTCTCCAGGACCAGCAGCTGGCCCGGCAGCTGATGCGACTGCGCAGCGACATCAACAAGCTCAAAATCGAGCAGACCTGCCACCTCCACCGGCGGATGCTCAACGATGCCACCTACGAGCTGGAGGAGCGGGACGAGCTCTCTGACCTCCTGTGCGACTTCCCGCTGACGTCCTCCTTCAGCCTCTCCACCCCGCTCAAGCTCATTGGCGTGACAAAGATGAACATCAACTCCCGCCGGTTCTCGCTTTGCTAGAGGGAGGCGATGGGAGGGCAGAGGGGCAGAAGCGGGCGCGGAGGGTGACCTTGCCGATGGAGAGGAGGAGAAGCTTGCTTGTCCTCTTGCTCGGCAGGGGAAGGCAGGTGAGGTCGGAGGACAAAGAGGGAAGGCGGAGCAGATCTGGCAAGGGCTCTTCCACCGATCCAGTATGGCTGGGCAATGGCGACAGTCGCGATCACGTTCCCAGAGTGCTTTGCAGGAAAGATGGAGAATACAAACAACCAGGCTCCTCAAGGGGAGGCAGAGAGGCCACCCTAACCCAATACTTTCCTTCAGAAAAAGTCTCCCCTCCCCGTGGGTGGAATAAGGGTGTGAAGTATGGTTACCAGACGTCCCCGTTTTCCGAGGACAGTCCCCGGATTTACAAATCTGCCCCTGGACAAAATCCGTCCCTGGAGTTCATTTAATGTCCCCGGATTTATATTTTAAGTGTTGTAGATTTATTAGTAGGGAATGAATGTTGTGTGATTGGTTCAATGGCACAAGGCACATCATATGGGGACTTCTGGAGAGGCAAAATGGCGGGCGCCATGGCAGCGGGCAGCTCCTGAAGCCAGCCAGAGCCAACTGCACTACCAGGCTGGCTCTGGGCTGCTGAGACTGCCGCTGTCGCTGCCACTGCTGAGGGGGAACCGGGGACGCCCTCTGTGTCAACTGGGGGAACCGCTGCCTCCCCATGACCCAAATCAAGCCAGGAGCGAGAGCACCTGGCCACCCAGCCGACTGCCCAGCGGCGCTCCGGGGCCAGGAAAACCCTGGAGCTGACGCAGTGAGAAAGAAGAGAGAGAAAAGGAAGTAGAAAAAAGAGGGGAGCCCCGACCTTGCCACACCGCTGAGGACGAGAGGTAGGAGAACACCAGGAGGGCAAGGACACGTGGCTGAGCCCAGACTCAACCTGAGCCTACTCCACGGCAGCTAGCGCTCCAAGACAGCAGGTCAGGGCCCAGAGGAAGGCCGCCTGACAGAGGAGACCACAAAAGAGAAGATATTACTTCTTAATTTTTTTAAAAAATAACTTTTTTTCTCTTTTCAAAAAAAAGTGTCCCCGGATTCTTTGAAAAAAAATCTGGTAACCTTAGTGTGGAGAGATGTGGCATGGCATGGACATCCAGTTGAAGTTGAATGGTCACTGGGGCCAAGATAAGGGAGTGATCCTTCATGCATTGCCCAATTTATCTGCCTTTTGGAATTCCACACCACCTGTGACCTTATCGGCATCCGCATTGCCGCAAGTGTAGAAGTAACTCTGTTGTCCTGTTCCTGTCCCTTCCATCATTTTCATAGGGAGATCCTCTCAAAGTGAGAAGAGTGCTGCTCTCATTTATATAGAATTCTATACACTTCTGTCACCTTGTTCTTCATTTGATCCCTCCGAAACTAATCCCCGACACCCTGCATTTATCCTTTATCTGAGGGGAGAACAGCTGTCAGTCAGTGAAGACAATACTGAGGTAGATGGATCCATGGTCTCAGTCAGTGTAAGGCAGCCTCCTAGGATGTTTCTGTGGGAAACAGTAAGAAGTGACGGCAGCCAGCGTGGCAAATGGTTGGGGTGCTAAGAGCTGTCCAGAGTACCTGGTGGATTCATTGGCAATAAAAGTTGGGGTCCTGGCTAAAGCCACTGTTGGAGTTCAGCCTACACTCGAGTAGGACCCTGGCAGAGACACATGCCCGACTGGCATGTTCTCTCCCTCCTGGTCGATCATTCGGGAGCTTCATAAGCTTTCTTAAGCCCAAACATCACAGCGACCGATGCCAACAGACACTGGCACACTTAGGGATCTGCAGAGTCTTCGCAGCTTTGCGTAACAGACCTCAGCAACTCAGCATTTTGGCTAATCTACTTTATTTACATATAAACGCACACGGAGCACTGCAACATGGCTCCCTCTCTCTCTAGCATCAGACAGCAAAGAGAGAGAACAAAGGACAATAGTCCCACTTCACGGAACACAGTAACACAAACATCCTGTCTCCGTCACTTCCCACTCTGTGGAGTCAAAACATATATCGTGATGTGAAAGACAACAATCCCATGACTGCAATCATGGAGCAGGAATTCTAACAGCCACTTGGCACTCTGTGTCTGCTACACATTGTTTAATGGGTACTTTGGCCTGATCGTATCCCATGCTCAGTAGAAGACCTGGAGAGAAGCACAGGGACGAGATTTTAGTTGCCACTGCCTGTTTCCATGTGGATTGAAAACCATCATTCACAGTTAGTGGTGCAAGGCCAAGGGAGAAATAAAGATAGTCTCAGCCAATAGTTGAGTGTGGTCACCCACACTCTAGTCTCCACTTTTGTGAAAAACCTTATGGAATAATTCAAAACATCAAAACTAACACAATCGCATGAGCACTGTTCCAGAGTATTTTTCATTCTCGTGTATATTATATCTATTCAAAAAAAGATTGGTTAATGAAGAAATTGCATATCTTTCTACTTATGAGTGTTGAACCAATTGGCTGATGAAGAATTCAAAGAAACAGTAGTTGTTATCCGGAAACACTGTTCAGCAGAATTCAGAGTTGGACATCAGAATTGGACATTTGCTGATTATACAAAGCTTGCTCTCCACCGGGTAAAGTCTGGCACCATCATTCATTTAAGGACTTTCAGAGACTTTCAGAGACTTCAGTTTGTTAGTTTTGATGTTTTGAATTCTTCCATAAAGTTTTTCACATTGTAATTGTTTCTGGCCATCGTGTTGCTTTTGATATTGCTGACTCATATTTTGCAACACAGGGGTTTGTTTGTTTACTCCACTTTTGTTTCCAGTCTCACATTTCGGGACTTGAAGGGCTGATCTTAGAAATTTGGGTTGTACTAGTTTTAGGGGTGCAAAATTGGAGAAGGGGCCCAGCTGGGCACCACAGAGAAGTTGAGAGCTGTCCAGCAACACCCAAAGAACTACAGGTTCTTCACCCCTGACTTAAACCACCTACACAGTCCCTTTTCATCCAGGCCTTCCCATCATAATTAACCCCTCCCACTGATACCCCAAATCATCTTTGCATCCCACCGTCTCCACCAATTTTACATCCCTGGATGATCTTGACCAACTGTACCTTTCTTGGGCAGCCCCAAAAGTGCAACACCCCAGAGATTTGGCTCCTGCCCTTGTACATGTTAGCTCAGAGCTAACCCCCATTCAGTTCAATGGGACTTACAGTCAGGCAAGTCTTTATAGAGCTGTTGCAGTCTGGGATACATTGCAATGATACTCTTGCTTGCAGTCAAGCTGCTATCATCCCGCTAGGTTTGCTTTGCACAAAAACTGACGTTCAAATTTCCAGGAACTTTGCAAATTTGGAAACCCGTGTCAAATTCCTTTGCTAAGGATAAATGGTTTTGCACAAAATGGTCCATGGTTTTGCACAAAATGCACCAGAAACATGGAGACTGCTTTGTGTCTGTTTGACATATGTGGGGGATATATTTTTTTTTAATAATTTCCCATTGGAATCAGGAATTTGAGTCTTCTCTTTTTGTGTGTTTCATTGGAGGCAAAGGAGAAAAGTGCAGAGAAAACTCAATAAACAATACACAAATGAATTTGTTTCAGTCTTGGGCTATATACACCCTAGTGGCATAAAGAATAGAGAGGTCATTTCCCCCCCCCTGTTGCATTTCAATTTGCTTTTTCCTATATGGACCTGAAAGAGGGTGGGTGGGGATCTTTATCCTATGCCCTTCACCAGATTTGCTTCCTCCCACCAAACTCCAGTGATGATGATGCTGTATTATTTATACCCTGCCCACCTGGCTGGGTTTCCCCCCATCATTCTGCCCGGACAACTGAGGTCCAGCTCCGAGGGCCTTCTGGCGGTTCCCTCACTGCAAGAAGCAAAGCTACAGGGAACCAGGCAGAGGGCCTTCTCGGTAGTGGCGCCCACCCTGTAGAACACCCTCCCATCAGATGTCAAAGAAATAAACAACTACCTGACTTTTAGAAGACATCTGAAGGCAGCCCTGTTCAGGGATGTTTTTAATGTGTGACATTTTTATGTATTTCTTAAATTTTGTTGGAAGCCGCCCAGAGTGGCTGGGGAAACCCAGCCAGATGGGTGGGGTACAAATAATAAATGATGATGATGATGATCTCTAATGGACCAGCGGACGGGCACGCAATCTCTGCCCAGAGTGGTTGTTGCACCAACAGCCTAGCCCATCTTTCGTTTCATATGTGGCCACATCAATGGAAAGCCGTTGCACAACGATTACACCTACGTCTTTGGGAGTTTGGACTTGCCAGCTCAGGCAGGCTCCGCTCTTCCCTCCTACCTTGCAAATTATCTTCTGGCCCAGTTTCAAGAGGTTCACGTTCTCTGATGGCTCGCTTCGAGGATCAGGAGTGCAGCTGGGAGCGATGTTCAGTACATCATGCCTTGGAAGGAGATAATTGACTCCTGGAAGAGAACACGGTTCTTTAAGACAACTGACATGTTTCAAAGGGTGCTTTCCTGAAGAGTGATTGTTCCATTTGTTAAGAATAAGACTGGAGAAGAAATTCTGTTTGATGATGACGATTTCTATACCATATTATATTTTTAAGGGAAACAATTTCAAAGTGGTTTACAACACATTCAAACATCAAACAACACAATCCAGAATAGAATCATAGAATTGCAGAGTTGGAAGGGACCCGGGGGTCATCTAGTCCAACCCCCTGCAATGCAGGAATCTCAACTAAAGTATCCCTGACAGTTGACCATCCAGCCTCTGCTTTAAAACCTCCAAGGAAGGAGAATAAAACATTCCTGAAGAAAGTCACATGTAAAGTATACCTTCAAAGCAGTGTAATTAACAAGGAACTAAGATATTACCTTAAGGGACGCGGGTGGTGCTGTGGGTTAAACCACTGAGCCTAGGACTTGCCGATCAGAAGGTCGGTGGTTCGAATCCCTGTGATGGGGTGAGCTCCCGTTGCTCGGTCCCTGCTCCTGCCAACCTAGCAGTTCGAAAGCACATCAAAGTGCAAGTAGATAAATAGGTACCACTCCGGCGGGAAGGTAAAAGGCGTTTCCATGCGCTGCTCTGGTTCGCCAGAAGCGGCTTAGTCCTGCTGGCCACATGACCCGGAACCTGTACGCCAGCTGAGTCAGGAACAGTTAGGAGCCAGGAAGACAAGTAAATATCTGAGAGGTGGTTTAGTGAGTGAGAGCAGGTAGCGAAAGTTATAGGTCTGGATAGGCACCCCATCATTGTAGTTCACTGAGACCGTTTATGAAACCACACGCTTGTTAAACTGCAATAAATAAACAGAAGTTTATGTTCCAACTTAACCCTGACTGGACTCAGTATTGTACCAGGTAAGGCCTGGGTGGTGGCAGCGAGGAATAAAGTGGTGGCACAGGGATCAATAGACAGTGAAACGTCCGGGGACCCTGTGTGATCGCCACAGCCACCAACAAGCCTGCACAGAAGTCCCAGGGTAGTGACCACCAACTTGGAAGGCTTTAAAACAGGATTTAAAAGAGAAGAGTGTATTTGTTCTCAGGTCTTGCTTGTGGGCTTCTGGTGGGCATCTGTTTGGTTACTGTGAGAAAAAGACTGGACGTGTCACCGGCCCGACCCACACAATGTTCCCTATGTTCTTTTGCTCATTGTGGGACGCTCTCCTGGCTAAGTGCGTATAAAATTGTTCCCTTGATGTACTTTTGTTGTAATTGATTGCCATGAGTTATCACAAGAGCTGGAGAGGCAGAATGTGACTATTTAAAATAAAGTGAGCCACCAATTAAAAAAGACCTCTGATGAAGCTTCCAGGTGAGCAGGCTGGGACAAGTTATATCCCTGGCATCTCACCCTTGATGATTGATGGACAGAGCCGGGTGTGCCGGCAGGATATTATATTTCTGGCAGCGCCAAGATCGAGTGAGTGGGTGGATGATCAGAAGGCTTTCAGATGGTGGAGTTAAAGAGATTACGGCTTATTAAGAGCTTTGCAAAAAAGCTGTTTAATTGGCTTAGGCTACATAACAAGGTGTTAGCCAGAAACAATTTTTACTTTGGCTTGGGGGCCTCGAGCTTTTGTTTTCGCTGAGTTTGGGGTTGAAAACCTTAAGGTCCATAAATAGCAACACCCTAGAGGTCCCGGGCCCTAAGGAAGTTAGATTAGCCTCAACCAGAGCCAGGGCCTTTTCAACACTGGCTCCAGCCTGGTGGAACACTCTGTCTCATGAGACCAGGGCCCTGCGGGATCTGATTTCTTTCTGCAGGGCCTGCAAGACAGAGCTGTTCCGCCTCGCCTTTGGTTTGGACTCTGACCCTTATGTTTGGTCTGACCCTTATGTTTCCCTCCCGTTACGGTTTTGATCTATGGGCTACTTTTAAAATGAGGCTGCATTTTAAATTGCATTTTAACCTGTATTTTAAATTGGTCCCCCCCCCATTATGTTTTTACTGTAATTTTTACTGGTGTTAGCCACCCTGAGCCCTGCTCTGACTGGGGAGGGCGGGATATAAATAACATTTATTATAATTATAATTTGTTTTAGTCAATTAGTTGTGTCCTATTCTTCATGACCCCATGGACCAGAGGACGCCAGGCACCCCTGTCCTCCACGGCCCCCCGCAGCCTGGTCAAACTCATGCTGGCAGCTTCGAGAACACTGTCCAACCATCTCGTCCTCTGTCGTCCCCTTCTCTGTGTGCCCTCAATCTTTTCCAACATCAGGGTCTTTTCCAGGGAGTCTTTTCTTCTCATGAGGTGGCCAAAGTATTGGAGCCTCAGATTCAGGATCTGTCCTTCCAGTGAGCACTCAGGGCTGATTTCTTTCAGAATGGATAGATTTGATCTTCTTGCAGTCCTTGGGACTCTCGAGTCTCCTCCAGCTTATTATTATTATGTGAGGGCTGTACCACTTCAGAACTCAGGTGGGAGTGTGAATGGTGGAATGCTCCTCTCTAAAAAAAATCCCCACATACAGCAGACTAGCATGTCAGGAAGGAGGCTGGATCAGAACCGTCTTTTCCTTGATTCCTGATTTGCACAAATGAGTGACACTGATTAAGTCGCCGAAATGGCAGCTGCCATGCACAAGAGGGAGCTCTTAGCAGATTCAAGAGACACAAAACTACAAAAATTGAATAAGTCTCTGGGGGGAGGGGGAATGGAGAGGGGAGACTTCAAATGATGAGCAGTCCCAGATTGTCTCACTGTGTGTGTGTGTGTGTGTGTGTGTGTGTGTGTGTGTGTGTGTGGAGGGGAGCAGTCGGGAAAACAGGAGAGAATAGAATTGAGTGTTAAGGAGGAATATAAGAGCAGCAATGCTGGGTCAGGCCAAACCCCCATCTAGTTCAGCATCGTGTTATCACTTGCCCACCGTCCTGCAAGAATATAACATTGCTTCTCCCCAACTGTAATTCCCAGCATCTAGAAGTGCTGATCTCTTGCCACGACTCCCCTGTTTTAATTACTGCATTGTTTTAATGGGATTTTTTTATTGCCTGATTTTAATTATGGATGCTTTAATAGGATCAGTTTATTGTGTGTTTAAATCATGCAGGTTTCTACATCTTAATGTTTGTGTAACTGGCTTTGATACTCGCAAACTGCTTAGGAGTCTATTAATACAGCATGTGAAAGAACCAATAAATAAAGAACTCCACCTCTGACAGTGGAGAGGCAGTGCCACGCTGCAAGATTTTGTTGCAGGATGTCCCATTCTGCTAGATCTGGTGGAGAAGCTGCAGAACAAGACCGTCTCCCCACACAAGTGAGAGGACCTGATACGGTGTGGGATTTCCAGTGATTCCTCTCCTTGGTCAGTTTGGGTTCCCAGTTGTTTTTAAACTACAACTCCCACCATCCATAGTTAGCAGGACCAGTGGTCAGGGATGATGGGAACTGTAGTCCAAAAAACAGCTGGAGACCCAAGTTTGGGAAACCCTCTCCTAGATGCTTTCAACATGGATGAAGAGCGCATCACAAGCACAAAAGAAAAGCACTGCTGGGTCAGGCGAAAGGTCCATCTAGCCCAGAATTGTGTTATCACAGCTGCCAACCAGATGTGCCAATGGGAAGCCCCCCAACAGGACCTGAGTGCCCACCTGTGATTCCCAGAAACTTGGATCCAGCAGCCCCCCAACCTTTCCTGGGACCCTCAGCCAAAACTGCATGCAGGCGGCCACAAGACAGAATTATTGGACAGAATTATAATATTAATTAGATGGCACATACAGGTGTTTCAGTGACTGTGACTTTGGCTTTTTACCTGTCATTCAATTACTATTCAGCAGACATACTTTGTGTATGTAAATATTGGTTGTTGTATGTTTCAGAAGACATCTGAAGGCAGCCCTGTTTAGGGAAGCTTTTAATGTTTGGCGGACTATTGTATTTTAATATTTTGTTCAAGGTCGCCCAGAGTGGCTGGGGAAACCCAGCCAGATGGGCGGGGTATAAATAATAAAGCCCATCTGGCTGCGTTTCCCCAGCCACTCTGGGCGGCTTCCAACAAAATATTAAAATACAGTGGTCTGTTAAACATTAAAAGCTTCCCTAAAGAGGGCTGCCTTCAGATGTCTTCTAAAAGTCTGGTAGTTGTTCTTTTCTTTGACATCTAGTGGGAGGGTGTTCCACAGGGCAGGTGCCACAAGTGAGAAGGCCCTCTGCCTGGTTCCCTGTAACTTGGCTTCTCGCAGTGAGGGAACCGCCAGAAGGCCCTCAGAGCTGGACTTCAGCGTCTGGGCAGAACAAAGGGCGTGGAGATGCTTCTTCAGGTATACAGGACCGAGGCCGTTTAGGGCTTTAAAGGTCAACACCAACACTTTGAATTGTGCTCAGAAATACCGGTGTTAGGTGGTCTCGGCGGCCGCTCCCAGTCCCCAGTCTAGCTGCCGCATTCTGGATTAGTTGTAGTTTCTGCGTCACCTTCAAAGGGAGCCCCACATAAAGCACATTGCAGTAGTCCAAGCGGGAGATAACTAGAGCATGCACCACTCTGGCCAGACAGTCTATGGCCAGCTAGGGTCTCAGCCTGCATACCAGATGGAGCTGGTAAACAGCTGCCCTGGACACAGAATTGACTTAGTATTATTATTATTATTATTATTATTATTATTATTATTATTATTATTTGCTTTATTGAAGTGAAAATTGAGCAGAAGGAAAGTTTACTGATGTGCCTGGATTATTGACTTGTATTAATACATGGAAGGGCTTTTGTTTCATTATTTTCTTTTCTTCCTTCCTTCCTTCCTTCCTTCCTTCCTTCCTTCCTTCTTTTGTTCCTTTTCTGGAATCTTTACAAGGGTTTTTAAAAAGATATATCTTGTAATTTTCCTGCATTCTGATGTTGTAGTACTATGTATTTTTGTTTCTGTGCAGCTCACTTTTGCTTTTATCTACATTATTTTGCATACATGCTTTTGAGAACGACGCTGAATGATGCTACTTGAAACATGTCGTTTTATTACAAGCAGTGTGATCAGTAACAGCTGTGTCGAATGTGGAATTTGTATTTTCTAAATATTTTTGTAAATAATATATATATTGGGTTTAGTTGAGATGCACAGAAATTTCTTGCAATTTAAAGCAGCACGGAAATTAAATGGAATAAAATGGTATAGAAGTTTTACAGAAGAAGAATACAAATTAAATAAAAGAGGAAAACCCCATTGCAGCCGTGTGGACTAGAGCTGACCATTTGGGTCCCTTCCAACTCTACAATTCTATGATTGTATGAAAATAGAATGGGTTCTCCTTGCATCTCTGCAAGTAAAGCAGCAAAAGATGTGCTTTATATTTATAGTACAATTTTCAGGGAATAATGCTTACGGCTCTGGACTGGACCATGAAGTAGCTCGTTGGCAACGTGTGAAACCTGTGCCAAGCTTCCCTGCTCATGACTGCATACACCATTCTGTTCCTTTCATCCCCCCCCCCCCCCGGCCCATTCTTCTTCGGTCACAAAGAAAGCGGAGCCCTGCAGAGATTCTGCTTGGTTGCCAGCCATTTCCTGGAGGATATAAACTCTCCCCATTCTAGGGGACCTTTGTTCTAAATGTCATCCACTCCCCCCTGTGCTTCTGCCTGGGAGAACTGCACAGATCAGCTCAACTGCCAACATTTCCCAGCAAATAAAATCCATTCTCTTCTCAGAATATCAGCAGACCATTGGGTTTTATGCAGCCTTGCCAAGGACTAAAGTGTAGCCTCTACCAGCCTGGGTGGGCATCATGCTGAAGTTTTATAACCTAACGCTGCCAAAAGATTTCCTCAAATGGAAATTCATCTTCTGTTTTGGTGATCACTTGTAGCCTAGTAAGAATGTCTTCCATGAACACAATCTTAACAGTGAGTCCGTAAGTGACTGTGGAGGCCAATTCTGGATCTACACATCCTTTCACACTGGGGACATAGGTTTCTGGGCAAGAGTTGATCACGGTGAGGGTTTGCCAGACGTGCCTTCCTCTTAGCTTGTTTCTCCCTTTCGTCCTGAGTTCGAGCATCTTCAGAGCCCATGACACCTTTGGTAAAGGCTGTTCTCCAGTTGGAGTGCTCTCAGGCCAGTGTTCCCCAGTTGTCAGTGTTTATACTACATTTTTTAAAGATTTGCCTTGAGAGAGTCTTTAAACCTCTTTTATTGACCACCAGCATTATGCTTTCCATTTTTAAGTTTGGAATAGAGTAGTTGCTTTGGAAGACGATAATCAGGCACAACATGACCAATCCAACGAAGTTGATGCTGAAGAATCATTGCTTTGACACTGGTGATCTTTGCTTCTTCCAGTACACTGGCATTAGTTCGCCTGTCTTCCCAAGTGATGTGTAAATTTTTTCAGAGACACCATTGATGGAATCTTTCCAGGAGTTGGAGATGGCATTTATAAGTGTTCCAGTGTGGTGTAGTGTGGTTAAGAGAGATAGACTCGTAATCTGGTGAACTGGGTTCGCTTCCCCGCTCCTCCACATGCAGCTGCTGGCTGACCTTGGGCCAGTTACGCTTCTTTGAAGTCTCTCAGCACCAGTCACCTCACAGAGTGTTTGTAGTGGGGGAGGAAGGGAAAGGAGAATGTTAGCCACTTTGAGACTCCTTAGGGTAGTGATAAAGTGATCAAAAACTCTTCTCTTCATGTTTCACAAGTGTACAGTAAGGTTGTGAGTACAATAGCTTTGCACACAAGCATTTTGGTTTCCCTGCGAATGTCCTGGTCCGCAAACACTCTGCATTTGGAAATGGAAGTAGATAGAATATGAAGGATATTGGAAGAGCCCTGCAAGATCAGACCCAAGACCAATGGCAAATTGCTTCCCATGGTAGTGAAGCAGATCCGCATAGGAAGCCCACATGCAGAGGAAGGAGTGTTGGAAAATTCCATTCCACCTTTAGTTGCAGACATGGAACTGTTGCGTGTCACATGTCTGTTTACATACCAGCACAGCTTGCTGGGAACTTCCGTTGTGTGTATAGCTTTTGCTTTCCCCTGTCTCTCTGAGAAGACAAAGAGAGAGCCGACATGTTTCTTTGTCCTGATTTATGATTAATAAATCCATAGTTGTAGTATGCTTCCACAAGCCTCAGGCCTATTCTGTGTTCACAGTTCTCTCTGCTGACATAGTGTGCTCTGGTTTTGAAGCCTGGGTTGCTGATTTACATCGGAGCAGAGGTTGATGGGTCTTCGCAGCGGGATGGCTGGAAGGAGACGACCCAGCTGGGGCTAGCCAGCTGGCCTTGCGACCCTCTGCATGCCGACAAGGAGAACACAGCCGTCATGGCTAGCAGCTTAGGGATGGGAATTAGAGATGTAAAAAGAGTCCTGCTGGATCAAGCCAGTGGCATGTGGAATCCAGCATCCCTGTTCTCACAGTGTCAGGGACGACTGGATAAGGAGGAGGAGTGGATGCTGCCTGATCAAGAGCCCCCCAGGGAAATCACAGAGGGAGAGGATTTGGATCCTGGAGGTGGGAAACCAGCTACACCCCAGAGGAGGAGGAGAGTTGGGAAGAACTAGAGGCTGGGAGCTTGGAGAATGATGAAGAGGAAGAAACAGGCAGGACAGGAAGAAACACCACAGACAGAATAATTGCCACACACAGGAAGAAAAAGGATATAGTTTGAGTGCCTCACTTGTAGTTTTATAAATCATTTACTGTGTCAACACGAGCGGAAGTTATTAATCTTGCAGTTGTTCTATAAGGTATTATTATCACGACCAGAATGTAATTGCAATTAATGAGATTTTGGAACGCAAGAATAAAGGAATAATTAAATGTCCCATCGTTCAGCCCGGACACTGAGATCCATCACCGAGGGCCTTCTGGCAGTTCCCTCATTGCGAGAACTGAGGTTACAGGGAACCAGACAGAGGGCCTTCTTGGTAGTGGCACCCGCCCCGTGGAATGCCCTCCCTTCAGATGTGCTATCTGTTTTTTAGAAGACATCTGAAGGCAGCCATGCTTAGGGAAGTTTTTAATATTTAATGCTGCATTGTTTTTAACACTTGATTGGGAGCCGCCCAGAGTGGCTGGGGAAACTCAGCCAGATTGGGGGGGGGTATAAATAATAAATTATTATTATTATTATTAAAGAAAATCATCAAGCCATCAATTCTAGGATGTGGGGGAGGGAGGAACTAAATTATATAATTTGGTATTTGAACGATTGGTATTAGTAAGTGTATTATAAATTGGTATTGTTACCGTGAGGCTATTATTGGATTGTGACTGAAAAACTAATAAAAATTACTAACAGAAAAAGAGGAGGAAACAGGCAGGTGCCCCAGCACAGGGCAGAGACAGGAATCAGACGTGACAAAGTCCACAAAGTCACTATGACAGCTTCTCTGCTGACAGCCTGCAAACCGCCGCCCCCAACTCCCAGAACGAGGACTCTATTACATGTTACTGAGCAGAGAAGCAGGCAGGAACAGAGAGGGTCCCTTGGGGCTCACCATAGACAGAGGGAGAGGTCTGACCCAGAGGGATAGGGAAGGGAGGGGGAGTTACAAGCCAGTCCACGCAACTGCTTCATTAAGATAGGAGCAGGGGTGCCAAATTGAATAAAATGTGGGGGACATAATTGATCACATGATACAGTGCACACGCACGCGCGCGCGCGCACACACACACACCATTTGAATGGCAATGCCCATCAACTTTGGGGGGGCCCAGCCCTCTCAAATATTTTATGGGGGGTGAATAACAATAACAACAACAACAATTTTTCTTTATACCCCACCCTCCCAAGACCGGGCTCAGGGCAGCTAACACCCGATATAATCTTTTTTAAAAAAGTTGTTTTTAAATCAATTTGTTTTTGATTGAGATACAACTTAAAAAACAAAATTAAAATACAACATTGAAACATTAAAATGCAGCCTCATTTCAATGGAAACTCAAATCAAAAACTTTTGGGGGGATGAAAGTCTTCACCACGGCTAACTATCCAAACTGATCCTACATGGGCCAGAAAGAAGCCAGGGAAGTCCCCAAGTAGGAGTTCCATCACAGGAGGAGAAAGGAAAAAAGAAAGAGCGGGAGGGAATCAAATTGGCTCCAAGCCAAAGGCCAGGTGGAACAACTCTGTCTTATAGGCCCTGCGGAAAGAAATCAGATCCTGCAGGGCCCTGGTCTCATGAGACAGAGCGTTCCACCAGGCCGGGGCCAGTGTTGAAAAGGCCCTGCCTCTGGTTGAAGCTAATCTAACTTCCTTAGGGCCTGGGACCTCTAGGGTGTTGCTATTTATGGACCTTAAGGTCCTCTGTAGGGCATACTGGGAGACCAAATCCCCCACAGCCCCTAAGAATTGGCTCCTATGGATAGGAGCAGTCCTTAGAAGTCTCTGCGTGTTCTCCGTTCAGCTTCCTTATTAAAGAAACTAACTGCAAGTTAGCTGGTGTTTCACTGTCTTTCTCTGAACCGTGAATGACCTGTTTCTCCTTGTCGGCACCCTGACACACAGAGGGCGACCAGGTTCCTCTGGGAAGCCCACAACAGCGCTCCCCCTCCATCACTTTTGATTCCTAGCAACAGGCAGCACAGTCAAACGATGGGACTCACTCCCCCAGGAGGCAGTGATGGCTGCCATCTTGGATGGCTTTAGAAGACTATTGGGGAAATTCATTGAGAAGGGTTACCAATGACGACTAGCCTATGGTTACCAGATTTTTTCAATGAATCTGGGGACACTTTTGGGGGGGGAAACTGAGTAGCAACAGGGAGTCAGTAGTGGGGGTGGTGAAGCAAAAGACCCTGGGCCCAAGCACACATGCATATTGTATAAAGGTGCTACAAAGCCCTTCTTTTGCACCCTGTGTAACATAAATGTGCAGGTTTTTTAAAAAAACTGGGCAACGGCGTGCCACCCGCCCGTGACTCCCAAGCCTTCCCTGATCTCCTGCCCCCTCCCCCCTTTGTTTTGATAGATTGGGGGGGATTCAGGAGTCACAGGCAGGCGGCCATTACCCAGGAGGGGCGCAAGGCATGCGGTTTCTCTGCCAGGCAAGGTGCAAAGTCCTTCTTTCACATCTTGTGAAACATGAATGAGCAGAGTTTTTAAAAAACTGGGCAACGGCCGCCCGCCCATGACTCCTGAGCCTCCCCCAATCAGACAAAACAAAGGGGGCAGGGGGCAGGAGATCTGTATCGCCGGACGTCCCCTGTTCCTCTTCAGCAGTGGCAGTGGCAGTCAGCAGCCCGGAGCCAGCCTGGTAGCGCAGTTGGCTCTGGCTGGTTTCAGGAGCTGCTCATTGGCGTGGCACCCTCCATTTTTCCTCTCCGGAAGTCCCCATATGATGTGTTGCACACAAGACACATCATATGGGGACTTCCGGAGAGGAAAAATGGCAGGCGCCACTGCAGCGAGCAGCAAGCAGCTCCTGAAGCCAGCCAGAGCCAACTGCGCTACCAGGCTCCGGGCTGCTGAGGCTGCTGCTGCCATGTTTCCAGGGGACAGATTTGCAAATCTGGGGACATTCCGGGGACAGAATTTGTCCGGGGACAGATTTGCAAAACCGGGGACTGTCCCCAGGAACCGGGGACGTCTGGTCAGCCTAGGCTAGCCTCTGTTTTCATAGCTGGAGGCAGCAAGGCTTTCAAATATGAGACGCTGGAGGAGATAGAGCTGCTGTGCTCAAATCCTGCGGGCATCTGGGTGGCCACTGGGAGAACAGAATGCTTGACTAGAAAGGCCATTGGTCTGATTCCCCAAGACTCGTCTGATTCAGAGGCATAACTCCCCCACCCCAAGGAATATGCCTCCATTTCATTGGAACTGAGTGAAGATGGCGTCTGCCACCAGAGAAGGACTTTTGGATTGATTCGGCATAAACACCAGCGTGTGAGGACATTCTGCAAACAACAGACTTGCCAGCTACAAAAAAAAGGAGAGTCATACAAATTTCACACAGAAGCACATTATTGTTTATTTCAATTCACCTGTGGAAACAACTCAGAGGCCACGAAAGAAGGAAGGATAACAACAGGAAGATTTAAAGAAGGAACTATTGGAAACTCAAGGCAGTAGAAACATAAGATGATTAGAACACCACTGAACTTGAAGTATGGGAAGCCCCAACAAAAATTTATAATTTGGCAGAATATTTGGACTATATGATATGTATTTGTATAATTTGGAATACTTAATGTGATTGGATTGGATTATTAAAATGGAAAATTTAATTAAAAATATTATTATTATTTTAAAAAAGGAATATGCCTCCATTGTCTCCTGAGACAGACAGATGCCAACCGCTTTTGATCACCACCATACCTGTGTCAGCTTGTTGTTGATAGGATAGCAACATTTTCTAGGCTCAATTGCAAGGCTGTTTTATGTGAACCTTTTCCATTGGCCAGCACTGCATGTTCTCGCCCTGAGACTCTGCATTTCTTACCGCATTTCCAAGGGCTTTATGGTGAAATCTAAACCTGGTACCATCCTAACAGGTAATTAAAGCTTGCCTAACCAAGAAGAGATGGAACATGCTGGCAATGTTTCACCTTGGCTATGCCAAGCAGCCCTCTTTGAACTGCAACATTCCTTATCTTACCTGCAGTGCTTGATTAATTTTCCAAACCTGCATCTTGCACTGAGTAGAATTATTCCCCTGCCTGGTGAACTGAACAACCACAGCATTTTAATTAAAATGCAATAACTGCAATAACAGAATCTGCTGCTCTTGTGGGTAGAGATGAACAAACCTGTCATTTTCAGTTTTTCTCAGGTTCCCCTTTTTTCGGTCTTACCTTCAGCATTTCTGCAACAGCTTGCAGTTAAAAAACCCCCCCAAAAACCTCTTTGTGGAAGTTTGTCAGCATTTCATTGCTTTTTTATCTTACCGTTCACTTTTTAAATATGAATTTGTCTGTTATGCAAGCAATTTCCCCATAAGCAATGCACAGAGCTGCTTCTTATATCGTTTCAATCCTATCAAAATTTAATTACTTTTCAGCAAATATTTTTTATATGCTTTTTTGTATTTTTATCTGTTTGCAAGCTACCTTGAGTCACATTCTGGGGAAAAGTTGAGATATAAATAATAAAAAAAAAGGTAAAGGATCCCTGACAGTTAAGTCCAGCCGTGGACGACTTTGGGGTTGCGGCACTCTTCTTGCTTTACAGGCCAAGGGAGCCAACATTTGTCTGCAGACAGTTTTCCCCAGGTTATGTGGCCAGCATGACTAAGCCGCTTCTGGTGAAACCAGAGCAGCACACGGAAACACCATTTACCTTCCTGCCAGAGTGGTACCTATTAATCTACCTGCGCTTTGACGTGCTTTCGAATTGCTAGGGTGACAGGAGCTGGGACCGAGCAATGGGAGCTCACCCCATCACGGTGATTCAAACCGCCAACCTTCCGATCGGCAAGCCCAAGGCTCAGTGGTTTAGACCACAGTGCCACCCGCGTCCCGATAAATAATAATGCATATTATTAAATGTGTGCTTTTAAATGCACACTTTCCCCTATATACACATGTATTGGTTGGCATGTTGTTGTTTAGTCGTTTAGTCGTGTCCGACCATGGACCAGAGCACGTCAGGCACTCCTGTCTTCCACTGCCTCCTGCAGTTTGGTCAGACTCATGCTGGTAGCTTCGAGAACACTGTCCCACCATCTCGTCCTCTGTCGTCCCCTTCTCCTTGTGCCCTCCATCTTTCTCAACATCAGGGTCTTTTCCAGGGAGTCTTCTCTTCTCCTGTATTGGAGTATTGGAGCCTCAGCTTCACGATCTGTCCTTCCAGTGAGCACTCAGGGCTGATTTCCTTCAGAATGGAGAGGTTTGATCTTTTTGCAGTCCATGGGACTCTCAAGAGTCTCCTCCAGCACCATAATTCAAAAGCATCAATTATTCGGCGATCCGCCTTCTTTATGTATGTATGGTTGGCATACTGGGTTGCAAAACGTGGAGAAGAGTTTGGATTTTATATCCCACTTTATCACTACTCAAAGGAGTCTGAAAGCAGCTAACATTCTCCTTTCCCTTCCTCCCCCACAACAAACACTCTGTGAGGTGAGTGGGGCTGAGAGACTTCAAAGAAGTGTGACTAGCCCAAGGTCACCCAGCAGCAGCATGTGGAGGAGCGGGGAATGGGGTGGATTGTGCAAAATAGCTGCATTTTTGTTCGCTAATTGTTCGGGGAAGTTTAAATTTGATAGGTTCACATTAACCTGTGAGCTGAATTGAATTGAATTCTGAGTCACTCCAGTGCAACTGTGCGGGTCCAAACTTGCCACCAGCCCAGCCCTGACCAGGCACTCAGCGATGAGACCTGAGTACCCTAAATACAACATCTTTGCATCTTCTCTCCCTTTTCCTCCTGTCCTTATATTATTCCTCAGAATGTAAGAGGTGGGGGGAAACGGGCGATCAAAATTTGATCCCATCCCTGGAGGTGCATCTGGCATAGCAATAATAGCAACATGCACTAGAGAGCATCAATAATTCAGGGGAAATGGAAGCAGATGCAGAATCTATCTGGGTTGTTTTTTTACTGCAGGTTTGGTCAGCAGCTGATGACACTGACCTATGCTAGGACACAGTGAGGCTAAAATAGGGTTGAGTGATTAATCTTTAAATATGCAAGGTGACACAGAGAGAGGGGGCAGGAAGGGCCATAGCTCAGTGGATTATTATTATTATTATTATTATTATTATTATTATTATTATTATTAT
>JAXCMG010000110.1:0-25588 GCA_034642415.1 Podarcis siculus
GGCAGCAGCAGGAGGCCCCATTAGCTAAAGTGGTGCTTCAGGTTAAGAACAATTTCAGGTTAAGTACGGACCTCCGGGACGAATTAAGTACTTAACCTGAGGTACCACTGTACTTTTAATTTTGAAACTTGACACACTTCAACATTGCTGCTTATGGGGGGGGGGGAAGCATCCTTCAGTATTGCTGGCTATGTTTGATGGGTCGTGCCTGGGTCCCTTTGAAACTCATGGAACATTCATATCTGATTTAAGAGGAACGGATATGACCAACTTTTTGAAGATTCCATGTATAATGTAAGCAGGTCCCTGAACTCAATATGCGGGAAGATGATTAAACAAGATCCATTGCTTCTAAATTCTTTCACTCTGTGAAGTAGAAGAGGCTGCGTTCATTATACTGCCTTTTCCAGAATGTGGGAAGGATGATCTGCATAAATATTTATTTTATCAGCTCTGTAACAGATGTGAATGAGATCAACAATTTCTTGTCTTGAGACATGTTTCATTTGTGTTGCGGCGCTGGATGAGTCTTTTAAATATCCTGTTAGTCATTTCTTCTTCCGTGAGAGCTTTGGCTTTAATAAAGTTCTTGGCAGTCTGCATGTTAACCCATAGATAGTTTATCTCAGGCTTCCTCAACCTCAGCCCTCCAGATGTTGTTGGCCTACAACTCCCATGATCCCTAGCTAGCAGGACCAGTGGTCAGGGATGATGGGAATTGTAGTCTCAAAACATCTGGAGGGCCGAGGTTGAGGAAGCCTGGTTTATGTGTATTACAGTGAGCTAGCAGGGGGGAAAACTAGAGCTACGCAATATAGCTTGAGTACATCCTACTTTATTTTAAACACTTATTAATATATATACCTGCACTGGTGAGAGTTTTATTAAATAATACATGGTAATTTTGCATAGCAGAAGTTACTGTGCTTCCAAATGGTAGTGGAGTAAAAAAGATGATTTCTGTTATCTGCATGGTACATAGCAAATGTGCGATTAAATACAACCCCTTTTAAATAATGGTTTGTGTGGCTGTTTTTGCAATTGTATATGGATAAGGGCCTCTCCAGACTGGTGCTTTATTGAGGTGTATTTTGCAACACATTTTTTGACACAATAATGCCTTGTTGGTGGATTCATTCTGTTCTATGATTTCCCCACCGTCCCCCGCCGCCAATGTTACCACATTATTGCTGTCTGGAGAGTCTATAGCGCAACAAGGGGTGGGGGGGACAACAAAGCAGAATATTTGTTTCCTATGTACGTTCCTAACAAAGCTTCCTATGTATGTTCCTAACTGTGGTAGTTGTGGGGGAAGGCATTTGTCTCCCGTGGTATTTTATGCACAGAAATATATTAACTGGTGTGTTGTTTTTCCAGGAGCTGTGTCAATGCCGTCCTGTTGAAGGGAACTGTTCCTGTTGCAAGGAGTGCATGTTGTGTCTGGGCACACTGTGGGACGAGTGCTGTGACTGTGTTGGTAAGTTCATTCGTTCTTTATCACCTAATACGGCCTTGGCTGCTTCAGATATACACACACCCACTGCTTTGGATCTGTGGCTTTTAAGAGCCATGCCAATACAATGGAGCAGAGCATACACAGAATCCATGGCTTTAGGGCAGTGGGTTCCCAATTGGTGGTCCACGGGACCCTCTAGAGGACTGAGGAGTGGCTCCAACCCCTCCTCTGGCAGTTCTGGGGGTTCTCCATCAAGCCTCCGCCTGGAGGGGCCCCCTCAAGCGGATCCCCAGCATTGGACTCAGGGAACCCTGCCTGCTACTCAGGGTCCTTGCCCTTTGGGGTGTCTGGTTCATCATGTCTGGCGCCATGTCAGGGCTAGCCATGGCACTCACCGAGAAAAAAGTAGGGTATACCCATGAGCTAGATTTACAGTCATACCTCGGGTTGCAGATGCTTCAGGTTGTGTTTTTTTCAGGTTACGGACGCGCCGAAACCCAGAAGTACAGTGGTACCTCGGGTTAAGTACTTAATTTGTTCCGGAGGTCCGTTCTTAACCTGAAACTGTTCTTAACCTGAAGTACCACTTTAGCTAATGGGGCCTCCCACTGCCGCTGCACCGCCGGAGCATGATTTCTGTTCTCATCCTGAAGCAAAGTTCTTAAACCGAGGTACTATTTCTGGGTTAGCGGAGTCTGTAACCTGAAGCGTATGTAACCTGAGGTACAACTGTACTGGAATGGGTTAGTTCTGGGCTTTGGCAGTCGCGCATGCGCAAAAGTGCTAAGTCGTGCGTGCACAGAAGCACCGAATTGCAACCCGCACATTCTCAAGGGAAGGAGAAACAGCTCTGCACGTCTGTGTCTATGGTCCAGTTCGTATGTTGGAAGAGCGATATAGTTGCTGCTGCCCCATGAGCTGAATCATGCACTATTCCAGTAACTTTCCCAAACAGGAACCACAGGACTGAGGTGCATGACGTCGCTCTTCCCCACATCAAGGGTGACTTGTTCCGTAGAAGGGAGGGGGCAGCAGTGGTGTGTCAAAGAACTTGGTTGTTCATCCATCCTGTGTTCCACTTCACAAGCATACAGGGGAGATTAATTTTGCGGAAACACGCTGTTTTGCTAATTCATGAATTGAGCCCCCTACTAGAGCCTGCCCTGCCCCACTGATTAAGTTTCCTTATGGCCGATGTTTCAAAGCCTTGTGGCTTATTTATGCAGTATTTCAGGCTGCTGTAGGTCAAACGGAGATGATGTTGATTTTTACCATATTTGTATCTGACAGTCTGTTCTCCTGACCACTGACCCAAATCCCGAATTTACACAGCCAAGGGTTATTTTGGCTAAACAGTCTGTTTTTCATGCCGTCTCCCGGGATGCATGTGAAGTGGGGGGGGGTGTCATGTGCAGAAGTTAATGATGCCCTGCATCTCCTCCACCTTGGGCTGGCCATCATTCAGCGCACCCCAGGGGGCAACGGCGCACTGGTTGAAAACGACTGGTGTAAAGTAGTGACTGGCCTGCAGAATAAATGGATTGTGATGCTATTTTTGTAGTTTAGCAGCCAAATACAACAAAGCAATTCTTCAGAATTTAGTTTCTACATCCTGTTTCAGTCATACCTCGGGTTTCAGATGCTTCAGGTTGTGTTTTTTCAGGTTACGGACCGCCGAAACTCGGAAGTACCGGAATGGGTTACTTCCGGGTTTCGGCAGTTGCGTAGAAGCGCTAAATTGCACTTTGCGCATGCACAGATGCGCCGCTGCAGGTTGCGAATGCTGCGGGTTGTGAATATGCATCCCACACGGATCACGTTCGCAACCCGAGTGTCCACTGTACTTTTAAACTGTGTGTATGAGAACGCGCGCGCACACACATATATGTTGTGTTTGGGAAAGTAATCCGTATGCTATTATTACCCTAAAGTAAGATGCTGGTGAGTTCGTACAGATGTGTTTTTCAAAGTGCATTAAATGAGGAAAGTGATACTTTCAATAGAGCTTTCATGCATATGGCATGGAGTATATTTAGCTATGCCGTGAAATGGAAGCAGTGTCTCGTGTGTCATTGACTATGTGCTTATGTCACACCTTTGGCTAGTGAAGTTGCTTCTGTAATTCTGGCAAGAGATTAAACTCCTAGGTAAACAAAATTGCATTCTTGAATTGTGATCAAAGAAGCTTTGCACAAATTTGATACTTTCCCAAGAAAAGGTGATTTGTAATTTCATCCTGTGTCCCAAGGAGACAAAAAAGGCTTTGGTGTCTGTGAGACAGAATAAGAAGCCTGAGGTTCATAGTGTGTCCTCCCCCCAAAAAACTGCCTACCCTTTTCCACCAGGCTTAAATGGAAGTGATGTCTTGGTATTTTTTGCTACTTAAAGCACGTTGCAGTAATCCAGCCTTAAGGTTACTAGTGCATGTACTACTACAGTGTTGAAGTTATCCTGATCCAGATGTGCTGTTGGGTAGAAGCTGGTAAAAGACACCTTGTCTAATGGAAAAGCTTTATCCTGGAATATCTCCAAGCTATGTGCTTGCTCCTTTAAAGGGATTAGCCATGCTACAGACTCAAGCATCACCCAAAATAAGTACAGTGGTACCTCGGGTTACAGACGCTTCAGGTTACATACTCTGCTAACCCAGAAATAGTACCTCGGGTTAAGAACTTTGCTTCAAGATGAGAACAGAAATCGTGCTCTGGCGGCAGCTGGAGGCCCCATTAACTAAAGTGGTGCTTCAGGTTAAGAACAGTTTCAGGTTAAGAACAGACCTCCGGAACGAATTAAGTACTTAACCCGAGGTACCCCTGTACCTGGAAGGTGAAAGGGGCAAGACAAACTTTTTATGTAAACTGTCTTGAGGGCTTTTCTACACTGTAAAGCGGTGTATGGTATGAAATAAATAAATAAGCTTCAGGTCTTACCAGCGCTCCCCACTCATGATTTGAAGTTGAACATTTCGCCTTTCCAAAAAATGCTGCTTCTCATAGGTGCGCTTTCTTTTTATTTTGCTCACCTCCAGGTATGTGCAACCCTCGCAATTATAGCGACACGCCTCCCACGTCCAAGAGCACCGTCGAGGAACTGCACGGGCCGATCCCCTCGCTTTTCCGAGCGCTCACAGAAGGGGACACCCAGCTGCACTGGAATATTGTCTCGTTCCCCGTCGCGGAAGAGCTGTCCCACCACGAGAACTTGGTCTCCATTTTAGAGTCGGTGAACCACCCCCAGCACCAGAACGTCTCCGTTTCAAGCAACAACGTCCACACGCCGTTCTCCAGTGACAAAGGTAAGCGGGCTGCTGTGCAAAGACTGAGCTGCTAGAATTGGGGTTGAGTTTGTTCGTTTGGAAAAAAGAGGAAGGAAGAATGATATATTAGCTATAGGCAAGCGTTGTCACGGTTCCAAAGTGTGGGGTTATGCCTGGTCCACGGATTATGGTGAATCGCTGCCTACATTTGAATCCCATGGCTTCCCTCTCAGAGTCCTGGGAACTGTAGTTTGGTCAGAGTGCTGGGAACTGTAGTTCTAGGAGAGGGTAAACTGTTGCTCCCAGGATTTTTTGGAGAAAAGCTTTAAAATCAGGGGTCAGCAAACTTTTTCAGCAGGGGGGCGGTCCATTGTCCCTCAGACCTTGTGGGAGGCTGGTCTATATTTTTTGGGGGGGGGGGGGATGAACAAATTCCTATGCCCCACAATTAACCCAGAGATGCATTTTAAATAAAAGCACACTTTCTACTCATGTAAAAACACGCTGATTCCTGAACTGTCCTGGCTTCTGGGATTCAGATTTTTTCTTCTTCTTGTTTTCATCTTCCAAAAACTAGGGGCGTCTTATGGTCTGGTGCGCCTTATAGAGCAAAAATACGATATGTTGTGTCTGCAACCAATGGGTCTTTCAACCTGATTTTTAATATTTAGTGTTGTGTTTACTTTCTCCTCTGTATCACAGCCCAAGGTCTCCAGAGAAGGGGGGGAGAGATAAATAGATAAGAGCAGGCATTCCCAAACTCTGCCTTCCAGATGTTTTTGGGACTACAACTCCCATCATCCCTAGCTAACAGGACCAGTGATCAGGGATGATGGGAATTGTAGTCCCAAAACATCTGGAGGGCAGAGTTTGGGGGTGCCTGGATAAGAGTGTGCAGAGCAGGAGGAGACAAAGGTTATACCGATTTTGCTACTGCAATAATTCCACATGGGACATACCGTATTTTTCGCTTTATAAGACACACTTTTCCCCTCCTAAAAAGTAAGGGGAAATGTGTGTGCATCTTATGGAGCGAATGCAGGCGGGAGGCTCTGCTCAGCGCTCCCTTCAAAGAGCCGCGTGGAGTGTGTGTGCGGCTCTTGGGGGCTTTTCCCCGAGGAGGGCTGCCCTTCTCCCTCCTTGGGGAAAAGCCCCCAAGAGCCACACACACGCTCCACACGCTCTTTAAAGGGAGTGTGGCTCTTGGGGGAGCCTTAGGCGGGCACAGCTTCTCTCGGGCAGGGGATGAAGGTTCCCCATGCCTTGGAGAGGCTGCGCGCGGCTATCCCATAAGCCAGGACAGCCAGTGGGATCGCTATGCTGCGATCCCTCTTGCTGTCCTGGCTTCTGGGATTCAGAATATTTTTTTTCTTGTTTTCCTCTTCCAAAAACTAGGTGCGTCTTATGGTCTGGTGCGTCTTATAGAGCGAAAAACACGGGACTTTATTTTAAAAGTTACTTCAAAACTGACAGGTGTGTTTGGATCAAGGGAAAAGCTGTTCCATTCACCCTGAATTAAGCTGGAAATTAAGTGATTGGTTCCATTGTCTGAATGACTGGCAGCTTGAGCTTTTCTCAGCAGACTAAAGTGCCTTTGTCGCTCTCTTTCGTTTAGAAGCCACGTGCACGGTGGTTTACTTCGACGACTGCATGTCGGTGCATCAGTGCAA
This sequence comes from Podarcis siculus, assembly GCA_034642415.1. Lineage (NCBI taxonomy): Eukaryota > Metazoa > Chordata > Lepidosauria > Squamata > Lacertidae > Podarcis > Podarcis siculus. Next base: position 6,383 of record JAXCMG010000110.1, read on the forward strand.
GAGCTCCTGCGAATCGATGGGAGCATCAAAATACCGATGGTTTCACAACGCCTGCTGCGAGTGTATTGGACCAGAGTGTATAGACTATGGCAGTAAAACTGTAAGATGCACAAATTGTATGTTCTGAAGCTGAATCTTTTTATTTTCATAGACACCAAAGTTATTTTTTTATTGATAAAGATTGAGCTTAGGAGGATTGCTTGAGAATGGAATAGTTTCAACGCAGAGGAGATGTACAAAATCTTAAAACCTGTAATTCCAACCCCACTCCCTTTAAATAAGGTAATAACACAGTGTTAACTAGCAAATGTGTGTTTTCTTAAAATATTAACCAGGCTTATTAGAGTTTTCTTTGATTTGGATATGCCAACTTATGTACAGAAATCGCAACTAGATCCAGAAATCCATAAACTCTGGAATTTCCCCAGAATTTCAGATTTGGACTGGTGTGTAGCTTGATGCAGCGCGACACACAGATTTCTATCATGATAGGTATTTTTGAAAGTAGGATGGCAATCACATGAAAGTCTCCATCCATCACTATTTGCTTATAAGAAGGAAAGAATCAATATTTTTAAAATCAAAATATGTGTCCTCTTCTTTGTTTCTTGCTCTAGTTCAAAAAAGAGAACATCCATCAATTGAAAATTAAAATATAAATCATAGTGAACTCAGAAATAACTGATATGTAAGCGGCAAGGAAGAGATTTGGACGAAATGCGGTTGTGTCAGGATATTTTGCTATTTTTCTTTATTATGTACAAATCTTACTGAGACTCAATAAAGTATATTTTTAAAAGCCAGCTATTTCTATTTTTATAAAATTTATATACTTGACTCTTTGAGTTTCGCCCTCTTTTCTACTGTAGCTTTTAATAATATACTGTTTAGAGTTAATGAATTCACTGAGTCACCATTGGCGATCCTTACATGGAAACTGTAGATTCTTAGACTCACAGAATTGTAGAGGTGGAAGAGTCAGATTTCACACGCAGGCATTTTGTACATGATCCTAGGAAACAAATATGTTGCACAGGGGGAGAATGCTTCTATTATCCAGAAGTGTTTTACCAAGAAAATGGTTGGTTCTCTTTATTTTGAGCCAACAATCAGCCAACATGCAGAGTTGGCATCTGTCGAGACAGTAGAAGATTTCTTGATTTTTAAATTGCTTTGGTACCAATCCAACCCACCCTGCTACTTCTTGCCTTAAGAATTTGGGACTGACCCATCGTCTAGAATTGGTTGGCTCCTGTCTCAGGAGACAATGGAGGAGTGCGCCTTCAGGGGTGGGCAGACCATTGGAGAGTTACAGTGCCTGCTGTGGCTGTAGGGACCGATACAGGAGAGACATGTTTTGTTGCAGCTGGGGAAGATGGAGGCGTCCAGCTGCTGCAGACGCACCAGGCCGTTTCTTCTCTACACTCCTCCCAGCGGTCATTCCTCCTCTGGTCACACCACCTGACTGTCTCCAGCCACTGTTACCCAAAGAGTTCTGGGAACTGTAGTTTTTGAGGGATGTATACACACAATGCATTTAAAACACTCCCCCCCCCCAAGAATCCTGGAAACTGTAGTTTTCTCCCTACAGAACTACCATTCCCAGCACCCTTAACAAACTATAGCTCCCAGAAATATTTTTTTGTGGTGGACGTGTGTGCTTTCAGTGTATGGTGTAAACACAGCCTCGGTCTTGCCCTTACTGTTTTTAAACCAATCGTAATTCTTTCTGTTCCATGTCTGTAAATCCTGAGACTTATGTGAAAGGCAATTCATAAATCAACAAAAATTACGCCACCTCTGCCTTGAAAGAAGAATCTGTTTCTTCTGTCTTGGAATGTTTCGTATTCTGCAATAAATGATCTTGCAGATCAATAACGAGTTGGATTTAGCCGATTCATTTTTCTTCTGTTAGATAAATATCTTTGGCAAAACTATGCGTACCATGTGCTCAGTTGACCTACTAAAGCTTAGAATTCTCTTTTCTGGAGGCTGATAGTGACTATAGACATTATAGAACAATAACCCTACATCTAATGGCCTTCTTTCCTTGGGGAAAATGGAACTCTCAGTTAAGCCTTTTAGTTGCTGCTGTATTTAATGTGAAACCACACCTTGAAAGGTGGAAAAGATAAATGCATTGTAAAACTTGGTACTGTCGAATTCGTTGATGAGGAAATTTATGCAAATTGGATAATGAAAGGTAATTCAATAGCTTTGAAGGTACGGAAAATGTTTGTATAACTTAAGAACATTCTACCTGTAAAACACTGTTACCTTAATGAAGTCAGGATTTTCTGCGTAAGAATCTGTTGCGGTGGATTCACAGGGTCATTCTAATTGTATAAAGACTCTGAAGAGGAAAAAATAGATTTGAGGGTAGTTTTATGTTTTGGTGTTAAAGAGACATTTTAAAACCTTGGAATATTTCCTATTATGGATGGTCCAGTTGTAATATTGTCATTTATAATACTGCCTAGGAATCGCCCTGCTGTGAGCTCTGTGTACATACAGTGAAATGATTTATATCAGTATTAAATGCATTTTCTTATATTTACCCGTTTCACTTGGTATTTTAATAAACAACACTTATTTAGCTGTGTGGTTTTCTTTAATTGTGTTCTCATAAGTAACTGTAAGTTCAGACTTATTAGTGGTTTTGCCACAGGGAAAGAATTAGATGACCCAGTTTCACAACCTGCCTAGTGGAAAAACTTGAATTTTGCAAATTTCTTCAGTGAGGGTCTTACATTTGGGGGGGTGGAATGTAAGGAATTCACATTTGCTATTTGTGATTGGACAACATTCAGCTTGTAAAATGTACATTTGATAAAGAAGCACATAAACTGCTTTCGGAAAGCCAAATAATTTTAATTTAATTACCTTCTGAAAATGGCGGGTAATGCTAAATATTATTATTATTATTATTATTATTATTATTATTATTATTATTATTATTAATAATAATAAATATAACAGCAAGTATTTGACAATTATTTTAATTATTTCTATGCAATTTTACACACATCTTAATTGCCAATCAAAACTAAATTTCATTTTTGGAACTTGAAAGTTGAGAAATTCAACATGCCTTCCTGATCCAGGTTAGGTAGGTTGCTGCCAGATCTGATTTGTGTTTAGAACTTTGGAGGAAGGGAAAACGTGGCGGTTGAGGTCAAGGCAGAGGCTGCCCCTCTGCCACCGTCATTACTGCAGCACCTGCGTCCCAAATGTGTAGTATTTATTTATTACTTACAGTACTTACATATTTATTTATGATGTCCCCGGATTCATTGAAAAAAATCTAGTAACCTTAATCTAACATGATGTTAACTTGCATTGCATTGAGAATCTGAAGAAGTGTGCATGCTTATACCCAGAACAAACTCGGTCTCTAAGGTGCTACTGGACAATTTTTTAATTATTTTATTGCATTGGGAAGTTATGCTCCAGGGCTCCTCTGTGTCATAACTCATCACCTTTGGCAAGCTCAAGAAGGGAGATTATAAAAGCAGCACACCTGCCTTTGATTGCATGGCGCTTTTAGGGTGTTCCAAGAAAACTGGGTGTGTTCCTGATGGATAATTCCCATTAATAACTTGCTTGGATTAAATTTGTGGTGGGAAACGACATGCTGCTATATACTTTTAAGAGAACCACTTCCCCATGTCTGAATCTGCATATAAAAAACATTTTACCATTGTACTGTGGAGAATGTATTAACTTATGGTCTGTGTGTGTGGTTTGGGAGCTGCACGGTCAGGGAAAAAACAATGCTGTCCAGGGTTGTAAAGACTGTGTAGAGAGTAATTGGGTGCACTCTTCCCACCTTGGATCAAATCTATGCTTCCAGGTGCCATAAGAAAGCTACAGAGATAGTGCAGGATAGTGTGCACCCCGTAAATGATCTCTTTCAGCTTCTGCCTTCTGGAAGAAGGTCCAGGGTTATAAAGACTAGGACTAGCCACCTGAGAAACAGTTTCTACCCAAATGCGATTTTGGTTTTAAACGCAGTGTAAGGTAGTCTCTGTGGGAGTATATTGTATTTCATTATGGGGTATCAGAGTTTTTAGGGGGCTAACCAGGCTGGGATAGCAGGCTTTTTGGTTTTTGAATGTCTGATGTAGATTTTTTCAATTTCGTTATTCTGTATGGGACAATGACAATAAAGATTATTGTAAATGGTCTTCGAAGGAACAGAACAACCCTACCTTCTTGCCCTCGACATCTGAGTCCCTAAGGCTAATTGAGATCCTCTGAAATATGGAAGTTTGTGGCTAAACGTGACAAATGATGGGAAAGTTGCCATTGGGAAACCCAATACTTACTAGGCTCTTGCTACTTCTCCTTTTCTGGAGGGGAGGACTCGAACCAATGGCTAACGGGAAAAGGCAATTCCAACTAAACATCAGGAAAAACAGCTGTTTGACAGTGGAAGGGACCCCCTCAAGGGGTTGTGGACTCTCATTCCTTGTAGGTTTCAAATCAGAGGTTGGATGGCCACCTGTCCTGGATGCCTTAGCTGAGAAAACAGAAGTACTGTTTTTGGGAGACAGGAGGCGGGTGGGTGTGGGGGATTCCCTGGTCCTGAATGGGGTGACTGTGCCCCTGAAGGACCAGGTGCGCAGCCTGGGAGTCATTTTGGACTCACAGCTGTCCATGGAGGTGCAGGTCCATTCTGTGTCCAGGGCAGCTGTCTCCCAGCTCCATCTGGTATGCAGGATGAGACCCTGTCTGCCCACGGACTGTCTCGCCAGAGTGGTGCATGCTCTGGTTATCTCCCGCTTGGACTACTGCAATGCGCTCTACGTGGGGCTACCTTTGAAGGTGACCCGGAAACTACAACTAATCCAGAATGCAGCAGCCAGACTGGTGACTGGGGGCAGCCGCCGGGACCACATAACACCGGTCCTGAGAGATCTGCATTGGCTCCCAGTATGTTTCCAAGCACAATTCCAAGTGTTGGTGCTGATCTTAAAAGCCCCAAACAGCTTTGGTCCAGTATACCTGAAGCAGCGTCTCCACACCCATCATCCAGCCTGGACACTGAGGTCCTGCGCTGAGGGCCTTCTGGCAGTTCCCTCCCTGTGAGAAGTGAGGTTACAGGGAACCAGGCAGAGGGCCTTCTCGGTGGTGGCACCCGCTCTGTGGAACACCCATCAGATGTTAAGGAAATAAACAACTCTCTGACTTCTAGAAGACATCTGAAGGCAGCCCTGTTTAGGGAAGCTTTTAATGTTTGATGTCTTACTGTGTTTTTAATATCCTGTTGGGAGCCACCCAGAGTGCCTGGGGAGGCCTGGCCTGATGGGCGGGGTATAAGTAATAAATTATGATGATGATGATGGTAATGATGATGATGTCTAGGGCTCCAAACGAGGTTAAGGCATTTCTTTCTGGATGATAGGCCAGATCTTCATCTCCCCAAATTTGACAGGGCAGGGCTGTCTACCTATCAATCACCTGACACCAGGTGACTTATAATTTTAATGAAACTGCAGCACTCAGGGCAGATAAAATGAACACACAGGACAGAGAAGCTATGGAATTCACTGCGCCCAGGAGGCAGCGATGGAAATCCACTTGGATGGCTTTAGAAGAAGGTTAGACAAATTCATGGAGATGGCAACTGCCGACTGCTAACCAGGATGGCTTTGCTCTGTCTCCAAAGGGCAGAGACAGTATCCTGAATCCCAGTTTAACTGCAGGGGGGCAGAGGGCTCTTGGGCTTGGGCTGTCAGTCAGTCAGTCCGTTTTATTGCAGATAGCCAAAGGCTGCCGCAATGTACACAGAATCATTCAACAATTAAAAGGAAATATGCTGGATTAATAGAAAAGAACTTAAAACATTTATATTATCAAGACATTACCTACTCTAAACAGAGCTATAAAAGTACCTTAATATACAGGTTAAGACATTAAGCAACAGAATTTATAGGCTAAAATCACCACATGGCCACTAATATATTAAAAAAAAACGTTAATTAATACAATGTGCAAGTACATTTGGAGTTTGGTGATAAAGACAGAATATAGCTTGATGTAGATAGGGTCAAATAAATTCATCTCCTTTACAGTTGGTGGCTAGCTTGGCGATCGTATTTTTCGCTCCATAAGACGCACCTGACCATAAAACACACCTAGTTTTTAGAGGAGGAAAACAAGAAAAAATATATTCTGAACGAAACAGTGGCTGTATGATTTTTGTGGTTCATGCTGTGGCCACGGACGTGTGATCTGATGGTGAATTGGGGGTGACCCAATGCAAAAATCCTGAGGATCCATGTGGATCCGTGCTTTGTAACCACGTTTTTGCGCCATTGCGACCCCACGCAACAGTTGGTGCGTGATTTTTTTGGTGCAGGCTGTAGCCATGGACATGCTATGTGATCTGATGGTGAATTTGGGGTATATAATTTGCTCTAATTTTCCTAGCAGTAGTTACAAAGAGTGCCACACGCCAGGTCACATACTTACCGTATTTTTTGCTCTATAAGACTCACTTTTTCCCTCCTAAAAAGTAAGGGGAAATGTGTGTGCGTCTTATGGAGTGAATGCAGGCTGCACAGCTATCCCAGAAGCCAGAACAGCAAGAGGGATTGCTGCTTTCACTGCGCAGCGATCCCTCTTGCTGTTCTGGCTTCTGAGATTCAGAATATTTTTTTTCTTGTTTTCCTCCTCCAAAAACTAGGTGCGTCTTGTGGTCTGATGCGTCTTACAGAGTGAAAAATACGGTATCTATGTCTGCAAGGAGATATAAAATCATGTCTGAGGGGTTCTGGCCAGGGGACCTTGTCGTTATAGGTGCTAAAAATCGTTCTCTTCCTTCATGATATAAGGGGCAGCGCAAGATATATTGTATAAGGTCCTCTATTTCAGGACATCCCCTAATGTAAACACGTTCGTTTGTTGGTCTGCCTCTGTGTCTCCCATCTCTATAAGCGCAAATCTCTTAACCACAAATCTCTCATACCTTTTCTCCCCACCTGTCTCCTTCATATTTATAACGCTGGCCGGTGGCCCAGGTGTCACAAGAGGAGGCTGGCTGGCTGTTGTCTGAGCTGACTAATAATGAGAAATCGGGAGGGAGGGATTGTCTGAAGTAACCGGATCCAGGTTGGGAAGGACGGGCTGATCTCAGCATATTGGATTTCACAAGAAACCCTGTGTAAGCTTAACATGCTCTTGCCTGTTCACGAAGATCAGAAACGGGAGGTGCCTTTTTGCCGAACTCTCAGCGAAAGAAGCTGCTTTCTTTGTTTGCTTTCCCCCTCCAGTTGAAGAGTGGATCTGAATAGATGATCTCAGAGCAAAACAACATTCAAAGATACCACGTGGTATCCCTAATGGGGGCATATGCACACCCAAGATGTCAGGGGGGCAGCTGCAAATACAGGCCCACTGTAGGTAAAAGGTAAAGGGACCCCTGACCATTAGGTCCAGTCGCGGACGACTCTGGGGTTGCGGTGCTCATCTCGCTTTATTGGCCGAGGGAGCCGGCGTACAGCATCCGGGTCATGTGGCCAGCAGGACTAAAGTGCAAGTAGATAAATAGGTACCGCTCCGGCGGGAAGGTAAACAGTGTTTCTATGCGCTGCTCTGGTTTGCCAGAAGCGGATTAGTCCTGCTGGCCACATGACCCGGAAGCTGTACACCGGCTCCCTCGGCCAATAAAGCGAGATGAGCGCCACAACCCCAGAGTCGGTCACGACTGGACCTAATGGTCAGGGGTCCCTTTACCTTTACCTTACTCCTTAACTTAGGTGGGCTACCTTCCGAGGTTGATGAGCCCCAATTAATCCAGAATGCGGCAGTTAGACTGGTGACTGGGAGCAGCTGCCGAGACCACATAACACCAGTCCTGAAAGACCTACATTGGCTCCCAGTACGTTTCCGAGCATAATTCAAAGTATTCAAACACCTTTAAAGCCCTGAACAGCCTTGGTTTAGTACACCTGAAGGAGCATCTCCACCCCCATCGTTCTGCCCAGACACTGAGGTCCACTGAGGACCTTCTGGTGGTTCCCTCCCTCCAAGAAGCTACAGGGAACCAGGTAGACAGCCTTTTCGGTAGTGGCACCCGCCCTGTGGAACGCCCTCCCATCAGATGTTGAGGAGATAAACAACTATCTGACTTTTAGAAGACATCTGAAGGCAGCCCTGTTTAGGAATGTTTGATGTGTTACTGTGTTTTTAATATCCTGTTGGAAGCGCCCAGAGTGGCTGGGGAGGCCCGGCCAGATGGGCGGGATATAAGTAATAAATTTGTTTGTTTGTTGTTGTTGTTGTTGTTGTCGTCGTCTTGCCCCCCACCATGGCCAGTAGAAAAGGATGCTGGACTAGATGAACCATTGGCCTAATCATCATCATCATCATCATTTTTAATTTGTATACCGCCTTTCTATCTTACAATACTCAAGGCGGTTTACAAGCTGAAGAAACAAAAAATGTACATCTTATAACAATCTAATGCAATACAAAAATGTGATAATAAAACATAACTTTAAAATAGGCAGCCTACATCAAAAAATTCAACATGCAACAATCAATTAGAATAGTATAAAATAACAGTATCAACATATAAAAGTTGAACAGAAATCCACTCAACAGTCACAATAATATCTAAACTATAATCAATAAAACAGCGGCAAGCCACAGTACATAAAACAATACAAGACACATTGAGAAGCAGAGGGTAGAAAGAGGCAGGTGGAAAGAGGCCTTGCCTGATGGAGTCTCTCCCCTCACAGCCTCTCGCCCTAACCCGGCTGGCTCTTCTTAACGTTCATAACTCACTGTATGGCACCTGCTCCTTCCACAGCTGTCAACTTACAGATTTGAAAATAAGGGACCAGCAGCCTCGAAAATAAGGGATCAGCAGCCAAAAGAAGGGATCAACAATTACTTTGATAAAATACATATTTTGTTGCGTGCAAATGGCTTTAGATACCTATTAGGTTCATAAATTACCATATAGCATATATTCAACAGAAAAAAACAGCAACAATTTGTTGTTGACAAAGCACAGCTGGACATAGAAAGGGCCCCATTACCTTCAGTAGCTTACTTAAGGGACATCATCAATAAGGGACAGCAGCGGGACATGGCGCTGGGATAAGGGACTGTCCCGCCAAATAAGGGACGCTTGACAGCTATGGCTCCTTCCTTCCCCCTGTTTCCCTGACCTAAGCCACCAACATTTTATAAGCTATGTGCTGGTGCAGAGATTTTCCTGCCACCTCTTGCATCACCTGCGGTTTGGCAGACACTCTGGGCACAGCATTTTATCCGGAGGGCCTGGGGAAGACTCTCATTAGCAGTAATTGCGGAGAGAGCAATTTGTGTGGGAATCGAGAGCTGTCCTGATTATTATTTTTTCTGCCATGGTACTGGCTTAAAAAAACACCAAAAAAAAACTCCTTCTGCCAATGCACAATGTTCTCATCATATACTTCATCATACATCATATACATTTTGGAGGTCCCAAGTCGCAAGGTGGTTAGATTGGTCTCAACTAGGGCCAGGGCCTTTTCAGTGCTGGCCCCGACTTGGTGGAACAAAGGAAGGAAGTCAATATGTGTATATGTATGTAAGGACTAGATTAGAATGAAGATATGGTTTTATTTGTAGATGTGTGCTTTTTCTTTTTTTGTGTGTGTTCTGTTTTTCTTTATTGTTTGTATAGTATTATTTTGGATTCAATGTTTGCATTTTTTCCTGTAATTTTGCATTGAAATTAATAAGAAAGAAAGAAAGAAAGAAAGAAAGAAAGAAAGAAAGAAAGAAAGAAAGAAAGAAAGAAACGTTGTCAGTGGAAATGTTGGGGAGACAACACTTTGCAGCAGTCAATATACTTTCCAATTGCACAATAGCATCTTTGGATCCAAGTCGAAACATGCCTGGGTGGTATTCAGCTAAGCGCTACTCTGGAGTAGACCCATTGAGTTTGATGGCCCCCAACTTAGCCACGCTCATTGATTTCAGCGGTTCTGCTCTGAAGAAATCTTATCTCACCACCAACCTATGTTTTTCTTCTTTGGCCCTATCTTTTTTTATGCGCAAATCTATGCAGATTTAACAAATGAGAACAGCCTTTAAATGTATATACCACCCCCCAGTGCTATATGCAACACTTCTCAAAGTCCGGTTTCGCTGGAAACAGAAATGTGATAGAGCCATAGATAGGGGGGAGATAGCCATAGATTGTTGTTTAGTCGTTTAGTCATGTCCGACTCTTTGTGCCCCTCTGGACCAGAGCATGCCAGGCACTCCTGTCTTCCACCGCCTCCCGCAGTTTGGTCAGGCTCATGTTTGTAGCTTCGAGAACACTGTCCAACCATCTTGTCCTCTGTCGCCCCCTTCTCCTTGTGCCCTCCATCTTTCCCAGCATCAGGGTCTTCTCCAGGGAGTCTTCTCTTCTCCTGAGGTGGCCAAAGTCTTGGAGCCTCAGCTTCAGGATCTGTCCTTCCAGTGAGCACTCAGGGCTGGTTTCCTTAAGGATGGATAGGTTTGATCTTCTTGCAGTCCATGGGACTCTCAAGAGTCTCCTCCAGCACCAGAATTCAGTGCACACTAAATGCTGTTTCACTTTTTCATTGAATTGCTACACTGTTTATTCACCATAAGAAAAAAAACACAAATATATTTCTTAGCAAGGCTGGATTTAGGTTTGCTGAGGCCCCATGCTACTGAAGGAAATGGGGCCCTTTATATGTCCATCTGTCTTTTGCCAACATCAAATTGCTGCTGCTTTTTTTGTGTTGAATATATGCTATATGGTAATTTATGGACCTCATAGGTATCTAAAGCCATTTGCACATAACAACATACTGTTGCTGTATGTAGGTTTTATTTTATTTGTTTTTTATCTTATATTTTGGAAATGTACATCCAGGGTTTTTTTCCCCTTTATTTTTTGGGGGGGGCTCCCAAGAGAGTGGGGCCCTAAGCTATAGCTTGTTGAGCTTCTACGTAAATCTGGCATTGTTTCTTAGTACACTATATTCCTCATACCTAGCTATAGAGCAGCCTTTCTCAACCTGTGGTCCCCAGATGTTGTTAGACTACAACTCCCATCACCCCTAGCTAGCAAGGCCAGAGCTCAGGGATGATGGGAGCTGTAGTCCAACAACATCTGGGGAGCCACAGGTTGAGAACCGCTGCTAGAGGAAGGCTTACAGAAAACAACCCCCTATTGCCATCTAGTGGACAAACAGACTGTCCACAGGCCTAAAATTAAAGTTCACTGTTTTCGTAAAAGTGCTTTCAACTAGGGAGGTGGTGTGGTTTGTTTGCCTTCTTCCAGATAATATAGAGTGAGCAGGAATGGCACCAGGAACATGGAACTATCATGGAATTCTACTCAATATTCATCAGAGCAGAACGCAACGTATAGTTGTTGTTGTTGTTGTTGTTGTTGTTGTTGTTGTTGTTGTTGTTGTTTAGTCGTTTAGTTGTATCCGACTCTTCGTGACCCCTGGACCAGAGCACACCAGGCACTTCTGTCCTCCACTGCCTCCCGCAGTTGGGTCAAGCTCATGCTGGTAGCTTCAAGAACACTGTCCCACCATCTCGTCCTCTGTCGTCCCCTTCTCCTTGTGCCCTCCATCTTTCCCAACATCAGGGTCTATTCCAGGGAGTCTTCTCTTCTCATGAGGTGGCCAAAGTCTTGGAGCCTCAGCTTCAGGATCTGTCCTTCCAGTGAGCACTCAGGGCTGATTTCCTTCAGAATGGAGAGGTTTGATCTTCTTGCAGTCCATGGGGCTCTCAAGAGTCTCCTCCAGCACCAGAATTCAAAAGCATCCATTCTTCGGCGATCAGCCTTCTTTATGGTCGAGCTCTCACTTCCATACATCACTACTGGGAAAACCAGAGCTTGAACTATACGGACCTTTGTTGGCAAGGTGATGTCTCTACTTTTTAAGATGCTGTCATGTTAATTTCGTGACTGCTGTCACGTATAGTTAGCAGAGTAAAAACTTAAACATGTTGCAGGATTCCCAAAAAAACAGACCAGAGGCAGTGAATATTTCATCCAACAGAGCTTTACTGCTACTGAAGGCAAATGAACAGAACGGTCACAAATCCAATATATTCAGGATTGGCCCTGTCCATAAGAAATCCAGTTGCAGCAGGGCTCAGTATTTTGGGCTCAGTATCGCCGGCTATCTCCCGTTCTCTTTCCCAAACTCCTTCGCGTCTCAAAGTGCATTCCCCAGAACCGAACTCTACGCTCCAAATATATAAAAGGATGTCACATAGAGGAGGGAGAAAGGTTGTTTTCTGCTGCTCCAGAGAAGCAGACACGGAGCAATGGATCCAAACTGCAGGAAAGAAGATTCCACCTAAACATTAGGAAGAACTTCCTGACAGTAAGAGCTGTTCGACAGTGGAATTTGCTGCCAAGGAGTGTGGTGGAGTCTCCTTCTTTGGAGGTCTTTAGGCAGAGGCTTGACAACCATATGTCAGGAGTGCTCTGGTGGTGTTTCCTGCTTGGCAGGGGGTTGGACTCGATGGCCCTTGTGGTCTCTTCCAACTCTAGGATTCTATGATTCTATGACTCCAGATGAACTCTTGAGTAGAGCAGAGTAAGGTGGAAATCTTTTGAAGCCGTCCTCCCACCCAAAAGGGTTGCTAACAAGAAGCTTTCACCTAAAAATAAATCACAAAAACGTGTTGTTTAATAGCAGGCTGGCGGGCAGATATAGAGAGGGTGGGTTTGAGTTTCTGTGCGTGTCGTGGAATTCTACTCAATATTGATCCGGAGCAGATTCCAACGTATCGTTAGCAGAGTAAAAACTTAAACGTGTTGCAGGATTCCCAAAAAATAGACCAGAGGCAATGAATATTTGATGCAGCAGAGCTTTACTGCTACTGAAGGCAGATGAGCAGAACGGTCACAAATCCAATACATTCAGGATTGGCCCTGTCCGTAAGAAATCCAGTTGCAGCGGACTTAACTGAAACTTAAAATAACTTATTATAAGTCTAAAATCTTAACGCTAAGCATACTATGTACAGAACATCACGCCAGAAAGAAAGAGAGATAGAAAAGAGTGAAACCCAGGCGTCTTCTGGCCTTATTATTATAGTCTGCATGACCTTGACAGAAGAGATAACAGAACCAGTTCACGCCAGCTGTACTCTCTGAAGGAATAACCCAAACATCACGAACCTTCTGCTTGTTTCTTTCACCCAGAGAAGCTTCCATAACCCTCTTGAATTAAGTATAATAGGAAAGATCTCTACACATCAGAGCAAGCCTCTTTGGCTTGCTGATCAGAAGGTTGGTGGTTCGAATCCTGGCGACGGAGTGAGCTCCCGTTGCTTGGTCCCTGCTCCTGCCAAACTAGCAGTTCGAAATCACACCAGTGCAAGTAGATAAATAGGTACCGCTCCGGCGGGAAGGTAAACAGCATTTCCATGTGCTCTGGTTTCCATCACGGTGTTCTGTTGCGCCAGAAGTGATTTAGTCTTGCTGGCCACATAACCCGGAAAGCTGTCTGTGGACAAATGCCGGCTCCCTCGGCCTGAAAGCAAGATGAGCGGCACAACCCCAGAGTCACCTTTGACTGGACTTAACCGTCCAGGGGTCCTTTACCTTTACTCTCTGCACCAAGGAATGCAAACGGACAGGAACATGGTGGATCAGCCCTCATCATGGCTAAGCTGGTACCCGTGTGAAGCACGGACCTGAGCTCAAGAGCCCTCCCCCCTGCAGTTTCCAGCCACGGTTGTTCAGAAGCATTACTACTCTGATCATGCATATAAAGGTAAAGAGACCCCTGACCATTAGGTCCAGTCGTGGACGACTCTGGGGTTGCGGCGCTCATCTCGCTTTACTGGACGAGGGAGCCGGCATACAGCTTCTGTGTCATGTGGCCAGCAGGACTAAGCCGCTTCTGGCGAACCAGAGCAGTGCACGCCGCTTACCTTCCCGCCGGAGTGGTACCTATTTATCTACTTGCACTTTGACGTGCTTTCAAACTGCTAGGTTGGCAGGAGCAGGGACCGAGCAACGGGAGCTCACACTGTCGCGGGCATTCGAACCACTGACCTTCTGATCGGCAAGCCCTAGGCTCTGTGGTTTAACCCACAGCGCCACCTGCGTCCCTGATCATGCATACACATAGTTATATATTATAAAAGTTGATATGCTGCTCATATCCACCATTTAGGATCGAGCGGACGAGACCAATGGTCCAGAAAGCAGTTTGAGAGGCAGGTAGGGCCCATTCACCTGGGAAAGGAGCCCACCTAGGAGAAGGAAAACTCTGATCCTGAACCTACACAGCCTTGCGGGACATAATTGGGAGAAGAACAGGTTAGGGAGTAAACCCTACACAAACCTACACAAACTCCTGCAGCCAAGCTGGTGCCAAACTTCTCGCTCTGATTTCCTTTGGACCCCATCAGTGAGGTTGAGAGGGGGGTCTTGTTTATGGTTACCAGACGTCCCCGTTTCCTGGGGACAGTCCCCAGATTTACAAACCTGTCCCCTGACAAAACCCGTCCCCGGAATGTCCCCGGATTTCATTGAATGTCCCCGGATTTACATTTTAAGTGTTGTCGCTTTATTAGTAGGGAATGAATGTTGCGTGATTGGTTCAACGGCACAAGACACATCATATGGGGACTTCCAGCGAGGCAAAATGGCGGACGCCACGGCAGCGAGCAGCTCCTGAAGCCAGCCAGAGCCAACTTACTGGTGAAATGGACAAGCTGTGATTATAATATGAAAACTCAAGTGTGATTTCTTGCACCCAGTTCCAAAGGGGGGGAGGGAAGTATGACTAATATATAACATTAGAAGCTTTCTGGTCTTACCTGGGGAAAAACAAATGTTTACAATTGACTCTACAGCTTGGTTTTTATTTCACCAAGGTGATTATTTATGGTATACACACCTGTCCATTCAGTCACTAGGAAGCAGGCTGACACAGTGCACAGGTGAGATGCTATTTTTAAAACAGAAATAAATGATACTTAGGGGAGACGTAGGAACTGTCTTAAATATTTAAAGTCAAGCTATTGCACTATAAATTTTATTTTTCCTCCCTCTAAATTCTTTCTATAGGTGTGAGCAGTTGAAACTCCTCCCTATCAAAAAGCTCAGGTATGCAGTTCCCACCAAAGGATAACACAGTAAGTGACTGCATGTTTCTTTTCATGTCCTAAATGGCAGTGTGAAGGATTCACTGGGACACCTCTGCTCTCCTGAGCTTCCCTCCTGCATGGGTGCAGGATCAGGGCCTTGGCGGGTGGGGGCAGGTTGGGAGATGATGATCCAAATAAGGAACAGCTGAAGTTCCTGGGAAATCGCAGTTCCTGGGAAATGTGTTTGGCAGGGAGTGTGTGTTGTTGTTGTTTAGCCGTTTAGTCGTGTCCGACTCTTTGTGACCCCATGGACCAGAGCACGCCAGGCCCTCCTGTCTTTCACTGCCTCCCACAGTTTGGTCAGACTCATGTTTGTGGCTTCGAGAACACTGTCCCACCATCTCGTCCTCTGTCGTCCCCTTCTCCTTGTGCCCTCCATCTTTCCCAACATCAGGGTCTTTTCCAGGGAGTCTTCTCTTCTCATGAGGTGGCCAAAGTCTTGGAGCCTCAGCTTCAGGATCTGTCCTTCCAGTGAGCACGCAGGGCTGATTTCCTTCAGAATGGAGAGGTTGGATCTTCTTGCAGTCCATGGGACTCTCCAGAGTCTCCTCCAGGACCATAATTCAAAAGCATCCATTCTTTGGCAATCAGCCTTCTTGATGGTCCAGCTCTCACTTCCATACATCACTACTGGGAAAACCATAGCTTTAACTATACGAACCTTTGTTGGCAAGGTGCTGTCTCTGCTTTTTAAGATGCTGTCTAGGTTTGTCACTGCTTTTCTCCCAAGAAGCAGCGTCTTTTAATTTCGTGACTGCTGTCACCTTCTGCAGTGAAGGGAGTGTGTAATGGGAGCTTTATCTGAGAAAAAGGGACGGCAAGACCCACAAGGGGCTGTCAGGATGAACGGCAAGGTGCGAGGCCTCACCCTGCTCCCAGGAACTGCTGGAGGATATTAACCGCCTACCCCTAATACATATATGGTTGGCATCCGTCTGTCTCAGGAGACAGTGGAAGAGTGTTCCTTTGGCGGTGAAGTCAAACTGTTGGATGGTTGTAATAATAATAATAATAATAATAATAATAATACTGGGCAAGCACTCCCCCGCCCTCCAGCCCACCGCGCGATTGGCGCTGGAGACACCGGCCTGAGGCGTGGTAAGTTTGCTGACCCCTGATTTACAGTGTCAAAAGCCTTAGTCAGGTCAATAAACGCCATATACAGTGGTACCTCGGGTTAAGTACTTAATTTGTTCCGGAGGTCCGTTCTTAACCTGAAACTGTTCTTAATCTGAAGCACCACTTTAGCTAATGGGGCCTCCTGCTGCTGCTGCGCCGCCGGAGCACGATTTCTGTTCTCATCCTGAAGCAAAGTTCTTAACCTGAAGCACTATTTCTGGGTTAGCGGAGTCTGTAACCTGAAGCGTATGTAATCCGAGGTACCACTGTACAGGGGTTGGTTTTGCTCTCTGCATTTTTCTTGAAGCTGGTGAGCGGTGAAAATCATATCCACTGTCCCCCTAGAAGACCATTAACCATTTTGTCCCCACAGTGGAAGGACGTGTGGATCCAGAATTGGCCTCCACAGTCACTTACGAACTCATTGTTAAAACCATGTTTATGGAAGACAATCTTACTCGTCTACGAGGGATCGCCAAAGAAAATGAAGATTGCAGGGGGTTGGGATTAAATGACCTTCAGGGTGTGAGATATACTCGGAGTCGAGTGTGGATTTCATGCTCTTTATTCAGCTCATAGTAGTGAGGAATGGAAGTTCCCCCGAAATGTCTGCTTTATATACATTATTTACACAATGGGCCCCACGTGATTGGCTAATTCCGGGATTCTCCTGTAGGCCAATCAGGTTGCGGATTCACTTCCACCTGGAGTTGGATTGGGTGGCTCCTGCTGACCAATCAGACTGCTGCATTCTGAACTCTATTGTTCTGGGACCAATCAGACTTCTGCATTCTGGATCCTATTGTTCTGGGACCAATCAGACTGCTGCATTCTGGATCCTATTTTTCTAGGACCAATCATACTGCTGCATTCTGGATCCTATTATTCTGGGACCAATCAGACTGCTGCATTCTGGATCCTATTGTTCTAGGACCAATCATACTGCTGCATTCTGGATCCTATTGTTCTGGGACCAATCAGACTGCTGCATTCTGAATCCTATTGTTCTGGGACCAATAAGGCTGCTTCATTCTGAATCCTATTGTTCTGGGACCAATCAGACTGCTTCATTCTGAATCCTATTATTCTGGGACCAATCAGACTGCTGCATTCTGAATCCTATTGTTCTAGGACCAATCAGACTGCTGCATTTTCGATCCTATTGTTCTAGGACCAATCAGACTGCTGCATTTTCTATCCTATTGTTCTAGGACCAATCAGACTGCTGCATTCTGGATCCTATTCAACTCAGTACATAACAGGGTGCCTTCCATCTCTACAATTCTATGATTCTAACACCTGCAGGGTCACAAACTGCCCATTCCTACACAACACTCTCCTCCGAACCACTGGAGCGTAGTGGGGCTTACTTCTGAGTAAACAGATACAGGATTACCGGTACCTGCTGTTTGTGAACGTCCAACCCGTTTGCAAAGCAGAGGTGTGGTTTGCTTAGCTTAAACCTGTCAAATATAATTTGTTGTTTTGAAGGTTGTGGGTTCTGTACACACAGCTCTCCAGGAGAAAAAGGCGTGCAGCCGCTTTTAAGATTGTTTTATTGTCGCCTTGTTGCTAACTGTATCATAAACTCTGTAACGGAATCAAGCAACGCTTCTCTGTTACTAAGCAACTCCTGTTGTAGTGCAGGCAGGTTGGTTAGTGAGCCAATTAAGGAAATAAAATCAGGACCCAACCCAGAAATTTACTAATTTCCCCAGTTGCCACACAATAATAATATAATAATAAATTTTTATTTATACCCCGCCCTTCCTGGTTCAGAAAACTGGGCTCAGGGCGGCCAACAACAAATTTAAAACACTTGATACAACAAAAACCAGCATAAAATACAGTATAAAACGTGAATAACAATAAATTCAGAATTCAAAAATCAATTTAGGGGGGAAAGCCATCCAATAAACATTAGATGATCACCAGGGCTAGCTGGCTAAATCAGTCCTATTTGGGCCAGTGAGGAGACCAGGGAAGAATTAGCTATGGGATCCCAGAGCGGGTAATCTTCATAAAAAGAGGAGAGGGAAGGAAGGAATGGGAATAAAAGACCAGGCTGAATTCAAATTAAAGGCCAGACGGAATAGCTCTGTCTTACAGGCCCTGCGGAAGGAAGTTAAATCCTGAAGGGCCCTGGTCTCATGTGACAGAGCATTCCACCAGGTCGGAGCCACCACTGAGAAGGCCCTGGCGGAGGATAGTCTGACTTCCTTAGGGCCTGGGACCTCTAAACTAGGGTTATTCATTGGTCTTCATGTCCTCTGCGGGGCAGACCAGGAGAGGCGGTCCTGTAAATACAAGGGCCTTAAGCCACAAAGAGCTTTAAAGGTCAAAACCAGCACCTTGAACCTGACCTGATACTCCACCGGGAGCCAGTGCAACTGGTAAAGCATGAACTGACTAGCGAATGAACTGATCCACTGGGTCTTCTGCATTTTTAAAATACACTATACTATAGAGACCCCTTATGCTGCGTTTAGAACCAGAATTGCATTTGCTTAGAAACTGTTTCTCAGGCAGCTAGTCCTAGTCTTTATAACCCTGGACCTTCTTCCAGAAGGCAAAAACTGAAAGAGATCATTTCCGGGGTGCGCCCTATCCTGCACTATCTCTGCAGCTTTCTTATGGCACCTGGCAGCATAGATTTGATCCAAGATGGGAAGAGTGCACCCAATTATTCTCTCTGCAGTCTTTACAACCCTGGACAGCATTGTTTTTTCCTGACCGTGCAGCTCTCAAACCACACACACAGACTGTAAGTTAATACAGTGGTACCTCGCAAGACGAATGCCTTGCAAGACAGAAAACTTGCAAGAAGAAAGTGTTTTCCGTTTTTCGAGGTGCTTCGCCAGACGAATTTCCCTATGGGCTTGCTTCGCAAGAAGAAAGCCCATAGGGAAATCTCCGGGGACCTCTTTTAAA
>JAXCMG010000110.1:35588-70922 GCA_034642415.1 Podarcis siculus
TGTTTCTCACTTCTAGAAATTTGGGGGCCTGTGACTGGCCATGTGCAAACATTTTGCATTGTGCGCCTCTCTTTGTTTCCTGGGTGGGCATGGGGTGAGGAGTGAGAGACTGACGGGAAAGTGCAGCAGAAGCTCAGTGACATTTCAAAAGGGAGAGTCCGACATTGTTCAGGGAAAGAGATCAGCTTCTGCAGTTTTAGAAATTCAGAAATATAAGCTCATTGTTAAATGGCACTTTAAAACTAGGTTATGGTCTCCACAACAGAAAGTCAAAGCACCTTTTATTTTTCTTGCAATGTGCTTTACAGTGGTACCTCTGGCTACGAACTTAATTCGTTCCGGAGGTCCGTTCTTAATCTGAAACCGTTCTTATCCTGAGGCACGCTTTCGCTAATGGGGTCTCACACGCGCCTCTGGTGCACGATTTCCATTCGCATCCTGGGGCAAGGTCCGCAGCCAGGAGCGGCTGCTTCCGGGTAATAATAATAATAATAATAATTTATACCCCGCCCATCTGGCTGGGTTTCCCCAGCCACTCTGGGCAGCTTCCAATCAAGTGTTAAAAACAATACAGCACTAAATATTAAAAACTTCCCTAAACAGGGCTGCCTCCAGATGTCTTTTAAAAGTAAAATAGTTGTTTATTTCCTTTGACATCTGGTGGGAGGGCGTTCCACAGGGCGGGTGCCACCACCAAGAAGGCCCTCTGCCTAGTTCCCTGTAACTTGGCTTCTCGCAGTGAGGAAACCGCCAGAAGGCCCTCGGAGCTGGACCTCAGTGTCCGGGCAGAATGATGGGGGTGGAGATGCTCCTTCAGGTATACTGGACCTAGGCCGTTTAGGAGGCTCGTTCCAGAGGTCCGTTCTTAAGCTGAAACTGTTCTTATCCTGAAGCGCACTTTTTCTAATGGGGTCTCCAGAGGCGCACGAGTTCCGTTCCCATTCTGGGGCAAAGTTCCCAACCAGGAGCAGCTGCTTTCAGGTTAGTGGAGTTCATAACCCGAAGCAGAGCTACCACTGTATTATTATTAATTTCATTTCTATGCCAGTGTATTTTATTGGATGGAAAAAAATCTCAAAGCGCTTTAAAAGCGCAATAAAGGATCAAATAAAATGATTCAAAATGAAAGTTTGAGCTTTGAGAAAAATATGTCACATCCTCCTGTAAGTGACATTTTGCTTTCCCCATATGTATTTACCGACTTAATGGGTAGAGGTGCCCCATCGCAGAAGGACTCTAGGAGGGAAGTGTGGTGTAGTGGTTAGAGTGTCGGACAAGGACCTGGGAGATCAGGGTTCAATTCCCCACTCAGTCCTGAAGCTCCCTGGGTGACCTTGGAGTCAGTCGCAGCCTCTTCACCCACCTCACAGGGTCGTTGTACAGATGAGATGAGATGGGGGGAGGGGGGTGAACCATGGACTCTTTGGATAAAAAAGTGAGAGATAAATGGAATAAATTAGCTCCTCTGCTGACCTGCTTAAGAAAGCTGGAGGGAGCAGCCAGGTGGAGATGTCAGTCATCAACCCGGCACCCGGAGTGGTTGCAATTGGACCCGCACCAGTTGCAAAACGCCCCTGGCTCCTGGCTAATTTCTAACTGTGCTCCTGATATTTTTGATGGGCACTTGATCATGGAAGAAAATTCATGGTGGAAAGCAGGGGCTGTGAATGGCTTTGGGCTGTTAGACTCCGACTGGGTTCAGCTTGCGTTCCATTGAAAACACATTGAACTAAAGCTTGCCTTTCTATGTACGGTCGTACCTTGGTTCTCAAACGCCTTGGTACGTGTACGTTTTGGCTCCCGAACACCGCCAACCCGGAATTAAGTGTTCCGGTTTGCCAACGTTCTTTGGAAGCCGAAATCCGATGATGCTTCCGATTGGCTGCAGGGAGCTCCTGCAGCCAATCGGAAGCCATGCTTTGGTTTCCAAACATTTTCGGGAGTCGAATGGACTTCTGGCACGGATTACGTTCAAGATCCAAGGCACGGCTGTAATCCACATGGGGAGATCTGTCGAAGGTCAAGGGGATGAGTTAGTTGCAGCCTCTGAGCCCCATCAGCTTCAGTAGGAATTAAGAGCAACTAACTGTGCAATCCTAGACCTTTTTACCAGGGCGTAAGTAAGCTTACAGGGATGCGGGTGGCGCTGTGGGTTAAACCACAGAGCCTAGGGCTTGCCGATCAGAAGGTCGGCGGTTCGAATCCCCGCGACAGGGTGAGCTCCCGTTGCTCGGTCCCTGCTCCTGCCAACCTAGCAGTTCGAATGCACATCAAGTGCAAGTAGATAAATAGGTACCACTCCGGCGGGAAGGTAAACGGCGTTTCCGTGCGCTGCTCTGGTTCGCCAGAAGCGGCTTAGTCATGCTGGCCACATGACCCGGAAGATGTACGCCGGCTCCCTCGGCCAATAAAGCGAGATGAGCGCTGCAAGCCCAGAGTCGGCCACGACTGGACCTAACGGTCAGGGGTCCCTTTACCTTTACCTAAGTAAGCTTACCCCCAGGTAAGTGGCTATCGGATTGTAGGTGCGGCCCGCAGAATGATTCAAAAGTGTGCCTTCCTTGGTAGTGAAAAAGTGCAAAATGTTTTCCTGGTTCGCAAGCATCGCCGCTGCAGAATTATCCAAAGTGCCGGTGGGGAAATGCGACTTGACTTAGCGATTTAGAGCAGCCCTTTGGCCGGATGACTTAAAACTGCAATTTGGTGCTTGTCGGACCCGAACTTGCAACGTGTCCAGGTTTCACTGTCGAAACTGCTTTCATGAACACGGGGATTAAGAATAGGTTTTGCGTGTGTTGAGACTGCCGTTCCCAAGGAAGGCTGCGGGGCCGGCTTTCCAGCAAACGTGCGTGCCAGACGGTGAAAATTCCTTGATTTAATTTCTTCCCGTTTTTTTTATTTGTAGTATGGGAGTGCCCCCGGCGGACCCTCTTTTCCTGGCCAAGCGCAAGATCCTTTATATGGCTATTTTGCTGCGGTTGCTGGGCAGGTATGGCTCATTCCTCCCCACCCCCAAATTTACACAGCAAATATTAGACGCTTTTTCCCCTCGCTGTCCCTTAATTCATCTGCAGCGGGGGCAAACACCTAGTGTGTGCTTTTGCCAGTGACATATAATCCCAGGGGTGTGGAACCCTGAAAGCAGTCGTGACGTTTTGTTTTGTTAATAATTTTTTATTCGTTTTACATAAATTTATACATAATAAATATAACCATTCCGAAATATAAAAAGTTTTTCCGAACCTACGGACCTCCTCCCCTCCCTCCATGAGTTCCAGTTTGAAAAATGTTATCTTTTTCCTTTTTCCTGCATCTTTTACTATTACCCATCCGTTCTATAATCACAGTAACCAAAGTTCATTTCACATTACAAGTGTCATTGTATCCCTGCCAATGATTTTAACTTTCTACAGTGGTCTTTTAGGTATATTAAAAAGTTATTCTAATTATTATTATTATTTATTTATACCCCGCCCACCTGGCTGAGTTTCCCCAGCCACTCTGGGCGGCTCCCAATCGAGTGTTAAAAACAATACAGCATTAAATATTAAAAACTTCCCTGAACAGGGCTGCCTTCAGATGTCTTTTAAAAATAGTTCCAGTTACAGGTAGGTAGCTGTGGTGCTCTGCTGTAGTCGAAACAAAATAAAAAATAATTCCTACCAGTAGCACCTTAGAGACCAACTAAGTTTGTTATTGGTATGAGCTTTCGTGTGCATGCACACTTCTTCAGATATCTTCCTCAGCTATCTGAAGAAGTCTGCATGCACACGAAAGCTCATACCAGTAACAAACTTAGTTGGTCTCTAAGGTGCTACTAAGGGACGCGGGTGGCGCTGTGGGTAAAACCTCAGCACCTAGGACTTGCCGATCGCATGGTCGGCGGTTCGAATCCCCGCGACGGGGTGAGCTCCCGTTGTTAGGTCCCAGCTTCTGCCAACCTAGCAGTTCGAAAACACCTCCGGGTGCAAGTAGATAAATAGGGACCGCTTACCAGCGGGAAGGTAAACAGTGTTTCGTGTGCTGCGCTGGCTCGCCAGATGCAGCTTGTCACGCTGGCCACGTGACCCGGAAGTGTCTGCGGACAGCGCTGGCTCCCGGCCTCTAGAGTGAGATGAGCGCACAACCCTAGAGTCTGTCAAGACTGGCCCGTAAGGGCAGGGGTACCTTTACCTTTAAGGTACTACTGGAAGGAATTTTTAAATTTATTTTAAAAATAGGGTAGCTGCTTATTTCCTTGACATCTGCTGGGAGGGCGTTCCACAGGGCAGGTGCCACCACCAAGAAGGCCCTCTGCCTGGTTCCCTGTAACCTCACTTCTTGCAGGGAGGGAACCACCAGAAGGCCTTCGGAGCTGGATCTCAGTGTCCAGGCAGAACGATGGGGGTGGAGATCCTTTAGGGAAACTTGGCCTTCCTGGTTTCTGATCTTTCCCGTCAGTTTCTGCATATTCCATTAGCTTGGTGACTTTTGAAGTAATGCAGCTTAGTGTGACAGTTGCTGCAGCCAGTGCCCCCATAGTAAAGGTAAAGGGATCCCTGACCATTAGGTCCAGTCGTGGCTGACTCTGGGGTTGCGGCACTCATCTCGCTTTAATGGCCAAGGGAGCCGGCATACAGCTTCCGGGTCATGTGGCCAGCACGACTAAGCCGCTTCTGGCGAACCAGAGCAGCGTACGGAAACGCCGTTTAGCTTCCCGCCGGAGTGGTACCTATTTATCTACTTGCACTTTGACGTGCTTTCGAACTGCTAGGTTGGCAGGAGCAGGGACCGAGCAACGGGCGCTCACCCCGTCGCAGGGATTCGAACCGCCGACCTTCTGATCGGCAAGTCCTAGGCTCTGTGGTTTAACCCACAGCGCCACCCACATCCCTTAATGTCCTCATAGAGTCCCCCAAAATGTAGGCAGATGCTGTATTGCAGTCCCTACTATAACTTCATTTTATTAGGCTCAGCAAATGGTCGTTGAATAGTGAGCCTGCAAAAGGCGTCAGACGTGGTTGGCATATTGGGCTTTAGCTAGGAAGATCTGTGGCTGATTCAGCCATGAAATGTTCTGAATGCATAGGAGCAGCTTGGATTTGAAAAGGATCTCCAAGAGTTTTAGTAGCCCAGCCCCCTTGCAATGGCAGGAACTTGCAAAAGCACCTGTGAGTTTTAAGGAAAAGCTCTTCTTCCTGCTGAAATGCAACCTTCAGGTTTTAATTCAGAACGCCAATCGTCTTGGCATGTGCAGAAATGGCGAAACTTACCAGAGGAATAAGAAACCAAGCTAACAAACTCTTTTATAAAACAATGGAAATGGTTTTTTTGAATATTTACAGATGAATTGCAAACAGATAAAAACATTGGCAGGATTATTGTAATACTTTGCAGTTTCATAAGAGTTTATATTTAAAGCAAATTAAGTGAATTGGGATATGCAGAAGATATTCAAAAATACGGAACCGCAGAAAGAGGGGGGAGGAAGTCAGACTTTGAAATGTTAAAATGATAGCAAAATTAATGAAATGTATAAATTTGAAAAGCATAAATAATTTTTTTAAAAAAAAAGAAAAGAATGCCAGTCGTCTTGCAGAGAAGACTAATCGTTTAAACGGCTAGTCTGGAGTAGGGACCGCATTAAAGAAAAGAAGTACCCAGCCTCTGCCTGGTTTTTTCCCTTATACTGTGACTTCTTCTGTACTAGGCTGTCAGGTTAAACCTGTCAGTCAAAACCAAAAACCTCCATAACTTACTTAGAGCAAAGAAGATCTGTCGATTACCCTGGTGGTCCAGTAGATCACCAGCTATCTGACTCACCAGTATATTTTTTAATTGACCACAAATGTCCTTTGGGGGCGTATCAAGGAAAATACGGTTTCCTTCTACACAAACAAGCCTTAAGTCTCTAATGCGTCCCTCTCTTCCTCTTTCGTGGTTCCAAGTAGGAGACTAGAATATTTCAGATCTACTTTTAAGCAAACTTCACTCCCATGGGATGTCTGAACTTGGAGAACAGTCTCTTTAAACCAGGCTTCCCCCAACACGGGGTCTTTCGGACGTTGTTGGTGCCCAACACCCTGCCCATTGGACATGCTGGCTGCTGGGAGTTGGGGTTTAACAGCACCTGGAAGTTGGTGAAGTCTGTGGCATCGCAGCAAACCAGAATAAGGAACCACAGTTTTACCCTGGCTTGTTCTCGCCAACCGTAGTTTAAGCAAACCGCAGTTTCCCAAGTTCTGGCATAATGGGAAACTCTGGTTTGCTTCAACGTGAACTTTTCTGATCCTCTCTTTGCAGCCTCGAATGGGGACTCTTTGAGTTTTCATTGCATCCAAACTCCTCCCAGGGCTAGGGAACGTGAGTTTCAGAATGTAGACAGGGTGTGTGAGAGTTCTGATCACCTCTCTTAAATTATTTTATTTTTAGTTATTTGAACAAGTTTCTGTCCTAACGTGTTTAACATGTCCTGCCCTGGGAAACGAAGCTATAAAAATGACTCATTTTTCCGCATCTATAGTTTGCATGTCTGAGGGTGACGCTCAAATTCCGGTCTCGTTTGAGGTCCTTTTAAATTTGGCACAACTGACGCTTGAAACATATAGAGCAGGCATGCCCAAAGTCTGTTTCAGGGGCCTAATCTGGCCTGTCGGTTGATTTAATCTGTCCCCTGTGGCAGGATATGTCCTGGGGATAAAATCCTTTAAAAAAGCTCAAAACTTTGGGGTAAACTTCAATCAACAACTTCGTTCGGCCCTCACGCATGTTCACTTCATCATCAAATCTGGCCCTCTTTGAAAAACGTTTGGGCACCCCTGATATAGAGTCTCAGAATCGTAGAGTTGGAAGGGACCCAAGGGTCATCTAGTCCAACCCCCTGCAATGCAGCAATCTCAACTAAAGCATCCATGACAGGTGGCCATCCAACCTCTGCTTAAAAACCTGCAAGGAAGGAGAGTCCACAAGGAAGAGATTGTGTTTATTAAAATTACCGTATTTTTTGCTCCATAAGACGCACTTTTTTCCTCTTAAAAACTAAGGGGAAATGTCTGTGCGTCTTATGGAGCGAATGTGTGGTACCTGGGCCCGGGGGGGGGGACCCGGGGTTCCCCTGCCAGCCCCGACAAGCTCCTGAGCAGCTCTGGGGTAGCCCGCAAAGCCTCCGCAGGGCAGCGGGGAGCCTTCATCCCGCTGCCCTGCGGAGGCTTTGTGCGGCTATCCCTGGCTTTTGCGAGAGGTGGCAAAAGCCAGGGATAGCTGCGCTCCCTTTAGAGAGCCGCGTGGAGTGTGTGTGTGGCTCTTGGGGGCTTTTCCCCGAGGAGGGAAAAGCCTGCAAGCGCCGCACACACGCTCCACGCGGCTCATGAAAAGGAGCGCTGAGCATAGCCTGGGGTGCATACAGGCTCTGCTCAGCGCTCCCTTTAAAGAATATTTTTTTTCTTGAAGTCCCCCTCTAAAAACTAGGTGTGTCTTATGGTCAGGTGCGCCTTATGGAGTGAAAAATACGGTATTATTCTCACAAATGGCACCAGTTTATTTGGAATGGCAGCGATGGCATTTGAAGTGAAAACGCTGCCCATTATAGTGTCCAGCACCCTCCCCATTGAACATGCTGGCTGCATGCTGGGAGTTGGTGACTTACAAAACCTGTGGCATCACAACAAAGTCTGTGGCATCACAACAAACCAGAATAAGGAACCACAGTTTTACCCTGGCTTGTTCTTGCCAACCGTAGTTTAAGCATTGGAGAGCTGTACTGGGCCTCTATTGTTAAGACCAGTTGTGCATGTGAATGAGGCAGGAAAAGCCTCTGGAACCATCTCCCCCTTTCAGCTAGCGATTAGGAACTTGATCCTTCTTCGTCCCAAACTAGACACTGCTGTTTTTGTCCAAACAGGAAGGCAAATGTGTGCTTTCCTGCTTTGCATCAATAAGGATATCCTTGCAAAACACAAAAGCTCGCCGGGAGCAAGGATCAGAAGCTCACAGCATCATAGACGCATTGTAGAGTCGGAAGGGACCCCAAGGTTTCTCTAGTCCAGTGTTTCCCAAACATGGGTTTGTTGGACTACAACTCCCATCATCCCTAGCTAGCGGTGATCAAGGATGATGGGAGTTGTAGTCCAACAAATAGCTGGAAGCCCAAGTTTGGGAAACGCCGATCTAGTCTAACCGCCTTCGAAGAAGGAACCATGGCTAAAGACACCCAGGCAGATGGGAGAGTCCTTCACTATTTGAGGCTGTCAGAAAGTTTTTCCTAATATTTAGGCATAATCTCCTTTTTTGGTAACTCAAATCCATTGGTTTGGGTCCTCCTTTCTGGAGCAGCAGGAAATAAGCTCCTTCCACCTTCTCTGTGATGACAGCCCTTCAGATATTTGAAGATCGTTACTGTGACACCTTCTCAATCTTAATAATTGCCAGGCAACAGGCGCCAGAAGCTCGGCTCTGGAAGGAGCCTTTAAAAAAGTCCCATATGCTCAGAGACTTTGCGCCTGTTCATTGGGGGAATAGGAAGCCCCAAACATCTATTTTTTAGATGTCCCTTTTATGAAGAGGCACGTAGTGAGACCATTGATCCCCTGCTGGCGAGGCTCGCTGACCTCCCGGAAAAGCAAAAATTTGACCTTTTCCTGTTAGGCAAAGATCATAAGACAACCCGGATGGTCGCCAGATTCATAGAATCATAGAGTTGGAAGAGACCCCAAGGGCCATCGGGTCCAACCCCCTGCCAAGCAGGAAACACCATCAGAGCACTCCTGACATATGGTTGTCAAGCCTCTGCTTAAAGACCTCCAAAGAAGGAGACTCCACCACACTCCTTGGCAGCAAATTCCACTGTCAAACAGCTCTTATTGTCAGGAAGTTCTTCCTAATGTTTAGGTGGAATCTTCTTTCCTGCAGTTTGGATCCATTGCTCCGTGTCCGCTTCTCTGGAGCAGCAGAAAACAACCTTTCTCCCTCCTCTATGTGACATCCTTTTATATATTTGAACATGGCTATCATATCACCCCTTAACCTCCTCTTCTCCAGGCTAAACATGCCCAGCTCCCTTAGCCGTTCCTCATAAGGCATCGTTTCCAGGCCTTTGACCATTTTGGTTGCCCTCCTCTGGACACGTTCCAGTTTGCCAGTGTCCTTCTTGAACTGTGGCGCCCAGAACTGGACACAGTACTCCAGGTGAGGTCTGACCAGAGCAGAATACAGTGGCACTATTACTTCCCTTGATCTAGATGCTATACTCCTATTGATGCAGCCCAGAATTGCATTGGCTTTTTTAGCTGCCGCGTCACACTGTTGGCTCATGTCAAGTTTGTCGTCAACCAAGACTCCTAGATCCTTTTCACATGTACTGCTCTCAAGCCAGGGGTCACCCATCTTGTATTCTGTGTACAGATCTGTAGGCGCAGACCGTCCCCTGACCCAAATTAGTTCGTTAAGAAAATCCCCAAACTCGGTCCCATGGGCGACGCTGGGTCATCTCTCTGCGGCAGCTTATCTTAAAGTTTTAAGTCTCTATACGCTTATCGCATTTATAAATTTTAAATTTATCATTGTGCATTGTTTTAAAGGTTTGCTTTCCTTCTGGGATTGGACCCCCAAGTGTGTTTTATAAGCTGGTCTCCAACCGTAATAAATTATGTACCACCTCTGCCAGGCAACAGGGGAAAAGGATGTTTACAAGTTTGTTTTTGTCCTAGCCTGGTCATCTCTCGCCACTTCTTGTTATCCCAAAGGTCTCCGTCGTTTTGAGAAATTGCATGTTCACAGTTAATTTAAAATGAAAAAACAAAATTGCATGCATATATAAAGGGGTACCCAGTTAACCAAGCATTGTGAGCCCTGCCAGTCTGATTAACTGGTGGTGTGTTTGAAGAGGCCAGGAGGCTCATAAAACCACTTCATGTGGGACCTTCCTACTAAATTCACTTAATGAAACCAATATTGAAGCGCGCCAACTCCTTGCAGTAACCAACTAAAGGATGGAAATATGTATGTTTACATGTTACATGTTGTCTGTTACGTGTGTTGTCCGTTAAGTGTATGTGAGTCTGTTCCTCCTGTCTCTCATTTTAGAAATGTTTAAGGGGGTTTGTGCTTAAAATTGGCCGCAACATCCACAGACTGCCTTTCTTAAGTGTCCATAGTTTAAAACTGCAAGCTTGTTCAAATTTTAGTTTAAAGAAACCATGTTGGACCTGGTCAACTTGGCATGTTTTAACACTGGGAGCCGCCCAGAGTGGCTGGGGAAACTCAGCCAGATGGGCGGGATATAAATAATAAATTATTGTTATAAATTATTATTATTGCAGAGATGGTCAGGTCTCGGGCGCAAAGGCAGTAACCCTGGCGCGATGCGCTTTCTGTTTTCCACAGGACGGTCAAATAGATGCCGACGAGCTGCAAAGATGTCTGACCCAGTCAGGGATTGCAGGAGCCTATAAACGTAAGTTTGACCCAAACAGATCAGCTGGGCTGAGTCTTGTTGCAGCAAAAGCAACAAGACCCGGAACTGGTTGCAAAAGTTGCTACTTTCCCTCTTGCAT
The DNA here is from genome assembly GCA_034642415.1 of Podarcis siculus. NCBI lineage: Eukaryota > Metazoa > Chordata > Lepidosauria > Squamata > Lacertidae > Podarcis > Podarcis siculus. The sequence continues at coordinate 46,118 of JAXCMG010000110.1, forward strand.
TTTTTAAAGCATCTCTTCCTATCCCTCTTTTAACATATCGAAATGTTTGAAGTGTTAAGTTGTGGGTGAACATATCAGACGACACAGCGATTCTTCCAACAGCTCTTGTTTATTCAGAGGCCAGAACAGAACTGAACTGAAGGGTTCAGCCAGCCTGCTTATATAGAGCTCCAGTACAACGTAACTGTGACAACTTTCTAAAACTATCCAATCTCTGAACGTCACTTTCGATCCCTTATTTGCATAACTATCTACAGTATCCCCCTGCTGGCCCAGGGTGAGAACTTCAGTACATAACATGAAGGAAAACTCATCTTGAGGAATTCATATGCTGTTCATACTTTTCTCCTTGAAAACCACTCTTGGCTTGGGCAGGGGGTAAGAGAGAGGGGAAAAAACACCTTATTTTTCTTGTTGACTGCTTCTGTTTTTCTTTAAACAGCTTTCAACCTAGAGACCTGCAGGCTCATGATCTCCATGCTCGACGTATCCTTCACATATTTGACTTTGACTTAAAATATTTGTATTATTATAATTAATAATTCTCATTGCAGTTATTACTTGTGCTTCTAGGTGGCTGAAATTATTATTATTATTTTACCCAGGGGGTGAGGAAGGTAAAAAAATATGCTATTTAAGCTGTTGCTTTGAGCCCTTTCACACTTCCTGGATCTGTGATCTGCAGACGCACAGACATTTCCCCTTACTTTTTAGGAGGAAAAAAGTGCGTCTTATGGAGCAAAAAATACGGTAATTAAACTAAATAGCTTTCACTTGCTTTGGAGTAAATGTGCAATTAATTGTTACTGCTTTGAATTTTCTTGTTCTATTACCGTATTTTTTGCTTCATAGGGCACACCGGCCCATAGGGTGCACCTAGTTTTTAGGGGGGGAAATCAAGGAAAAAATCTTATCCCCCCCCCCCAGCCCCTAAGAGCAGCGTACAGGCTGCGCGCAACCTCTTCCTGCCGGAGGGGTTGCGTGCGACTATGTCACAAGCCAAGGCAGCCAGCGGGATGGATCGCGCTGGCTGTTTTGGCTTCCTCTTTAGCCCCCCGCAACCTCTCCCTGCCGGAGGGGCTGCGCGTGGCTATCCCTGAAGCCTGGAGAGTGTGCACCAACGCCTCTCGCTCTCCAGGCTTCAGCGAAAGCAATGCAAATCCTTTGGAGCACGGAGGGAGTGCTCCCTCTGCCCTTCGGAGGCTTAGTGTTGCTATCGCTGAAGCCAAGGAGCTTGCATTCGCTCCATAGGATGCATACACATCTCCCCTCAATTTTTGGAGGGGAAAAAGTGCGTCCTATAGAGCGAAAAATACGGTACCTTTCTAAGTGGGCCTTGCAAAGTGCTATTCTGAATATTGGTTTGGGGAGGGGAAGGGAGAAGGGGTCACTGGGGATGAGTTTATGGAAGAAGGGGACAGGGACCCCTCCAAAGTGTAGGGAAAGCCAACGAAAGAAGAGTGGCAGATGAAGATGATGGACTTTGCAGAACTGGCGAAGCTGACGGGAAAAATCCGAAAGCAGCATGATCAGGTATTGCAAAAGGACTGGATTAAATTTATACGATATCGGAAAGATTATTGTCAGCAATTAACATCACTAGCAGGGTTAGCTGAAGGCTTGAACAGTGGACGCTCTGGTTGTGAATGTGATCCATGCGGGAGGCACGTTCACAAGCTGCTGTGGCGGGTCTGCGCACGCGCGGGTTGCAATTCGGGGCTTCTGTGCATGCGCAAAGTGCGGTTTAGCACTTCTCCGCATGCACGACTGCCGAAACCCGGATGTAACCCATTCCGGTACTTCCAGGTTTTTGTGGTCCATAACCCAAAAAAGGGACGCGGGTGGCGCTGTGGGTTAAACCACAGAGCCTAGGACTTGCTGATCAGAAGGTCGGCGGTTCGAATCCCCGCGACAGGGTGAGCTCCCGTTGCTCGGTCCCAGCTCCTGCCAACCTAGCAGTTCGAAAGCACGTCAAAGTGCAAGTAGATAAATAGGTACCACTCCGGCGGGAAGGTAAACGGCATTTCTGTGCGCTGCTCTGGTTCGCCAGAAGTGGCTTAGTCATGCTGGCCACATGACCCGGAAGCTGTACGCCGGCTCCCTCGGCCAATAAAGCGAGATGAGCGCCGCAACCCTAGAGTCGGCCACGACTGGACCTAATGGTCAGGGGTCCCTTTACCTTTACCCTGAAAAAACACAACCTGAAGTGTCTGTAACCCGAGATATGACTGTAATGAGAAGTTCTCTACCTTTCTATATTTATTTAAATTGTGAGTTATTCTGCAATGAATGTAATTGGAATTGGAAAACGTATCCAATGCAATGATATAAAGGTTAATTTTGAAAGCCAGGAGGCAGGAGGGAAGGAAATCAATAGTTTCTAAAGAGCCAGGGAGGTAAGGTGGATAATAATGATGTGAATGTGTATTATTAAATGGAAAATAAAACATTTACACACACACACACACACACACACACAGTGTAGGGAAACCGTAGTTGATGTTTCTCAAGCACATGAAAGGATATTGATCCGGTTATTGACGTGAAGTGATCCTTAGCCGCTGCGCAGAGAGATATGTCCGGCACGATGGGCTTCAATGAGTTCAAAGAGCTCTGGGCCGTGCTGAACGGCTGGCGGCAACATTTCATGAGCGTCGACAGCGATCGCAGCGGCACGGTCGATTCCCAGGAGCTGCAGAAGGCGTTGACGTCTATGGGTGAGCTGGGAAATGGTTGCATTAGATCCAGATGTTTTGGACCACAATTCAATTTAGAATTGAATTTATAATTTATAATTTAATTTATAATTGTAGTCCAGATGTTTTGGACTATAATTCAATTTATAATGTTTTGGACCACAATCCAGATCCAGATGTTTTGGACTACGATTCACGGCCTAGGACCCTTGTACCTACAGGACCGCCTCTCCCGGTATGCCCCGCGGAGGACCTTAAGGTCCATAAATAGCAACACCCTAGAGGTCCCGGACCCTAAGGAAGTTAGATTAGCCTCAACCAGAGCCAGGGCCTTTTCAGTGATGGCTCCGGTCTGGTGGAACGCTCTGTCTCATGAGACCAGGGCCCTGCGGGATCTGATTTCTTTCTGCGGGGCCTGTAAGAGTTGTTCCGCCTGGCCTTTGGCTTGGAATCAACTTGATCGCCTTCCCCTCTTTCCTTTCTTCTTCTGTGATGGAACTCCTACTTGGGGACTTCTTTGGCTTTTTTCTGGCCCATGTAGGACCAGTCTGCATCATAGCTGCCAATTCCCCCCCCCCCCTTTTAAGAGAAATTCCCTTATTCCGAATAGGATTCCTCGCAAGCAAAGGGAAAAGTTGACAGCTATGGTCTGGATAGTTGGCCTTGGTGAAGATTTGACGTTTTTCATCCCCAAAAAGTTTTTGATTTGAGTGTCTACTGAAATGAGGCTGCATTTTAATGTTGTATTTTAATCAATTGTTTTTAATACCTGGTGTTAGCTGCCCTGAGCCCGGTCTTGGCTGGGGAGGGCAGGGTATAAATAAATTTTTTATTATTATTATTATTATTTTCTTAATTCTCATCATCCCTCATAATCCCTGTTAGCTAGAGATCATGGGAGTTGTAGGCCAAAAACATCTGGAGGGCCGCAGGTTGGGGATGCCAGCATTAGATGATCTTCCGGGTCCCTTCTAATTGTGCAGTTTTACCATTCCCGCTCTCTCCTTCCGTCCAGGATTTCGGCTGAGTCCCCAGGCCATCAACGGCATTTCCAAGCGATACAGCACTCGTGGCAAGATCACGTTTGACGACTACATTGCCTGCTGTGTTAAGCTGAGAGCTCTCACTGGTATGGGGTTTTCTCAATTCATGACAACGGACTGATTTTGTTTCTTGAAATTTATATTAATCAGACCAGGCTCCTTTTCGAGGTTAATTGCAGAAACATAGAATTGCAGGTCTCTGTAAGGCCGTGGTTCTCCAAAGGTGTAGCAGGGAGAGGACGGCAGATGTGGCAGGAAGATTCAATAATAATAATAATAATAATAATAAATTTTATTCAAGGACAGTCAAGGAAACATTTAAACATTTCAGTGTAGTATAGTATAGTATCAAATTATTATTATTTATTTGCTGAGTGTTTGTTGTTTAGTCATTTAGTGGTGTCCGCCTCTTCGTGACCCCCTGGACCAGAGCACGCCAGGCACTCTTGTCTTCCACTGCCTCCCGCAGTTTGGTCAAACTCATGCTGGTAGCTTTGAGAACACTGTCCCACCATCTTGTCCTCTGTCATCCCCTTCTCCTTGTGCCCTCCATCTTTCCCAACATCAGGGTCTTTTCCAGGGAGTCTTCTCTTCTCATGAGGTGGAGTCTTGGAGCCTCAGCTTCAGGATCTGTCCTTCCAGTGAGCACTCAGGGCTGATTTCTTTCAGAATGGATAGGTTGGATCTTCTTGCAGTGCATGGGACTCTCAAGAGTCTCCTCCAGCACCATAATTCAAAAGCATCCGTTCCTTCGCGATCAGCCTTCTTTATGGTCCAGCTCTCACTTCCATACATCACTACGGGGAAAACCATAGCTTTAACGATACGGACCTTTGTTGGCAAGGTGATGTCTCTGCTTTTTAAGATGCTGTCTAGGTTGCTGAGTATGGGTAGATATATTTTCAAAACGAGAGCAAGAACATCAAAGGATTCTGCGGACAAGCCCAGCTGTGATCCAGAATCGCTGTTTGAACAGAGCGCTGGAGAATACTTCTGATTATTCTTCTACAGTTGTCCAGGACATACCGTTGTGAATGGGGATTTTAAACTCTGACAAATGTAGAAGATCAGAAAAGGGAAAGGTTTGTTTGTGTTGATGAGGAGAAGGGAGTTTGCTTGTCTCAAATTAGACCTAGCAGAAAAAGCAAGCTCACACCGCCCATTGACTTTGTATATCTACTTAAAATACATACGTAAGAGGCTCGTTTATAAATCCTGTTCTTGTTTTATACTTTCTGGGTGCCTCATGATCATATTATAAAGTACCGTATTTTTCGTCCCATAGGACGCACCTAGTTTTTTTTTGGGGGGGGGGAAATAAAGGGGGTGATTTCCTTTATTTCCCCCCCAAAAGCAGGTCGGGGAAACCGAACCAGGTCGAGGAACAGTGGGATGGCGGCGCTGCGCCTCCCTGCTGTCCCCCGAGCTTGTGGGGCTGGCCAATGTCTGCCCGGGCGCGGGGCGCTCTGCTTCAGCGGACCCCGCCCGCCAGGCGGCAGGCTGCTATCCGCAGCATGGGGAGCCCTGCGGGGAACTCCTGCAGGGCTCCAACACGCTGCAGATGTCTGCCTGGTGCGAGGGGCGCTCTGCTTCAGGGCACCCCTCGTGCCGGGCGGCAGGCTGCTATCCGCAGCATGGGGAGCCCTGCGGGGAACTCCCTCAGGGCTGCCTAGGCTGTGGATGTGTTCCCGAAGCGTTGGGCGCTCTGCTTTCAGCGCGCCCGCCGCTCCGGGAAGCAGGCTGCTATCCGCAGCCTAGACAGCCCTGTGGGAACTCCTGCAGGGCTGCCTAGGCTGTGGATGTCTTCCTGAAGCCTGGAGAGCGAGAGGGGTCGGTGCGCACTGACCCCTCTCGCTCTCCAAGCTTCAGCGAAAGCCTGCATTCGCCCCATAGGACACACCCAGATTTCCCCTTCATTTTTGGAGGGGGAAAAGTGCGTCCTATAGGGCGAAAAATACGGTATTTGTGTTCTGTGTTATAAATCAAACACTGCTAGGCATTGTTTCGTTTCGCTTTTCTTACCAAAAAACCGACGTGATGCAGGCAAATTTTTATTCAAAGTGTGGCCCAGAGAGAAAAAATTGGGAACTTTTGAGGCCCCCCCAACCCCCGTCTAGCCAGGGTTCCCACTGTCAAATTCCTCTTTGCTGTCAGGCGTCCTCTACTTTTTTCTCAGCGCAAATCTTTCCTCCTGTAACTTGTCCAGTCTCACATTTGGGTCAGCGGAGAGCTGCTCTTGGCTCCGTTCTGCGTCTCAACCCTTCAGGTTATTTAAAGAGTGCAATCAGATCCTTCTTTTCTCTTCATCAAAGGCTAAACGTATCCAGTTCCGCCAAGCTTTCTATGCCGGACTTGGGCTCAGTATCGGTGGCTATCTCCCTTTCTCTTTCCCGAACTCCTTCGCGTCTCAAAGTGCATTCCCCAGAACCGAACGCTACACTCCAGATGAACTCTTGAGTAGAACAACAACCAATGCAAGCAACATGAAGACCAGTTTACTAGATAGCACTGCAATTCTTATTGCATAATATACCGTATTTTTCTCTCTATAAGACGCACCAGACCACAAGACGCACCTAGTTTTTGGAGGAGGAAAAGAAGAAAAAAAATATTCTGAATCTCAGAAGCCAGAACAGCAAGAGGGATCGCTGCGCAGCGAAAGCAGCGATCCCTCTTGCTGTTCTGGCTTCTGGGATAGCTGCGCAGCCTGCATTCGCTCCATAAGACGCACACACATTTCCCCTTACTTTTTAGGAGGAAAAAAGTGAGTCTTATAGAGCAAAAAATATGGTACATGATTTAGTACAAGAAAAACAAAATGTGTACACTTGTGAATTCTCTAATATATTTGAAAGTGAATGAAGACACGTCTGTCAATCTTTGAAAGTCCGTAGAAGTATAATAAGTCTATGGTTGAAACAAAGTAATAGATGCTATCCTGTGGCCTAAGCGGTAAAACTTCTAACCCATAGATTAGAAAAATGTACAAGGAGCAGTGGTCATGAGGATATCCAGTGAAACAGTCAGATTATCCGGAATCACCATGAATGCCTTAAAAAGTTTTAGTAAAATCATGTATATTATGCAATAAGAATTGCAGTGCTATCTAGTAAACTGGTCTTCCTGTTGCTTGTATTGTTTGTTGTGCTAAGTTTGCAACTCAGGGGTTTGTTGTTCTGAACTCTTGAGTACAGCAGAGTAAGGTGGAAATCCTGTGAAGCCGTCCTCCCACCCAAAAGGGTTGCTAACAAGAAGCTTTCACCTAAAAATAAATCACAAAAAATGTGTTGTTTAATAGGCTGGTGGGCAGATATAGAGAGGGTGGGTTTGAGTTTCTGTGCATGTCATGGAATTCTACTCAATATTGATCCGGAGCAGATTCCAACGTATCGTTAGCAGAGTAAAAACTTAAACGTGTTGCAGGATTCCCAACAAATAGACCAGAGGCAATGAATATTTGATGCAGCAGAGCTTTACTTCTACTGAAGGCAAATGAGTACAATGGTCACAAATCCAATACATTCAGGATTGGCCCTGTCCGTCAGAAATCCAGTTGCAGCAGACTTAACTTAAACTTAAAATAACTTATTGTAAGTCTAAAACCTTAACGCTAAGCATACTATGTACAGAACACCACACAAGAAAGAAGGAGAGATATAAAAGAGTGAAACTCAGGCGTCTTCTGGCCTTATTATTATAGTCAGCATGACCTTGACAGAAGAGATAACAGAACCAGTTTATGCCAGCTGTACTCTCCGAAGGAATAACCCAAACATCATGAACCTTCTGCTTGTTTCTTTCACACAGAGAAGCTTCCAAAGCCCTCTTGAATTACCGTATTTTTTGCTCTACAAGACTCAATTTTTCCCTCCTAAAAAGTAAGGGGAAATGTGTGTGCGTCTTATGGAGCGAATGCAGGCTGCGCAGCTATCCCAGAAGCCAGAACAGCAAGAGGGATTGCTGCTTTCACTGCGCAGAGATCCCTCTTGCTGTTCTGGCTTCTGAGATTCAGAATACTTTTTTTCTTGTTTTCCTCCTCCTCCAAAAACTAGGTGCGTCTTGTGATCTGGTGTGTCTTATAGAGCAAAAAATACGGTAATTAGAATAGGAAAAATCTCTACACATCAGATCAATACTTTCTGCACTAAAAAATGCAAACTTCCCACTTGTATTCCTCCACCTGGGGCTTTTGTGTATCCTGGCTCCTGTCCTAATCTGGTTTTTCCTGTGCTGCATTTGCAGATAGTTTTCGGAGACGAGATGCAGCCCAGCAGGGGATGGTGAACTTCCAGTACGATGATGTAAGTGAGCTTCAAGTCCATTTCCTGCTTAGAAGCGCAAGACTCTGTTCTCCCTTCAACGTTGTGATGAAGTTGCAGCAACTTATAAGCCGAGAGCTCCAGGCTTTGAACTCCTGGTCCTTCCTCCCAGGAGCTTGGGGACATTATTTGCAGCTACAGAAATCTAGAAAACTGCCTTGTATGTAGTCAACACTTCCTACAACGGGGGTGAGGAACCTGCGGCCTTCCAGGTGTTGCTGAACCCCAACTCTTATCAGCCTTGGCTAGCACAGCCAGTTGTTCCTAGACTACAACTCCCATCATTCCTGGCCATTTGCCATGCTCACTGGAGCTGATTGAAGAGTTGGGGTTCAGCTGCTGCAGTGGTTCTCAAAGGTTGTGGCAGGAGAGGGTGGCAAGTGTGGCTCTTCAGAGACAACCCAAGCAACATTTTAACAGCTTGCTGCAGTATGGTACAGTGTCAAAATAATTTTGATGATTTGCAGAATAGGTAAGGTAAAGGGACCCCTGACCATTGGGTCCAGTCGTGGCCGACTCTGGGGTTGGGGCGCCCATCTCGCTTTACTGGCCGAGGGAGCCGGCGTACAGCTTCCGGGTCATATGGCCAGCATGACTAAGCCGCTTCTGGCGAACCAGAGCAGCGCACGGAAACACCGTTTACCTTCCCGCCGGAGTGGTACCTATTTATCTACTTGCACTTTGACGTGCTTTCGAACTGCTAGGTTGGCAGGAGCAATGGGTGCTCACCCCGTCATGGGGATTTGAACCGCCGACCTTCTGATCGGCAAGTCCTAGGCTCTGTGGTTTAACCCACAGCGCCACCCACATCCCCTGATTTGCAGAATAGGAACAGATAATTTTCAGAGTGAAAGCAAGAGCATCATCAGGTGATGGTGAGGACAATCTTAGTGGCATTTCCCACTGTATAGTCGTACCTTGAATCTCAAATTCCTTGGCTCCTGAACGATCGAAACCCGGAAGTGAGTGTTCTGGTTTTTTTAACGTTCTTCAAACGTCTGACGCGAGTTCCAAACGTTTTGGAAGTCGAACGGAGTCCGTTCGACCTTCCGGAACTGATTCTGTTTGACTTCCAAGGTACGACTGCATTTCTGATCGATATAAAATTGAGTGTGATGCAAGCAAATCCATGTTCTGAAAGTGTGGCCCAGAGTTAAAAGTTTGAGAACTGTTCATCTCGAGCAGGGGTCAGCAAACTTTTTCGGCAGGGGGCCGGTCCAGTGTCCCTCAGACCTTGTGGGGGGCCGGACTATATTTTGAAGAAGAAAAAATAAATGAATTCCTATGCCCCACAAATAACCCAGAGATGCATTTTAAATGAAAGGACACATTCTACTCATGTAAAAGCACGCTGATTCCTGGACCGTCCGTGGGCCGGATATAGAAGGTGATTGGGCCGGATCTGGCCCCCGGGCCTTAGTTTGCCTGCCCATGACCTGGAGGATCACAAGTTCTCCACCCCTCTACAGTGCAGTCCCTAAGGCCATTGGATGGCGGCTTATGCACCTCCTTCCTGCAACTCCTGCAGCCCAGCTGGTACCCAACGTCATGCTCTGCTTTCCTGTGGACCCCATCAGTGAGGCCGAGAGGGGGGGTCTTGTCATCTGGACAGCCCAGGACCTCCAGACACACTGGCCACACCTGCACCGCAGGGCGGTCACTTGGGTGCTGCAAACACAGCAGTTTGGCTTCACCCCCGGAGGCCGACTCCATTGTCTGCATCGTGCCACAGCTATTTCACGCACCGTATTTTTCGCTCTATAAGATGCACCCGACCATAAGACTCACCTAGTTTTAGAGGGGAGAACAGGAAAAAAAATCTCCCCCTCTCTGCTCAGCACCTCTCCAGCGAAGCGAAGCCAGGAGAGCAAGAGGGATCGGTGCGCACTGACCCCTCTCGCTCTCCAGGCTTCAGCGAAAGCAACACGAAGCCTCCGGTGTGCTCCGGAGGCTTCGCGTTGCTTTTGCTGAAGCCATGGAGCCTGCATTCGCTCCATAAGACGCACACACATTTGCCCTTACTTTTTAGGAGGGGAAAAGTGCGTCTTACAGAGCAAAAAATACGGTGTTTATATCCCACTTTTTCCACCAAGGAGCTCCATGGTTCTCCCCCTCGTCATTGAATACCCTCAACAACCCTTTGAGTGAAAGTGACTGACTCCCAAGGCCACCCAGTGAGGGATTGAACCCTGATCTCCCAGCTCCCAGCCCGCCACCCTAACCACTACACCACAGGGGCTCTCTAGTGATAATGCACGTCTCTTTCTTTCCCTTTCTGCAGTTCATCCAGTGTGTGATGAGCATCTAATTCAAGATGAAGGAAGAAACGGAGAAGCATGAGCCACATTCCAGTTTGTTTTTGCTTTGCACCAAAAAAAAAAAAAAGTTATCATGGCTGTGTAACTAAATAGTGGTATTTGCCTATTTTATAAATATTGATTTATATGCTTTTTATAGTTTTGATAACTAACAAAACACAATAAATCCTGTTTTGGAGTTGATTTGTCTAGCATATTTATAATTTTGCTTGATACGGACTTTTTAAAAAGTTGACTGTTTTTTTTTCCTTTTTACCATCTCTTCTTGTACTGTTTTTTAAACTATTCATATTGGAACATCCTCTTTGTACCTGTGCCATATAGAGACCGGCCAGAGGAGAGGAATTGGGGCAGGTGTGAAAACAAATGCAGAAAGCGTTAGTGGAAGCTGCCTGCAAGTCTTGGAATAAAGCGATCAAGGTCTTGCTTCTAAAAAAAGAATGTTCTGCTTACCCTTCCGATATTTATCATGTTTTCTAAATGCAGGAAATATTCACTGATGATTGGTCCAGCTAATTGTGCCAAGCTGCATATTATGAATTAAAGAGTTTTCTGACGTAAGAGAGTGCTTAGGTCTTTTGGTCCCGCTTCCTTGTAAACATTAAACTTCGTTTTCCTGTGCTAAAAAGCCATGCATAAAAAAGTTAGATACAAGGCTATTGTCAGAGCTGCCTCCAGGTCCCAGCTCACAGAGGACCAACGCTAGCCGGTAGTAATGTACAAAAGTCTTTATTGAAGTACAGTTTCCATTTTCAAGCCGCAGCGCGCAGCTCTACGTCTAGAAGCTAGACCGGCGAAGCTCCATCTGAGTCTCCGCCCCCTGTACACCAGTTTAAGACTCTAACCTTACTCCACCTCTTCCGTCTCTCCTTTCTCCTCTGGGTCCTTCTACCCCCCGGGGTCCCTTCCTTCCTGGACTCTTCTGACGCTGACGCTGACCCCCCTGACTCTTCTCCCTCCTTTCGGCGGGCTTTAGGACCTGGCTCCCTATCCGGGCTGCCAACTGCGCCGCCCTCTTGTACATTTTAACTTGGCGCGCGCGCCCAGTCTCCGACCTTCCTTTTGACCGTTTCCTCGCTCCCCGATGGAGGCGTGGCCAATCCTGACTCATGTCCTCCCGCTGGCGGTGAGCCGCCTGATCCCGATACCTGGGACTCCTCCCCCCTACTGCGCTCTGGTGGAGAAGCTGGTCCTGATTTCCAACTGCTGCTCTCTGAGTCCCCTCTGGCCCCTTCTTCCTGGGGTGTCCCCCTAGGCACCCCCCTTGCTCTGACCATGGGAGCCCCTTTCTGTGAATCCTCCGATTCGCTGGAAAGACTCAGAGACCTCGGACCGCTGTCATCGCTAACATTTCCTTCGGATTCCTCCCCCTCGCTCTCTATTTCCTCCCTTTCCTGTGCCTCTGCTCCTGAGCCCCTGACATCTATAATCTCGTCAAGATTTTTTTTGGGGGGGGGGTGGACCTTGAATGAATACCTTACATTCTTCTGTGGGAAAGGATTTTATATCTCTGCTCCACGGAAACACAACTTCTGTGATGTGCTCCCATGCGCTTGAAGCTTCATTAAAATTGAAGTTATTTGCTGAACGTCGCTTTGGCATACCTTATTTTGCTTAAATGTTCTAGTTGCTTGTGCATGGAATGTGCTCATTCACAATTATGCTAGCAAGTGGAGCATGGTAGCATTCTTATTTAATTGCAGGAAGTATTCTTTAATCTTGATGAACGGAGCAAAACATTTCTGCTTTTTAGGTGCCCACTGAATTTTAGGTGCTGGAGAAGGGTTAGAATGGGTAGCCTTTGACCTCTGCATTGAGGAAGGAAGGAAGGAAGGAAGGAAGGAAGGAAGGAAGGAAGGAAGGAAGGAAGGAAGGAAGGAAGGAAAGGGACTGGGTTAGCTACATTCAGACTTCTAGGTATGATCTCTGGATTGACAGCTGGGAACCCTGCAAAAATGTGAAAGATATCCATGTTCTCGGTTGTGTGATTATTATTTAGGCAACACTAATTTACTCAATTAGCTTTATCACAGCTTGGCGGTATAATCCAACAGCATATGGTCAGGGAGTTAGTACCGAACAAAACTGGGTGTGCTGAGTAATGCCAGGATTAGTTGCAATCGGGGAATCGGAAGTTCCAGTCTCCCTATCAACAAAAGAGAATTCTAACCTGTTTGTATTCTGGGTGCTTCTTTCCCCGAAGCTGGAAAATAAAACGGTGATCATCACCTTCCAGGCAAGTGAATCTGTCTGCCCTAGATTTCCCATTTGCATTTAAAAGATTCCGTGTCAAGATTTCAGGAACCACCCTGAGCAGGAATAGAGGAACGGAAACTCTCTGCTTTGCAAGAAATGGGTCCCACCTGCCTGAACGTGTGAGAACTCTTTATCAGTTCCTTTATGTTCCTTTAATCGCATTCAAACCTAACCACAAAAGCAGTCATAGCTGGACTTTCTATATGTGTAAAATCCTTTGCTTCCTTGCTAGGAAGGAGCACAGGGGCTGATGAGCAGGTTGAGAAATGCTAGAATGTTTTATTTTGCTAGACGGATGCCGTGACTAACGCATGATACAGAAGTTAAGACTGTGCAGCTTTGTTTGGTAGCCTTACTCTTGAATCTAGTTTAGGCTGTTCTGAAACTACGTTGACCATGAATTATCCCAAGTAATGCCGTCTTGCATCAGTCTAGGTAAAATGTTGATCTGCCGCTGTTCAAAGTGTAAGAAGAAAAAAATTTAAAATGTTTGTACCGCATTATCTGTACTACTATCAGTAATTATATTAATAAATTACGGTGAACAAAGTTTGACAGTAACAAGCTATTCCGTTATCCCAGCCTTTGCAAAAACACGCAGTTCCTTGTAGAGATTTCCCAAAACCTCAAGATTGCACGAGCCGAATTTCCGTTGCATTTTTAAAGTGTGGTTTTTTATTTAAGAACGTAAGAAGCTGCTGGGTGAGGCCAATGGGTCTCTAGTCCTGTTCTCATAGAGGTGAGCCAGATGTCCTAATGGGAAACCTGCAAGCAGATCATTGAGCACAAGGGTCTTCTCTTTTCATGTAGTTTCCAGCAACTATGCTCAGCCTACGAACAGTCCAGCAAAGATCTTTGACGCCTGGCTTGTAGGTAACTGGGTTTGATTCTTTGGTATCTTTCAGAGTTGTCTGCTTTCAGCTTGATGTGTCAAAAGTTGGGAAAGCCTCTAAGGCAGGTGGGTCCAAACTTTTTTCAAAGAGGGCCAGATTTGATGAAGAGAAGGGCCGTGAGGGCCGACCAAAGTTGTTGACCTTGTTTTAGGACTGAAGTTTTTGAGGTTTTTTTTTTATATTCGGGTAGGTAGCCGTGTTGGTCTGACGTGGTCAAAATATATATATATGTATATATATATATATACACACACAAATTGAAAAAATTAAAAACTGGTGCAGCTGGACATTTTATATATACTGTATTTTTCGCTCTATAAGACGCACCAGACCACAAGACGCACCTAGTTTTTGGAGGAGGAAAACAAGAAAAAAAATATTCTGAATCTCAGAAGCCAGAACAGCAAGAGGGATCGCTGCGCAGTGAAAGCAGCAGTCGCTCTTGCTGTTCTGGCTTCTGGGATAGCTGCGCAGCCTGCATTCGCTCCATAAGACGCACACACATTTCCCCTTACTTTTTAGGAGGGAAAAAGTGAGTCTTAGAGAGCAAAACATACGGTATATATTTCAAGCTTTTTTAAGGATTGAGGTTATTGAGGTGTTTTTTGGATTTTACCCCAGGAAATAAACTGCCACAAGAGCCAGATTAAACCAACTGGTGGGCTGGATTAGACCCCCAAAACGGACTTTGGACATGCCTGTTCTCAGGGATTGTTCCAATGCACCTATTGCCTAGGTAAGAAATAAGACACAGGTCTTCATCTATTCCTACCTTCTGGGGAACTGCTTGAAAACAGTTCCCGACACCCACAGAAGTGGCTGAGGTATTTCACCATTTGAATCTACGGAAATCCTTTTGCTTCTGGTTTCATACTGCGCAGGATTAAAATATAGTTTCTTTCATTGTTTGATGTGTGTATAGCTAGATAAACCATTTAGAGACTAATTAAAGTACTAAGCAGCATATAAATACGCTAAGTCAACTGGGGCAATAAGCGTTACATGCCAGATAGGCACAAACATTAAGAATGGGAAAATGGGAACACTAGGGGCATTCAAGTAGCCTGGAGTAGCCCAGGACCAGAAGAAACAGGAGAAGAGAACCTGAATGCAGACAAAAAGCATGAAGTGATATCCTAGCAAGCTGGAAGATAAGCAGTCCAAATGGCTGTTTAAAGGTAAAGGGACCCCTGACCATTAGATCCAGTGATGGCCGGCTCTGAGGTTGCGGCGCTCATCTCGCTGTACTGGCCGAGGGAGCCGGCGTACAGCTTCCGGGTCATGTGGCCAGCATGACTAAGCCGCTTCTGGTGAGCCAGAGCAGCGCACGGAAAAGCCATTTACCTTCCTGCCAGAGTGGTACCTATTTATCTACTTGCACTTTGATGTGCTTTCAAAGTGCTAGGTGGGCAGGAGCTGGGACTGAGCAATGGGAGCTCACCCTGTTGTGGGGATTTGAACCGCCGACCTTCTGATCGGCAAGTCCTAGGCTCTGTGGTTTAATCCACAGCGCCACCCGTGTCCCTAAATGGTTGTTTACTGTGCTCTAAATCCCCCAAATAAGGGACGCGGGTGGCGCTGTGGGTAAAAGCCTCAGCGCCTAGGGCTTGCCGATCGAAAGGTCGGCGGTTCGAATCCCCGCGGCGGGGTGCGCTCCCGCTGCTTGGTCCCAGCGCCTGCCAACCTAGCAGTTCGAAAGCACCCCCGGGTGCAAGTAGATAAATAGGGACCGCTCCGGCGGGAAGGTAAACGGCGTTTCCGTGTGCTGCGCTGGCTCGCCAGATGCAGCTTTGTCACACTGGCCATGTGACCCGGAAGTGTCTCTGGACAGCGCTGGCCCCTGGCCTCTTGAGTGAGATGGGCACACCAACCCCAGAGTCTGTCAAGACTGGCCCGTACGGGCAGGGGTACCTTTACCTTTACCTTTAAATCCCCCAAATACCCATTTGCCTTATTCTGTTTCTTTAGTCCCAACTTAGGACAACACCTTTGTGTCGACCATTTGTGATTATGCACTGATGTGACTTTATAGGATAATATCCTCCAACTACATCCTTTTTTAAAAAAACCCACCCCTTTAATATGAAATGGTACAAGTCGCACCTTACACTGCTCCAACCATCTTGTGCTGCTCTCTGAGCAAACTAAACCAAAATCATTTTTTCATTCAAAGCTGCACATAATTGTCATTGCCTTGTTCAATTTTCACACACACACCCAAAATTTATTTGCTTTGATGGAAATACCACAAATCAAGCGGCAGTTCCTACGAAAATTATATCCTTGGGGTTTATTTGGAAAAAAAAATTCTTATTAAAAGTGATACAAGTTCAAATATGATAAAAATTACCGCAAGGAAACCGTTTTGGCAAGTATTGTTTGACTTCCTCTTCCTGTTTAGGAATGCTTACTGCAGAAGCTTCATTAAGCAAGATCGTGACCACTGCAACTCTTCTCATGAAACAGGTTCAAGGGTTTTTCAGAATAGCACAAGACTTGGATATAAAGTCAAGGTTCCTACTGATTATATACATATTTTTTCAGTCCTTCAAAATGAATCGTTCATGAACAAGGTGTACGTTAAAGTGAAACTACTAATTACAACTTGTGGAAGTAAACATAAATAGCAAAAGTACATACTTTATTTATTTATTATTTGTTTTTAAATCCCGATGTCCCAATAACTTTCTGTACAAGCTATATGCAAGAGATTTTTGTCTTTCCCAAAATTAAAAGAAAATAACGCAGTGTTCGCCGAAGCTGGGAAACTTCGAATTCCTGACAATTCTACGCCTTGATTAGAACAAGAAATAATTAATCTCTCCCCTTCCCTGGTTGCAATGGAATAAAAGCACAAGTTGTGTCTTGGCAACCGTTAAAATATTGAGGGTGGTGCAGATGAGCTTGTTCTGCTGATCTTTCATGTATCTCAGCTTCAAGCCTAGAGAGGTTTTCTCTCAACTTTGGGGTTTTAAAGGCATTTTCTTTTGCAGAGAAAATGGCGGAGAGAGAAAGAAAGAAAATAATAAATGTGCTCTTATTCACCACTGGTATTTAAAATGGGTATCTCTAAGCTGTGCAAGGAGACATGCTGATTGGTAACATGTCAAAGGTTGTTCTCTTAAAATGCATGTCTACTTAAAGGCTATAGAGAACAAATAGCAGCTAGATCTTCACCCCAGTGATGTGGTTTAAAGTAAGGAGCCAGACACTTCGTTGTATTAAGTTTTCCCCTCCCAACCTGAGGGAGAGAAGAGAACACATGATGCAAAAAAAGAATCGCCAGAGTTCCTTTCAGTGTGGTTCACTGTTGCCAGATTTAGCAATACATTGAATATTGAGGATTACTTGGCTATGTTCTAATCTAGGACTGCTCCAGGCAGAAGGGAATACACTGGAAGATAAATAAAGGTGATTAACAACGGCACTACGTACACTGATTTTGAAGTTTCCTGAAGGAAATGCTAACCTCCTATGCCCTCGTATAAGGCTAAGAACTTGAAAGGCAAGGGAGAGTGTCAGCGCACTCGTTGCTTATGGCAAACACCTGCACCTCAGGCAAAGGAAATCACTGGTTCAGTCAACTCAGATCACGCCGCTTTTTAAAAAATGTAATCATTGGTGATTTTTAATGAAGGCATAGCTTCGTTGACATTTTGATCCAAACGATGGTATCCGACGGTCCTGGAGCAAAGCCCATCTCGCCATCTTCTGCTCTGGACCAAGAGGATAATCTAGAGAGAAAAGAAACAGTTAGCTAACAATAAAGAAACGAGGACGCGGTTCAAGGGAAAACGCTTTCTGCTTTGTCAACATTTGCAAGTCATCACAACTATTTCCTTCACTAAATGGGGCCTAGGACCCACGTACCTACGGGACCGCCTCTCCTGGTATGCCCCGCGGAGGACCTTAAGGTCCACAAATGACAACGCTTTGGAGGTCCCAAGTCACAAGGTGGTTAGATTGGTCTCAACTAGGGCCAGGGCCTTTTCAGTACTGGCCCCGACTTGGTGGAACGCTCTGTCCCAAGAGACTAGGGCCCTGCAGGACTTTACGACTTTCTGCAGGGCCTGCAAGACAGAGCTGTTCCACCGGGCCTTTGGTTTGGACTCAGTCTGACCCTTATGTTTCCCTCCCCTTATGGTTTTGATGAGGCTGCTTTTTTAATTGCATTTTAACCTGTATTTTAAATTGGTCCCCCCCCATTATGTTTTTACTGTAAATTTTACAGTTGTTAGCCGCCCTGAGCCTGGCTCTGGCCGGGGAGAGTGGGGTATAAATAAATTTATTATTATTATTATTATTATTATTACTACTACTAATTAGTTTCCGGGTCCAATTCAAAGGGCTGGTTTTGACCTATAAAGCCTTAAATACTTCAAGGACTGCATCTTCCCATATGAATCGACCCAGACCCTGAGATCATCCTATGAAGCCCTTCTTCCTGTACCTCCTCTGCGAAGGAGGTCTGGAGGGTGGCGGCATAAAAAAGGGCCTTTTCTGCAGTGGCTCCCCACTTGCAGAATGCTTTTCCCAGGGAGTCTCGCCTGTTGCCTTCACTGCACATCTTTAGTCACCAGCAGAAAATATAACTCTTCTCCCAAACCTTTGCCCAATTAAACAATATAGCCTTTTACACTGTGGGGTTGTTTTCCAGAGGGGGTGTTATTGGGTTGGGGGGTCCCCCCCCCCAGTTTGCTGTTATTATGCTTTCATTTTGCATTTTCTATATTGTCAACTGCCCCGTGTTCTTCGGATGAAAGGCTGTATTCAAGTTTAAAAGACAGTGTCGTCCATCACATGTCTTCTCACATTGCGATTCTATATTATAAGTCCACTGAAGACCGGAAGGGGAGGGATAAATGTAAAGAACACACATCAATTCCATCCCAGGGTATGGGGGAAATGTTTACATCCCTTGGAAGATTAAGCTTAAAAAGCTACACCACAATTTTATGACTTAGAAGAGCACAGTATTTTTCGCTCCATAAGATGCACTTTTTCCCTCCTAAAAAGTAAGGGGAAATGTGTGTGCATCTTATGGAGCGAATGCAGGCGGGAGCCAGGCAGGAAAAGCCCCCAAGAGCCGCACACATGCTCCACGCGGCCCTTGCGGGCTTTTCCCTGAGGAGGGAGAAGGGCAGTCCGTCACTGACGGGCTATCCTTTAAAGAGCGTGCGGCTCTTGCTGGCTTTTGCAGGTGGTGGGGGAATTCCCCCACCTTTTAGAAAAGCCCGCAAGAGCCGTGCACTCTTTGAAGAGCCGCGCCTAGCGTGTGTGCGGCTCCCGGGGGATTTTCCCCCGCAGCCCGTCAGTCCCTTCTGTCTCCTGGGGGAAAGCTTGCAAGCACCGCATACACGCTCCATGCGGCTCATGAAAGGGAGTGCTGAGCAGAGCCTGGGATGCATACAGGATCTGATCAGCGCTCCCTTTAAAGAGTATTTTTTTTCTTGCATTCCCCCTCTAAAAACTTATTATGGTCAGGTGCGTCTTATGGAGCGAAAAATACGGCAAATATATTGTAGGGCACCGACTCCTTAGAGTGGTTTATTATTTTTACTTAATTCTTCTCCACTTAAATCTGTCACATCTGTTTCGCTGACATTTGTAAAACGTCTCAGAAATGCCACACCTGAAAGCAGAGGCTTTCAACTTTTTGGAGTACACGGCTCCCTTGACCAACTGCATTCTTTCTGCGGCACTCCTGGGGGGTTCAGGAGCCCAGTTAGGTCACCCCTCGCCTCTCACCCTTTTCCAAACACCCTCTCCTGTGGAGGAGTCCTTCAGTCTCCTGTCCTCTCCCCAATCTTTGGGGATCCTCGGGGCAGCCACGGCTGTCGCCCCTGGTTTCTGAGCTGCCCCTCTGCCCCAAAGAGGGGTGCCTCCTCACACTGCCCCACAGGGGCCTGGGAAGCACCCCCTGGCCAGCCCCAGAGACACCTTTCGCCTGCGGAGCTTGTAGCCAGGGCTGCTGCAACAAACAGCCACACAAGCCTTTGGGAGGCAGAGACACAAGAGGGCATCAGAGGAGAGCCTTTGGCACCCCAGTCGAAAACAACTGCCATAAAGGGTTGACTATGGATAGATTTTAAGGGACGCGGGTGGCGCTGTGGGTTAAACCACAGAGCCTAGGACTTGCCGATCAGAAGGTCAGCGGTTCGAATCCTGGCGACGGGGGGAGCGCCCGTTGCTCGGTTCCTACTCCTGCCAACCTAGCAGTTTGAAAGCACGTCAAAGTGCAAGTAGATAAATAGGTACTGCTCCAGCGGGAAGGTAGACGGCGTTTCCGTGCGCTGCTCTGGTTCGCCAGAAGCGGCTTAGTCATGCTGGCCACATGACCCGGAAGCTGTACACCGGCTCCCTCGGTCAGTAAAGCGAGATGAGCGCTGCAACCCCAGAGTCGGCCACAACTGGACCTAATGGTCAGGGGTCCCTTTACCTTTTTATGGCCAGATTAACAACTGCTTGCATTTACAAATTAACCTAGCTATCCCAATAGGATGCACTGGAACCCTTCTTAATTTAAGATTTTCAGCTTTGCAAGCCTGTATTTCCTGACTTGCTGTATTTGCCCTGACGTCCAAGCACCATGGAGAACACGTGCGTCTGTATATTTGAAATGCTTATGAAAATATTCCCTGTTACAGTAGAACCTCTACTTACGTCCCGCTCTACTTAGGCCCGTTCCAAGTCGTGACCGCGGCAAACCCGGAAGTAAACACTGGGTTTTCTGGATTCGCACACGCGCAGAAGCGACCGCCGCTGAATGCGCCTGCACACAATGGCACTTCTACCAGCGACCCATTTCACCTTAAGGACGGGCCTCCGGAACGGACTGTGGTCCTGAGTAGAAGTTCCACTGTAATTACTTTGGAGCTTTTGTTGCACAGTGGTACCTCGAGTTAAGAACTTAATTCATTCCGGAGGTCTGTTCTTAACCTGAAACTGTTCTTAACCTGAGGTACCACTTTAGCTAATGGGGCCCCCCGCTGCCACCGCCACACAATTTCTATTCCCATCCTGAAGCAAAGTTCTTAACCCAAGGTAGTATTTCTGGGTTAGCGGAGTCTGTAACCTGAAGCGTCTTTAACCTGAAGTGTCTGTAACCCGAGGTACCACTGTATATCTTGTATGATAATGTTTTCTATTCCCCCCAGGGTATTATGTATTTGTGTACGAGTTTTGAATGCATTTTCTTTTGCACACTGCTTTTGAGTACAAATTTGTAGAAATATATACTCAAAAGTCAACTAAAGAGAAGGTTTCTGATTCTGTTCAAACACCCGCTTTGCAATTACTTGAAACGTAATGTAAAACTGCCAGCGCAACTGCATACGGTGGATGCTCGGGTTGCAAATGTGATCCATGCAGAATGCACGTTCGCAACCCACAGCATTCGCAACCCACAGCGGCGTGTCTGCGCATGCGTGGGTTGCGATTTGGCGCGTCTGCGCATAGTGCGATTTAGCACTTCTACACATGCGCGACCCCCGAGACCTGGAAGTAACCCGTTCTGGTACTTCCAAGTTTTGGCGGGTCCATAACCCGAAAACACGCAACCTGAAGCGTCTGTAACCCAAGGTATGACTGTACTTTTACTGCAAAGGTAAAGGTAAAGGGACCCCTGACCATTAGGTCCAGTCATGGCCGACTCTGGGGTTGCGGCGCTCATCTCACTTTCTTGGCCGAGGGAGCCGGCGTACAGCTTCCGGGTCATGTGGCCAGCATGACTAAGACGCTTCTGGCGAACCAGAGCAGCGCACGGAAACGCCGTTTACCTTCCTGCCGGAGCGGTACCTATTTATCTACTTGCACTTTGAGGTGCTTTCGAACTGCTAGGTTGGCAGGAGCAGGGAGCGAGGAACGGGAGCTCACCCTGTTGCGGGGATTCGAACCGCCGACCTTCTGATCGGCAAGCCCTAAGCTCTGTGGTTTAACCCACAGCGCCACCTGCGTCCCATCTTATACTGCAAAACCATAACCTAAAAAGGCGGCCTACCTTTCTTTTATTGTGATATGTGATGTAAACAACAGCTACCAAAAAGGCAACGATAACCAGATGGAAAAAGAAATGGCTATCCTCTTCCAGTTCCGAGGAAGAGGTGTCCTTCATCTCGTCAGGAATCAATTTCTTGTTTTCATAGCTGTGCATGCTGGCCAACTCTTCCGTAAACTCCGAGATGCCTTGGTCGTCTTGATCGTCAGACGGCATCCCGTAGGGGCCGTAATAGTCTGCAGGATCTGCGGTTCCTTTGGCCGTTGGGAGGAAGCTAGGGACGTGCTCTTTGTCCACCGCGTCGTCCACCGTGTCATCTTCGTTAATATTGGTATCTTCCGAAGTATCAGCATCTGTTTGCAAAGTAGGAGTGGCAGAAGCCGGCACCGCAGAGGTTGCCTGCTTCCCTTCTGTTGCAGTTAGCCCAGGCGACACAGAAGCCCCGCTCTTCGGAGATGTTGGTGGCATGCCTTCATTTGTTGTCGTCCTTGTTCTGTCCCCGCTGACTTTTGGAACAGGCGGTAAGCTGTGAGTTGTGGAACTGGATGTCGAGACATTTACACTCTCAGAAAGCTCTGCCTCGGTTGTAGTGCCTGGGAAATGGAAATAAAAATCAGGATAATCTGGAGTTTTGAACAAAGGCTCTCATGGTGTATCTTGATTTCACGAGGGATGTCAATGATAGTACAGTGGTACCTCAGGTTAAGTACTTAATTCGTTCCGGAGGTCTGTTCTTAACCTGAAAATGTTCTTAACCTGAAGCACCACTTTAGCTAACGGGGCCTCCTGCTGCTGTCGCGCCGCCGGAGCACAATTTCTGTTCTCGTCCTGAAGCAAAGTTCTTAACCCGAGGTAATATTTCTGAGTTAGCAGAGTCTGTAACCTGAAGCGTATGTAACCCGAGGTACCACTGTATTTATTTACAGTGGTACCTTGGTTTGCGGACTTCATTCGTTCCGGAAGTCCGTTCTTAAACCAAAGCGTTCTTAAACCAAGGCGTACTTTCCTAGAGCAGCAGGGGACTCAATTTACAAATGGAACACACTCAACATGTTCTGCTTCCAAGGCAAAGTTCACAAACCAAAACACCTACTTCCAGGTTTGCAATCCCCTGCTACTGGTTCAATTGTTGGTATTATAAACTGGGCAACGTTTAATGAAGACCATCTACCTGAGCAACAGAAATCAGCTCGTGAAACAGGACACCTGATTTCTCTCCCCCCACAAACACCCCAAAATCTGCTCCACAGGGTCCTTCTCAGACACGTTGCATCGTCGCCATGGCTTTACGTGCAAACCACCTACCTGTTTGTTTCCTGCAAACCAAAATTCGTTCTTGCCTTGCCTTTGGAGAGAAACAAACCACGATCCCAGGTTTAGTGCCTGGAGGCGGTTGGAGGATGGATGGCGGCTAACACTGAGGTTGAATCCTGACAAGACAGAAGTACTGTTTTGGGGGGACGGCGGGCAGGTGTGGAGGACTCCCTGGTCCTGAATGGGGTAACTGTGCCTCTGAAGGACCAGGTGCGCAGCCTGGGAGTCATTTTGGACTCACAGCTGTCCATGGAGGCGCAGCTCAATTCTGTATCCAGGGCAGCTGTTTATCAGCTCCATCTGGTACACAGGATGAGACCCTCCCTGCCCGCGGACTGTCTCGCCAGAGTGGTGCATGCTCTGGTTATCTCCCGCTTGGACTACTGCAATGCGCTCTACGTGGGGCTACCTTTGAAGGTGACCCGGAAACTGCAATTAATCCAGAATGCGGCAGCTAGACTGGTGACTGGGAGTGGCCGCCGGAACCGCATAACACCGGTTCTGAGAGATCTGCATTGGCTCCCAGTCCGTTTCCGAGCACAATTCAAAGTGTTGGTGCTGACCTTTAAAGCCCTAAATGGCGTTGGTCCAGTATACCTGAAGGAACGTCTCCACCCCAATCGTTCAGCCTGGACACAGATCCAGCGCCGAGGGCCTTCTGACGGTTCCCTCATTGCGAGAAGTGAGGTTACAGGGAACCAGGCAGAGGGCCTTCTCGGTAGTGGCGCCCGCCCTGTGGAACACCCTCCCTTCAGATGTGAAGGAAATAAGCAGCTATCCTATCTTTAAAAGACATCTGAAGGTAGCCCTGTTCAGGTTTTTAATATTTAACACTGTATTGTTTTTAACACTTGATTGGGAGCCGCCCAGAGTGGCTGGGGAAACTCAGCCAGATGGGCGGGGTATAAATAATAAATTATTATTAGTAGTAGTAGTATTAAGGCAGGATGAAAAGCAGGAGTGTGGATTATTTCCTGACAGCACAGGGAGTAGTGAACCGCGTGTGATCTCAGCTGCACGGTGCATGCGCACATTGTCCATTGCTTATATTAACTAGGGTTCAATGCGATGCACAAGCCGGGTCAAAGAGTCACACTGAACAGGGACAGTTGTCGCATTACAGCCAAAGCCGTTCTTTGTCGATTGAACAAATCATGAAGAACTCGCTGAGAGAGACAGCACATCAAATGAATGAGAGTGTGGCAGCCTGTCTCAATCCTGTGAACTGAGGTGCCAATGTCAATAGAGTAGCTCTGGCGTTGCCCAAGAGATCAGCTGAGCGTATGACCATGCGCTTAAGAAGTAGGAATGCACAGATTTGGGGGCAAATAGCATGCAGTGAAATAGTGTTAACTACGGAAAAATACAAGGGTTTTTCACCAAGGCGGGGTGAAACTGGCTTGAGCTGCCACGATGCAAGCTGGAAAAGTCTCATGACGCCTGTTGCTCAAGGTATCTCCCCCCTTCCCCACACTCCATGTTGATGCAATTCTGCCACCTGAAAAGTTAATGATTGGCTCTGGATTTGGGGGGGCGGAGCCTAGGAAGGGGCTGTGCTGTTCAATGGGCTTTCCAATGCTGTGTGTTGCTGCCAGTTACTGAAAGGAAAGGAAGCAGGGAACTTGGCACAGTGTGGGAGCAACTGGGAGCGGCAGGGTACCAGGTTGGCTTTGGTGGGATGCCAGCCCTGAGCACCCCACTGCCTTGACCCTCCCTCTCTGTGCCCAGTGTTATTGCAAGATCACCTCACCCCAAAAATGCCCACACAACTGCTTCGATCTGCAGAACTGGCTCTGTTACAGGTGCCACACAATACCCATTCTGCGTTAAGAAATCAATCTTTTACTGTGCCAGCACCTACACTTAGGAACTCCCTGCCTACTGACACCTTCTCTATACAGTGGTACCTTGGGTTACATACGCTTCAGGTTACAGACTCCACTAACCCAGAAATAGTACCTCGGGTTAAG